>JAJJWX010003670.1:600000-786424 GCA_023529315.1 Papaver bracteatum
AACTATGGTATATTGACTACATACTTTTAAAGTTGTTTTCACTATTTTGGTCTATTATTGCTTATATGTTTTAACTACATTTTATCAGATTGATGGGGGTAACGACGTGTTGAAGGCTATGAAGAAGAAAATTGATTGCAATATGGATATGGCAGTGGAAGAGTAAGAATATATGTACAGTCATTGGGATGGAGTAATCAACAAAGGTGAAGGTACGAGTGGAAGGGGTGCTAAAAAAGGGCGTGGTGGTGGAAGAGGCGGTCATGCTCAATAAAGTATTATGTTAAATTGAAGTACACTAGGTTTTAATGGTTTAGTTTTTAAGTAATGTTTGATTTTAGCACAATTTTATTTACTTGAAGAAAACAATGTTATGTGTTTGGTTTTAGATACAATGTTTTGATATTTAACTACAATGTTATGCTTTTATGTTTAAGTGAAATACTAAGCTTTGAGTGCACTGCGATATGCAAGTTACAGGTCAAAGTTTGGCTTATTAATATGTTTTACGTATTAGCCGAACCTGATACTGACCTTCAATAGTTTGGTTAGTTAAAAGCTCGGCTTATTAGTATTTAACGCGTATCCGCCGAACCTTAAACTGTTACACTCCATAGTTCTCTGAAGAGTAAGTTCGGCAGTAATTTCCATGTTACTCAATCGCCGAACCAAATAGAAAAGTATTAGAATTGTATAGAAACTTTTAAATTACTATACTACCCCCTAAGTTGATATAAAAGCAAAAAATTCTCTTTGGGGTCAAATCATAAGGAACATCAATTCGGTTCTTCTCCTCTTCTCTATTCAAACCAATTCGGAGAAAATCAGTTAAAACCATATTTCATCGCCGAAATTGATCGTCGATTCATAAAAATTTGATCGCCGATTAAACACAATTACAAAATGGCTCGTAAGAAACAAAAAGCAACTGGTAGGCGGTCCAAATCTTCTTCTAATCCGTCGATTGAATAGCAAGAACCGTTAGAAGGAGTTGAAACTGAAATTGGCAAAGAAGTTCAATCAAGTGAAGAAGAAACCCCGGAAATGAGGATTAGAAGGTATGTTATACAAAGCCCACCCTTTAATTTGTTGATTAATGCATTTTATTGTATTCTTAGACTAGGTTTAATTGAAAAAACCTAGGTTTTAAGAAGATTTTTCCGAAACAAAGAGACAGGTTCGGCTCATATTGTTTAATATATGATATGTCGAACCTTTAACTGAAGAAAAGTTCGGCTGGTTTAGATAATAGCCGATCTTTAAGTTTCACTGGTTCGGCTCTTTATGTTGGCGTTCGTATACGCCGATCTTTGTCGCAGTATTATGCTTATTTATGTTTTTGTTCTATGTATAGGAACCTAAATGGTAAAATGAAAATCCAGGAAGATCAACCTGAAGTGCAACAACAACAACCAGAGAAGCAAGAAGCTACACCTCGTGTTGTTGGGATTCACATTCCTGATGATGATGATGTAATAGATCCAAGAGCTGATGGTTTACCACACGGTCTTCCAGCTGACGGAGGCAAGGTGTTGATTGGTTACCGAGAGTGTTGGGCTAAGAGGATATATGATACTCCTGACCATTGTCGTGCGGTAAGAGTTTTGAGACATCAAAGGGATGCACATTGGGATTTGTTTAAAGAGGTGCCTAAGGTGGTTGCTATAGTGCAAGCCTCTGGTTTATGGCCTTCCATTAAATATGGTCATTAAGAATGTGATAGAGTGACAGCCTCCGCCTTTTTCGAGAGATTTTCTCCTGAGACTTACACATTTCATCTCCCTTTTGGCGAGATGACAATCACTCCTGACGATGCTTCAAAGATTACGGGCCTTAGTGTCACCGGCGAAAGCGTGGATGCCGCGTTTTATAATATGAGTTGGGATGAGTTGTATAAGTTGGCCGAGGAAACTCTAGGTTGGCCAAAATCGAAAACCGAACTAGAGTTTTGTTGTTCTGTGAGAGATGTCACTTCTACCCATGATGATAAAGGTGCGCCTAACAAGAAATACAAGAAGTTCAAGTTGGTGAGGTTGAAAACCTATTTTGAGAAAATAGCGGACATGGTTAAAGATGGAAAGTTGGTGATGACTGAGGAGTTAGTGAAACAAACTGCAACAACAGATATGTTGTACACTCTTGGAAGAGATATTTTTGCAGACACTTCTGGGAACAAGGTGAGTGCTCAATATCTCCAATTTTTCAAGGATGTTCACTCGGTTAATACTTATTCTTGGGGGACAGCGTCACTTGCCTACCTACTCAATCAACTCGCACAAGCATCTAGGTTGGCGAGTACAAACATTGGAGGAAATTTTACTATGCTTCAGGTAATAATCTTCATTAAATTTGATTTTGTTGTTCAAATTATACTTATTCAAAACAAAACTTTGGTTCCTCAGGGCCAAGTTCGGCTTAAATTTTTGCATATGTTGTAGCCGATCTTTCTGAACAATGGGTTCGGCAGGTTTGTTGTTTTTCGTGCTCTGCCGAACATGCATAAGTCATAGGATATTTTGAGAAATCTTGAATTGTTTATGTAGGTGTGGGTATATGACCATTACCCGGAATTTAAATTGGCCAAAGTACATGCTAATTGGGATAAAAGAACTCCAACAGCGAATCGATATGATATGGAAGCCAAGAAGAAAAGAAATAAGAAAGATGTGTTTATTAATCTCAGGGAGAAATTAGACTCTTTGGATGAGAGTGATGTCGTATTTGACCCATATTTGAGAGATGTTCGAGAAGATTATGTTGCTAAAGATCATTTTGTTCCGATAGGTATGTACTATGGACCTTTATTTTATCCGGGTGGTTATGTAATATATGATCCTCATCGCGTTCTACGTCAGTTAGGAGCTGTCCAAACGCTCCCGGTAGTTAACAATAAGTTCAGCTTGCTGCCATTGGGTAGCACTGTGACTAAAAGCACCACCTCTTCATGGTGCCCCAAATATGATCCAGAACCAATATTACAGCACTGGAGAACGTTGGATGCCAACAAGTTAAATATGAACCACTTGCATATTTTGGATGGCGGTCCTCCACGAGTAGAGCCAGGCTATATGGATTGGTATAATGAAATTTCACATCCGCTTATTATCAATAGAGCAAGTCAAGTTGTAGATGACAGGGACAAGGCAAAGGTTGCCAAAAATAAGTCCAAGGCCGTTGACATTCAAAATGCATATAAAACAATGGTAAGTGATGTCATCAATTTACACTTGTTTAAGTGTTACTTCTTAAATATTAAAGTTCTTGTTTAACTAACCTTTACCTTGAACTAGGTTGCGGCAGGTAAGGAGTTGTTGAGAAATTTGAAGAAAATAATTTCTTGCAAAACTAAGATGACGGTGGAGGAGAAAAAGGATTGGTACAACCAGTGGGATGCAGTCATAAACAAAGGGAAAGGACTCAATAAACCAGAAAAAAGGCCGACGAGCAAGAAGGTGAAGGCTCAAGTCAACCTGCTAGGGGAAGGTCAAATGCTGAAGAGGACGAGAATGTACATCATAAAGGGAAAAGAGGTCGTGGTGAGTGAACTATAAGTTTGGATGGATGTGTCCTGAAGTACACTTAGTTTGTTATATTTCGTTAGGAGTTGTTAAACACACTTTGTTTGTTACGAGTTGTGAAGTACACTTGTTAGGTACCTTAAATCACATGTTTTAATGTAATTTTAAATGGTTTTATATGCTTTGTTCGAATGTTAGGTGGTGTTTCAAACAACACGAAAGGGACTGGTTCGACTTAAATTACAATTTGCGAATTTGCCGAACCTCGGACCTTCAACCAAATTTTGTTAATGTTTTGGTTCGGCGCACTCGACCAGATACGAATTAGACAAACCCATAAATCAATAGGTTCGACTAATAAAGTAACCATTCACATGCGCCGAACATTAGACTTTATTCTCAAAAAAATAGATCCGTTGTGGAATTTACTATATATAGTGTTTCTATTCATAACATTGGGACTTCTTAACTCATTGTTTCCGTCTATACTAATTCATGGAACCATTTACCGTGGAAGATGATAAGTTGCTTGTTATAGCTTTCATTCGGACTTATCATATTTATGGTGAGCATTATTCGATGTTTCGGAAAACAGTTAAAGAATACCATTTACAGTTAGATGGAAATCTTAAACATCGTACGCGTTCGGAATTAGATGAAAGATTCCGACAAATCTGTTATACGATGAAAGATTACATCAGATTATTGGGTTGGGTTAATCAATATCATCCCAGCGAAACTAATGAAGAAAAAGTGAGTAATCCAAAAGCTTAGTGTTCCATTATAGAGTTGTTTATTTTTCTTTTTATATAACTAACCTTGCATTCAATTTTATTTAGGAAGCTAGAATTCAAATGCTTTGGGCTATACGCCATGGAGGAAGAAGATACGAGCTCGGAATATGTTACACATGGATGAAGAGAAGAATTCCGAGATTTATTAGAGACCTTTGAGCTGAGATACACTAGATTGTTGAAATTTGTTTAGGTTCGGCTGTTAAATCAAAATGTATGTCTGCCGAACTCATAGTGTTTTTTTAAATTTGAAAAGTAGCCGTTGGGAATGGTACGTTATGTGTAGTTCGGCTTGTAATATAAATTTCGAACTAGATAGTTTTAATCAACATTTTAAAATATAGCCGTTACAAATAGTACAATCATTCACTCATATATATAGCCACATATGATATCTCATTATCAAAGCACAAAATGGCAGTGTCTAGTCCTAAGTATACTCTAGAAGAAGATTTATCTCTTTGCAAACATTACGTAACTTATTATCCGGAGAAGGGTGTCGAGCGACGAGTAAAGGGTTTAATGAGTATGTATTACTTGGTGAGAATTCATGAAGCATTCACCAATGAAACGGGTAATCCAAACAACCGGGATAGCGCTTCCATGTTTTGTCGAATAGAAACAATTAAAAAAAAAATTCGGGACTTCATAGCTATGATTCGGATTGTGAATCGATATAGGCTTAAAGGTGAAACAAATGATGAGGTTGTTGTTCGATCTCTAGAGGAATGGCGAAGATGGAAAGGCAAAAAATTTAAATACCAAGCTCACTACAACACCCTTAGAAAGTTTGTCATAACTCGTTTTGGTTATTAAATGCTTGTAATTTTTACTTTGTAATGGGTTGTGATTTTGTAATGGTTAATTTGTAATGATGATTTAATGATTTCAAACTATTTCAAACAATTGGTCATTTGTAATGTTATCCGGATCCGCTTAATAGTGAATTTTTCGAATAAGCCGAACCTTATAATGAGGATTTAATACATATAATCACTCAAGTTCGGCACATTAAAATTGTCAATTGTTAGCCGAACCAGACAATGTAAGGAATCTTATTACGATCGGCTTATTATTGAATACATCGAATAAGCCGAACCTTTAACTGGGTGTTGAAATACAAAGTAAAACTAAAGTTCGGCACACACAAGTCGTCAAATGTAAGCCGAACCTGTTACTGAAAGTTCTTGTTCTTCCATTGTTTGCACCAAAAAACAGGTTAAAAAACCCAAAAATAGTATCAATTCATAAGATGTGCTTTAGGATACATTATGTAGCATTCATAATCTCATATCAACCTAGGCATCCGACGAAAAGAAAATGCAAAATAATTATACATATTAGAACAAGTACTAGGGTGATCCCAACCTCACAACATCTTCTTCGTCATATTCAAAAACATCCTCTTCATCATCCTCGGAAACATCTTCTTCATCCTCATCATCCATTACAAACACTAGTCCAGGTGGCATAGGTGGATGTAAACTTCTCCAAAGCTCTATCTCCGTAGCGTAATTTTCACACCAATCCATAGCGTAATTTTCTTCAAAACAGGCCAAAAGGCTTCAGGAGACAATGGAGGTATTGGGCAACCGGGTCTAAGCTTAAGACCGATATAATGGCATCCTTGAACAAATTCAATGACAAGTCTTCTATCTTTCACACTCTCATTGCAAGGCTTTGTTGGAGGCTCATAGGTGGAACAACTTCCGGCCCTCGAAAACGAATGAACAACACAATTAAAGGTCTCCGCGATTAAAACCCCACATATCGGCATTTGCATCCAATGATCACGTGTGATGACGGCATCCCCATGTAAACGCCGTTAAAAACTAATGAAATCTTGTGCGACCCTGTGGTCTCCGCCACCTCGCATCATTGACTTGTAGAAGTCCCTGTTTCGACGTAGAGTTTGTAACAATCTTTGATGAATATGATTTACTTCATCCCCTTGGGCAACCGGTTGGTTCCCATCCTTAAAAGGTCCTAGTTGTTCCGCGGTGACATGGAAACCACAATTTCCATCCCCTTCGACATCGTCCATGGATATAATAAACTCATGAATGGCTTCGGGTAGGTTCTCCAAGTAGTTTCTGTAAATCATATTAGAAGGTCTCAAATACTTCCCCAAACTATCTCTTTTAGGATCCTTCATTTTCCCTTCCGCATATATGGTTTTTTTTATCCTTTTGCTTGGGAAGCGTCGTGGTCTTTGTTGTTTCCATTTGTTGAGATGGAAACATCTTACCTTTAAGATTTACGTCTCCTTCCAATGGGGGAGGACATAGAGGACAACTATTCTTAACATCTTTGTTACTTGTTTCACCTTTAACCTTGCTCGGTCGACCACGTTTCTTTGATAGCTTCCCTTCATCCATCTTGTCTAACTTCTCTATTGCCTTCTTCTCTTCTTCGTACTTTGCATCATGGTACTCCACCCCGCATGTATCCCTTGTGGTAGGTGTTGGTTTTTTGGTAATAGCATATGCTCTTGCTCTCTGCTCTTGTCGGTTCTCTTTCGTGGGTGGCCTACCTTTTTGTGGTCCCTTTTACGGTTCTAATATACCTTGTTGGGTGTGAGGATAAAGGATTGCATCATGTTTTCCCAAAAGATTCGTTTATGAGGTCGGAACATCCCACGATACATTTCATCCAACCTTTTGTCGTAAGGTGTGTCCCAAATCTCTACATCATCGTCCTCGTCGGGCATTGGATCACTACTCAATTGTTTCCAATGAGAATCAATAGCCTCAAAAGGTATCCTACAATCCTTGTACCGAAGTAGTTCATGCCGACACGGAAGTCCCATGATTTCCCTCATTTTACAAACACACTCTTCTTGGGAGTTAGCGTCCATTTTGTCCATCAAATCCACTTCCTTCATTATAAGTTCAAGTCACAAATGAGAGACCATATGGGTTAGTCCCCGGAGCCACTTATCATCCGGGAATTCATCATGCTTCATCATTAGATTTTTTTCGAATAACGCTCTAATTATTATAACATCACTCATGAAATAGTCTTCCATTGCGTCAAAAACCGTGACGAACGTGTCCACGCACCCAAATAGATTCTTCTTCAAACGATAGTGAGCCGACTCTACCATACTTGTAGCTTGGTTGTCGAAGTGCTTGTGCTGGTTTTTAAATGCACTAACAAATTTATGTGCGTTCGTATCCAAGAATTGCTTCCGTAAATATATAATGATTTCCGGGTATTTGACGCCCCAATTCGCAATGAGCTTTGCAACATTTTCTTCAAACACTTCTTCAGTGATGGACCAAGTCAAAGCTTCCCAATCATTATGGAAACATGCCCACATCCTTTCATTAGACTCATATGCTTCCTTGAATTCTTTCTTCTTCACTTCTCGTTCTCCATCCGGTAATGTAGCAATCTTCTCTAGCTCTTTCAACTTCAGCGGTTGGATTATCCCTTGGCATTTATTCCTAACATTATTCCATACATGAAAGGTACAGAGAAAGTTTTGCGCGTTCGGAAATACCTTCCTTATAGAAAACATCAATGCCGCCTCTTGGTCGGTTACCATGACCTTTGGAAGAGCATCCTCCCGGAAGATTAACTTCACTTGTTCCAATGCCCACACATAGCTTTATTTCAACTCATCATGCAAAAAACAAAAAGCAACGGTGTAAGGTGACTTGGTTGACGTATGACCAACAACGTTCATCAAGGGCATCTCATACTTATTGGTCTTGTAAGTGAAATCCAATATGAGAACTTGTGGGAAGCATAACGCCAACTTTACGCATTCCGGATGCGCAATAAAAAGGTGCGTCACATGGCCGAATTCATCCAATTTATTTTGGCAAGCATAGTTCTTCTTTTGCGCCAACCATAATAATTGTTGCATCACCAACCTACCTTGCAAATCCTTTCTTCTCAAAGTACTCCTCGCGTTATAGATTTTTTGCAACGTAGTCTTGTTATTCTTATCATCCGCCTCAACTTGCTAAGAATTTTAGAGGGAGGCATACGTGCTCGTGTCATTTTATCTACCTATGCATATTCACGAGGTTTGAGTCGTCCGGCTCTATAATGTCCATGAATATCCTTTGGATGTGGGTGGTTATGACGACAATCCATATCTTTATTCATTGTGAAAATGTCTTCATCTTTATTCCAATTTAAGATGATCTTGAAAGGACAATTTATCTTCCTTGTTTTAGTCTTATATTTTTTCCCGGTCTTCCCAACATATGGCTTATCTTTTTTCTTCTTGCTTACTTTCTTCCCGCCCCTCTCACAAACCATCTCAACCCGCTTCTTTCGGCTTTGTCTACCTTTAACTAGGACGCAATTGATTTTCCAAGCATGTTCCTCAACCCATTTAACAGCTTCTTCTTTGGTTTTCCACGTCTACATATCCACAAGTACAAAACTTTAGTTTTATTAATGATTTTGCATACAACATAGTTGAAAATTTATTAAAAAAAAATAAACTACGTTTTTTACCTACCAAGTCAGTTTGGAAGTGATCTCTAGTATCTTCATGAATTACATCAACAGGCGGTGGTTGATCCTCCATAATTTCCATTTCAGCAACAATCTACAATAATATCGTACAGGTTTTGGGTCATGTTCAGCTAACACGAACAACAATATGAAAGCCGAACTCAATGTTCGGTTGATTCGTGTTTGACTTATAAAGCCGAACCACATTTGAAACATGGATTCGGCCTATTTGGGACTAATCTTATAAGCCGAACCATAACACTTAAATTTCAAAAATATTCCGGAAATAATAATTTATGTTCGGCTGTAGAACGAGTAAGCCGAACATTACACTGTAACTCGTATGTTTTTTAAGATATGGTTCGGCTACAAATGTTACCTCACATATGAGCCGAACCATGATCTGTTTTTTGGCGCTAAAACAATTGAAGGCGCACATTTTTCTCAATTGAATAAGCCTAACTGTTCTTATTTTTCATGGTTCAAGACATTTGTTATCCATAGAACCTTTTTTCCTTTGTACGAACCAGTTGCAAAAATCATAACTTTTGGTGAAATCAAGCTACAAAACGGACATTAAACAACTTATACAACCATACATGTGTATTATTAGCATTGGGTTCCTCATCTATGTACTCATCTTCTGGATTTGGCTCCATAAATGAATCATCTTGAGCTTGAGAAAAAAGTTGAGTTTGGGTAAAATCATTTTCATAATCCAATAAATCAGTCATTTCAGGATCTCCATCGTAATTGATATGTATTTTCTTAGCTTTACGTGATGAAGATTCACCTTCCTCACTCGAATTTGTATCACACATCTCTCAATATTCACAAAGATCACAAAAAAAAATTTCCCTCTTTTTTTTTCCTACTCTCCTTCTTCTTCTTTCCTCCTCCTTCTTTTTCTAAACTCACTCACTAATTTAAACAAAAACTTATTATCATTAATTAACACTAAACTAATTTTAGTCATAAACAATTAATAAATTTTTACTATCACTAATTAACCACTAATCTAATGAGGGGTATTTTAACATTTTTGAAAAATGCAGGATATGGGCCACCATTGAAATACTATTGGCATCCATGTTTTTTTCCTATATGAATGCCCCAAAATTAATGGGTCTGCCCCAAAATAGGGTTCTTTTTTTCTATCAGCTGAAGTTCTGTTCATTGAGTTGGGGGAAAATTTGATCAATCGGAGAGATCTTGGGGGGTCTTATTCTCAGTTCTGTCGTTGCACTTTGGAAATCGAAACAGGTATTCCTCGAAATCATAATAACTTGTAGAAAATTTCAAGTTAAAAGCTTAGCTTAGATCTCTGAATCAATCACAAACTGAGTTAATCCCAAAACTTATGCAAACAAATCATTTATATTTTGTTTTATGTGTCTAGGAATGTATAGGAGAGTATTATTAAACAAGATGGTTGAATTTAGGAACAGTATTGGCAAGATACCTACTCCAGTATCATCGGATTTGGGGAAGTTTAAGAATGAATTCCATACCTTAGGAGGGAGCACCAACAAACTTATTAATGGACAAACTCAGTGTCGTCAAGTTGGAATTTATCCACCTTATCAGAATACCACTACAAGAGGTTTTGCAGCTACGCAATTAGAGAAAGTGGAAAAGTCAGCTGGAAAAGGGAACACACTGAGGCAGGTATTTGAGGTGAACCGTGCTGTTTTCTGACATATGAATTTAGGAATGGAAGAGATATTGAAAGATTATGTTCACCAGGAGGTGACTCGTGAATGGGTCTCGGTTTATTTGAGAGTTTTTTCTATCATTGTGATGAAAGATCTTGTCTTGGCTCTTGTTTGAACTTGTTGAAGAACCTAACAGGTCGACCTCATACTTGGACTAAGAACTACCTTACAATAAGCAACTTCAACACCAAGTGCACAATGATCAATCATTGGTTGGATTTAAGATAAGGGGTATTCTTCTTCTCGTCATTGTTGTTCTGATTCTTTCCAGTTCAGCATTATTGGAAGTTATCCTTTACTCTGCTTCTTTTTAATTTTGTATCTTATGTTCTCTGGAGTTCAGTAGTTGGATGTGATTTATATCCTCCAAAGACCTAAGAGTTTCTGCAAATAATTACATGCTTAGTTCTGTTGGTGAGGGACTTTTGCTAGACAATTGCATGCTTCAGTTTTGGTTTCTTCGTTAATAAGATCTGTTGATAACATATTTGGTATTTTGCTTCTTTTTGTTGTTTGTATAACCTAGTGACCATGTAGTGTCATGACTACTTATTTTGTGCGGGAGGATGTATTTCCGGTCTCAGTTTATACTTCTTCTAGTTCGATGTGGCTCTGGTTTCATGGTCTTGGGATTTCTTGAAGGAATTCACTGGATACATAAATGTTTAACTATTGTGTTGTACACTTTCATCAGACTATGTTAAGTTTTTGTCAAATATAGACTGTCATTTTTTTATTCTGTCTTATCTTCTATTTGTGTTTGCTTTTGGTGAACTCCCATCTCGCATTTGGTGGCATTCGTAAAATGGCGGTTGGTCTACTCTTTTACTGCTGTAGTATTTTTTGTTTCAAAGTTAAGCAGTACAAGACATCCTCTTTTACTGCCGACTTTCTGCAGGTAGAATGGGTAAATTCTCTGTCTCGTTTGCCACTCTGCTTGATGAGATAACTGTTACATGCATCTTGACTCTTGTTAAAGCACTTAATAGTTTCCCTGGTATGACACATAATTTTCGGTTTCTCACCTTTTCTTTTAGTCATCTCTGTAGTTTGCAGCAATCCACAGTAGTCCTCTTACTTTTAGTTCTATATCTTCCGTTCTCTGGAATTTAGTTGTTGGATGTGTTTTTATCCTCCCAGGCCCCAGGAGTATTACCAAATAATTACATGCATCTTGATGCTTCATGTCTTAATGAAATCCGCCATTTGCATGATTAAGACTGAAGTGAAATTTTAGAAGTAGAGCCAGACAAGAAGAAAGAAATACCATTTTCTAACTCCTTTTCCTTTCTTACAAGTTTGGAAAGCATTTTCTTTTTTCAGAGACATACTTACATGGTAATAAAGACATACTACACAGACCAATTTTTTTTATCTGATTCACTCAACTGACTGAATGCGCCATATACATTTCTTGCATTCATATACATGATTGTTTCTGACGTTCAAGCCCATTTTATTGTGAATAACCTTTCAGCTTTACCTTGAATACTTGGTATGTTAAGCTTGATACCAGCCTTGGAGATCTATGCCTTTTCAATTGCTTCCTCGAGCCTTTTCAGAATTAATGGATCCTCTCGAACGTCAAATCCATGAGTTTTCATTAACTCTCTCACAATAAATTCCAACAGATTGTCGGCAGATCCCCTACTAGTTGCTTGTTCCTTGGGTGAGGAAAGAGACAGACAATATGTAGTTCAGAAACTAAGAACAAGAAGTTCTTAAAAGCAAAACAAAGCCGATGAAAAAATAGTGAAGTTATACCTTGATACAAAGATCAAAATTTCCGGGACTAAGATCCAGAACTGCTATATGATTCTCATCATTCCGAAATAATGCATATGAAGGTGGGTCATCGGTAACAATCCTATCTACCTCTAAGCCTGCCTTAGTAGCTGCTTCTTTAGTTGCTTGTCTTTGAGGATAATTGAAGTATGAAGGAACCCTGATCACAGCTCTAGAAAGTGTTCGCCTAAAGGTGGTCTCTGCGTAGTTTTTTAAATTCGTAATAATGTAGGGACCGATATGACTGATTGAATACAGTTGTCCGGTGTCGTCACTCTTAACCAACGTATCTCCATTACGTGTCTCAATAATCTTGAAACTGAATCCTGATTCTTCTGGGATGGTAAAATTCCGATCCTTATTTGTGCCCTGAACACATTGTAGTTAATTAAAAATACAGAAGGAAGCAAAAATATCAGAACAACATGAAAAGAAGGAAATTTGTAATGATGCTGAAAATTCAACCTGTACCTCTGCAGTTGTATTGTTCCCTGTGGGTTTTGAGCTGGAGGGAAACGAGATAACATTTTGTTAAAAGGGAATAGATATGAATAAGATATACAAATGTATGTTATCTCTGATCGACCATTACAAAATTGAAATAGGAAGCACCTGAACAGTCTCTCTGCCCAACTTGACATCTTTTTACCCGATGGAGAACTCGTCCATGGTGTATTAAGCTTACGAATCAGCTGCATTGATAAAGTGCGCCATAATGTCAGCATTACAGTTTTTTATTTTAAAGCCAAAAAGAAACTAAATCATAATACGGCACCAACGTTAGGAGCAATGATTTTATTACTTACTACCCTGCTATCTAACAGTTGATGTACAGCACTGTATAACCGAAGACCTTGAAGTGCACTCAAATATGGTTTTTTGTTAGTGAAATGTTAACTTTGACGGGCTTCTAACTAAAACAAGGCAAAAACTTTACTCTATTTGCCTCTTACTAGTAGATTATGCAAGTTTAGTTTCTTTGTTTTTTAATTAGGTTGATTCAGAATCTTGAAAATTCTTGCTTTAGGAAATAAATGAAGGGAAATGATATTAGGACAGGGAATTAGATACCGGTTGGGGAATGCCATAAACCCTGTCCATAGGGAGCTGGGGCATATAACCCTACATGTTTATGATTTAATCCTTCGTTGTCTCTAGTCTCTTTAAAGTTTAAATGGAGAAGGCAAATCCTTTCAAATGACAATTTGTATATGTATATGTATATGGTCAGGGTTTATGATAACCAAAGAATACAATAAACCACTAGCAAGTGATTCGAGCAATTAACAACCGAAATTATCTAACAATCAGAGTAGCACTGAATATTATTATATCCCATAGACATTCCAGAAAGCCCTAACACCCATACCCATGAAATTACTTATATTCAACATTGAAATCCCAGAATCGCATAAATACAAAATGAATGCTATCACTAATCAGGATCAATATGCATTATCATGAAGAAAATAAAACCGGCAAACTTTTAGAGAAAGAAAACAAAATTGAGAGGAGATACATACGCTGGGATTGGTAGGAAAAGAGGTAAAACGGAGGACACGACCAGTACAAAGTATTCCGAGCAGGGAACAAGTAATCGCCATTTAACCCCAGAACTATTACTTATTTAGGGTTTTGAACTAAGTAGCAGGCTCGCCTGAGAGGATGTGACAAAAAGATCGAAGAAGAATTATTTGACGTTTTTCTTGGTTATTTTCGTGGACTGCAAGTGAAAATTGCTGTTCTACGACTGGGTTGTTTCGTTGGGAATCTCTTCCGACTAGTCACGGCGTTATACGATCATGTACAGCGGCCTCAATGTATGCTGAACGAGACATACGGGCGAATTAATTTTGGTGCCTTGCCCAAGGCGCCCTTGTCGGGCTTCTTGTTGAGGCTGGTATATAACATGGGGCTACAGCCTTTCGATTATAAGAAGTCCATGACCTCTTATCATCCTCTTTTTAATAACAGTTATTAAGGGCAATTCTTATGGTACTCAGCAAACTAATTTTTCTGCAAGCCAGAATGATTGGACAAAGGTGAATTTGCACCATAGTAAAAGTAATGGGCGGTGGGTGAAGAAGCACGCTGGCTAACAAAATCCACTGGCGGGTGAACAAAATTCGCGACATGCAAAAAAAATCCGTTGGCGGATCAAGAAAATCCGCTAGCGGTTTGAGAAAATCCACCAATGATAAAAACCCAACGACTCTTCTCTCAATGGCTACTACTTCAAAATCCAATAAATTCCTTTATTTGAAACCATTTTCATTCACACTGCTCCACTCTCTTCTGCCTAATGTTCTAAACAAAGTGTTCTACTCCCTCTGTATCACGTATATAGGCGGAAAGGGTTAATTCTCTAAGATTAAGAAAATTACCTTAAATTCCTCATTTTGCATACCTTTTCTTATTTTACCCTTTGTCATATTCTTAACACAATTTTCTATATGCAATAAATAAGGGTATTTAGGAGAAAATTCACCTTGGAAATAGGACTCAGCCTATTTTGTGGGACAAATCAAAATCTAAATTCCGCCTATATATTAGGTACATAGGGAGCAGTTGTTTACAACTTTTAGTATAAATAATGCTTATGAAGGCTACCATAAACAGTTTAAGGCGAAAACAAGATCGAAAAAGTGAGAAAATACTGAGGCTTGCTACAAATGTAGATTATACTCAAAATCGTGATGTAGAGTTTAGTTGTTTTTCCATAATTAATTCCTGGTCATATGTCAGGGCATCAAGAGAGGTCCAGTTATTATAAAATGAGAGGCGGATTCAAAGACTTAGATGTTTTTTTTATGTAGGTCTACCCCCTGCAGTCCGAGAAAGAGTAGATAGATATCCCCTGACATGCGTTTTTTTATGTGAAAAAGCGGGGTCTAACAACCACACCCAATATTTCTCTTAGGCAATATGTATGGACAAACTCCAATATAATTCCAAGAGAATCAACTAGACAGACAGACCCAATCAGTGAAAATATATCCAAGAGTTGTATAACTGTTTCACAATGTAATCAGCAAATCAAACAGATAGAAATCCGTGAGCCTGATTATTATGTGAAACAACTTGAACGGTACCAAAGACCAATTATCAAATGTCAATCAAATTATATCAACAACCAAAGATTGGATTATCTAATTGATTGAACTACACTCAACCTGTGATATTTGAATTATATAAACAAATATAATGCGGAAAAGAAATAACACAGACATCAAAAAAATTGTTAACGAGGAAACCGCAAATGCAGAAAAACCCCGGGACCTAGTCCAGATTTGATCACCACATTGTATTAAGCCGCTACAAACACTAGCCTACTCCAAGTTAACTTCTGACTGGAATGTAGTTGAGCCCTAACCAATCTCACACTGATCAAGGTATTGTCGCGTTCCTTATGCCTCTGAATCCCAGCAAAACTCTGCGCACTTGATTCCCTTAGTTGATCTCACCCAAAACTAAGAGTTTCTATGACCCAAATTAGAAGACTTGATAAACCAATTTGTCTCACACAGAAAAGTCTATTGAATAGATAAATTTGTCTCCCACGGAAATACCTATGAGTTTTATTTCGTCTTTTGATAAATCAAGGTGAACAGGAACCAATTGATACACCAGATTTATATTCCCGAAGAACATACTAATAATATCAATCACCTCACAATAATCTTAGTTGTATGGTAGCGAAAC
Organism: Papaver bracteatum; assembly: GCA_023529315.1. Lineage (NCBI taxonomy): Eukaryota > Viridiplantae > Streptophyta > Magnoliopsida > Ranunculales > Papaveraceae > Papaver > Papaver bracteatum. The sequence continues at coordinate 615,991 of JAJJWX010003670.1, forward strand.
AAGATATTGTGGAATCACAAACGATGTGACGAAGATGTTTGTGGCATATTTTTATCTTGCCTATCGGAGATTCAATCTTGAGCAAATCTTAGAGAAGATAATACTCAATCACGATAGAAAACAACAAGATCAGAACACGCAACTACATAGAAAATAGTTGGGTCTCGCTTCAGAATCCCAATGAAGTCTTCAAGTCGTTAACCTAAAGGGTTTTGGAGAAAACCTACGGTTAAAGGAGAATCGGCTCTAGTCGCAACTAGTATCACACAAAAGGTGTGGGGATTAGGTTTCCCAGTTGTTATAGTTCTCCCTTATATAGTCTTGAAATCAGGGGTTACAATCAATGTTACCTTGGTAACAAATCATTCGGTATTCACCGTTAGATGAACCTGATTAGACTCAAGCTAATATCTTTCAACCGTTAGATCGAACTTAACTTGTTACACACAAATGAAAAGTGACTTAATTTAGATATGAGTAACCGTACCTAAACGTGTACACCGTGCTGGATCAACAATAGTTAACCGAAGTTAGCCATATGAACACTTTTATATCAACCTTATTCATCTTAACCATAACTAGTTAAAATGACTCAAATGAAACTAGTTCTAGAGTTGTTCAATTGTTTATATTCTCATAGAAGTATACAAGACACAATTGAAAAAAAATCGATTTTGATTCACTCGAATCAATTCATGAACATTATAGCCACGGTTTGCAAAAGATTGCATTCCTTATTATATAAATGTATTAGTTCATGAACAAACCAATTTTAGAACATAACCACTCAAGTATGAAAACGGGTACGCATACCTAAGTGGCCGAACTAAGTTTGGGTTCGCCAGTATGAGAACGAGTACGCACACCTTCCAAACTTAGTTAAGTCCCGGAACTTGAAACTCACGCAAGTACGCATACCGGTATGCATACTAAGTTCTCGGACTTCCATTAAACCGACCAGTACGCATACGGGTATGCATACCATGGTTCCCAGACTTGGAATAACTTGCAACAATTAGTACACAAATACGCATACTGTGCTATATCCAATCATGGTTATTTATTCTAAACCCATTTTAATCATTGAAACATTCTTGAAAGAAGACAATAGCTTTCTCACACAAACTATTAGTTTCAAAGCAATTTTCAAGTGATCGAATGATCAATATGAAACATTCCGAGTCTACATGAAATGACTGTCTCACACAAATCATGTAAGATGTTACCAGGCGATTTTCACATGATCATCTTTTAACTTTCATTAAGAATATAAGATGAACTTGGTTGAAGCGAAATCTTACCAACACATATTTCGAGAAATATATAAGCGAGTTAAACTCAACTCGAAATATCAAATGTGTATAATCGAAGTCTATATAGCTATACGAATTTTGTCTCAAATAGGAAATAGAGTAGATAGACTTTTGAGTGATAGATGATGTAGTGCCCCCTAAGCTAGCAGCTGACTAATCCAATAAATAAACTAAATAAAGAGGCACTAAAATCTAAAACATGCACTTAAACATTCAATTAAGAAATGTGATACAGAACTTAACCCAAAGCTAACCCCGCTCAAAAATATATATACAAGATCTTCTCTCAAATGTTACATATATAATAGTCATTTAGTTTCTAAATAAAATATACAACATAATAAATATAATAGAAGTTAATCAACTAGCTAAGTCAACTTCTCGGAGCTTTCGCTACGCAACCCTGATCTGTCACAGAAACTGAAGTGGGAATAATTAACATTTAAACTTCTAAGTAATCATAGGAAAGATTTGGAAAACCATACATGTTTTCCCGAAACATTAAACAATGACTAAGTCACTGAAATAATCATACATGTATATGGAACAAACTCCTTCGTCAAACAATGTACTAATATGGTTGTAAATTCCTAACCGGCAATTCACACCTATTTAGCTATGGATGTCACCAAGACCATGGTGACCAACTCTAAACAATAAAAGCTGAATTAAAGTAGATATAAATGTGAAGGAGCGTATCCTATATACCACAAGTGGAAATTCTCATTTCCCATAACAATTCATATTGACAACAAAACAATACAAGTCATTTCCAAATCGTGGAAAGATTCACAGAATCAACAAGATTATCATAATGCATTTTAAACAAAGCATGAAATGCACGGACAGACAATGCATGAGTTTGTTAAGCATAAACTTTTATAAAAGCAACAATAATGATTACAAAAGAGTCAAATGCATTCCCACACATTTTTTTTGATGACAAGCCACGCCTACCTCGAGATCCACGATCCACGGGTTCATCCTTTGAATCGATCGTTGTTAATAATTAAATGTTAATCACACAAGAATTCTAAGATTCTAGCCAAAATGGATCACACAAGAATTATACAAGTCCATCTAATGTTTCTAAGCCCAAGTCCACTAAACATGCCCATTAAACCAAGGTTCAGTCAATCTGGTTCAACTAACGGTCAAAATTAACGGTCAAGCTAACAGTCAATGTCTAAGACCAGTCAAAGTCAAGTCCATGGTCAAATGGTTAACTCGGTGAAGTCAGGTCAACTGGTCAACGATTTGGTCACACAAGTCAACACAGTGAGTTGAATCTGGTTTAGACTGAGTTAACTCAGTCAGAAGATCTAAGTCAGGTGAGTCAGCTATTCTGACTGGGATGACTAGCAGGCTTAATTCTATTGCAGCTACAAAAACATAACCAACCTGATTCTACTCATTATAACATTTCACAAATACTTCACTTAAACACAATTCTATAATTCAATACATTTGTAATTTAAGATTACCTTGATCTGCATTTGCAGAATTTCTCTAAGATCACTGCCATGATAGTATTACAATCTACTTCAGCTTTCCCATCCTATCAGCACATACAAAATCTAAGAGTTATAACTAATTCCTATGTTGCTTCCGTTGTAACTCAAACTGAGCTCTCACTGCCATTGGTCAACACCTTCACTTCATGAAACGTTTATAACTTATTTACAATGGTAACTTCAGCTTACCTGAAACAGTAGTTGCAATCTTTTACAGAACTATCAACTACAGTCTCAACTTGAATCTCATTAGCATCACCTTCCTCACTAAGGCAGTTCATGACCTTCATACATTCTCATATTACTACTATCTGCAATTCCAATCCCAGGAAACATTCAACGCCTCAGTTCTAAACTCATATCCATCTTAACCACAACCTGATCAATCCCATACCACCTGCAATATCCAATATTCATAACTGCAGCTAAACAATAATCTCCTTCAATTCATCTCAGTTCAATACCACTAGCCATAATTCAACTTCAATCTGTAACAGTTTCGTACCTTAACCTAAACCATTCATCTAAAACCCTCACTCTTTGGAAACTCTACACATTTCGCTTAACATAACACCACCAACACAATTACTACACCTGCATCTCAGATCAATAACAACTCGGCTTAATCACTTCAGCACCACCACCTCCATTCTCTGAACTTTAACCAAAACAACAACACCTACAACCTCAGTTCATATCACACACATACTACCATAAAAATTCAACCCTTCCCTGCAGCTCCACAATTTAGCCTCCATTAACATCTTCAGATGCATTGAAGACAACACACATGTCCTGCAACAATCAACACACATACAACCACCATCTCAAACCACCAAAAATTTATGATATTACAGACACAACAATTCATCTTATAAACTTACCCTGAATTATTCAGCACCATAAGAATTTGCAACTGTTACTTTACCAAATTCACCTTCTCTGTAACATCAACATCATCCATCACAATTAAAATCATAGAAATACTCTTATATTGAGCCATACCACCTGACTCAGTTTCTAATAACATCAACATATCTCAACAATTCTCATTCATTACAATTTCAATGTTATAATCGAAACCAAGACCATAACAACAAGGTAATACACTTACTAGATTTACAAAGGAAGATAATTACCTCATGATAACTTCATTCAAGCAACTGAGTCCAATTTTTATTTACTCCAACTTGATTTCGCAAAACATCTCAAATCCATTATCAATCTACCAATTCAACTCAACCAATATTTATCAATCTTCATCCCTCTTCATTGTTTCTCAGAAACCCTAAAATTGGTTCTCAATCCTCTGTTTCCCAATTGGAGTTCAAACACAACTCTAACCTCTCATATCTAATCATACCCATATATAATATTTCCCTTAAACTCCCAATTTCATCTACTAATTCTTCTTCTGAATTTCTTATAAAACCTTTAACTTTTCAATTCTTCATGAACAGCTCCATAAATATCCAGTTAACTTCACCATCTTCATAAATCTAAAAATCCACTTCTTAATTCTTGTTATTCATCTCTAATCGAAATTCCCGAGAAACCCTAACTCTAATTTGGGAAAGAACATGAACCCTAACTCTCAAATCATCACCAAAACAACTTCAAAACTTTAATTAAACTTCAACCCTTCTATTCTTCATCCCTCAACAACCTAATTAACCCATCAATTCACCTAAGAACTCGAATTCATTCTCTATACCCAAATTCTTCAATTCATCAAAACCAACTTTAGACTTCAATTAACGACTACCCATGATTCTTCATCTAATTATAGATCTATATTTCATCTTATAAGATTATTTCCTGATAAAACCCTAACTTCACCTACAACAGCATCAACAACTTTTTCTCCCGAAATGCAATTAGCTTCAGTATCAACACCAATTTCCCTGATTCATCAAGTTACAAGGATTTTCATGAATCAAAGACATAAATCTCGCTTAATCCTCTTGAGTTGAGATCGCCAGAAGAGAAGATGAAAAACATAAAGAAGAAGAAATAAATGTGAAGAAGAATGAAAAAAAGAAAGAGAGATAAGAATAAGAAATGAGAGTTATCCTCTCAAATTGGGTTGATAAGGTCGGCCAGGTTTCCTAAAGGAACCCGACCAGAAGATAAGGGCAGCCAAGTCGGTTTGAGTGTAAAAGGATAATTTTCCCTCCTTACTAATCTGATGATATATTCTTCGTCTGATGTCCGAACGACACGCTCGAGTAGTCCGTTTTGCATAACTTTTCGAATTCTATCTACTGGTACTAGTTTTGCATCTAGATCGTTGTTAAATAAATTATTATTAATTAACGTTCGAGCTACACTAATCGAGTAATTAGCAACTAAGATGTCTCTTGACTAGTCTAATAGCGTTGACGAGCTTGAGGGTCCTTACAGATGAGTTCAAGTCTTCACATACCTTTTGTTGATGAATTTCCACAAGCTCCCCTTAGTATTTCTTTGTCTTCATTCGATGAACGCCGTGAAGTCTAATGATGAACTACACTTTCTATCATAATTCGAGACTTAGCTATAAATAGAAATGTGATGGACAGAAAAATTACGCCTTTGGCACGTTTCTCCACAGGCCATAACTTCCCCGATACGCCATGATGAAGCTACGTTCCGGGCCTTTAAGCTAGGCAAATGCACGTTCAATTGCCCTCGCAAGCATGCTCGTGGAGCATGACGCAACTAAGTTAGCTTCCACACCGTTCCAACTTATCCTTGTTCCGCAAAGAGTTTATATTTAGAAAATAAAAACTTTCTTAATACGGCAAAAACGGTCTTTTGAGGCCCTAAACGATGGAATTTGGCTAAATTTGGTGACCATGTGGATCAACAAGTCTTGATCTTTGGGACGTTTCCCATAAAAATGGACTCCTCTAGAGCAAAATTACAACACTCGGTTTTTTAGCCTATGTCGAACGCCTTGATAGGAAATATGAGCATCCAAGGAATGGAATGCAAGTAGACTCATCAAGTATGACCACAATCATCTCTTGCATCGAGCTACCGAGCTAGATGATATGATAGGACAAAGTGCCACAATCATCTCTAAATTAGATGATATGAGCGACAACGTGATAGACCGTCAATGATGCAACTCATTGCGGCTGCCTACGTACCCTTCCTTACTCTAAAGGGATCAATCAAAGACCATAGTTCATCCACTACACCAAAAATGGAGCTTTGCAACAGGCTCCCGCTGTTGCGAATCGGGTTCGCAACTGCACAGAGCCGTTGCTACAGGTTGCGACTCGAATTTACGCAACAGACATGTAGCTGTTGTTAATATCGAGTCGCAACAGTTTTAAGCAGTTGCCAATCCAAATTTTAGCAACAGCTACTTCGCAGTTGTAAATTTTTACTAGTAGCTGTGAATTCTTGACTAAGTCAACGGAATTGACCCTCAAAGTCGCGGTAAAAAATTTAGCAACAGATTTTGTCTGTTGCGAAATTCTTTGACTAAGTCAAAGACGACCGACTTCCATATTTGTGGTACATATTTAGTAACATATTCTGGCTGTTGCTAAATTTTTGCAACAGTAAAAAAAGAAAGAAAGTAGGTCTTTGTTGACCTGGTCAAAAAATCCTCCACCCACAGTTCTATTTATCATGCAACTACCCATAACCATGTGAATCAATCCAACAATCAATCATATTCTACAACACTTATATTGACATTGATATGTTCAATTATATATAAGAAGAATATTTAAAAAAATTACCAAAGAAGAGAAAAAACATTCAATTATATGTTCATTAACACATGGTATAATATGAGTTACTCTTGATTTTAATAACTCTTAGTTTAGTTTCAAACTCTAACAACAATATGTTCATCTACACATGGTGAGTGTGTAAGATACAAATTTCTGAGTTATGCGACAACCTAAATTTCAATAAGAACAAGCACCTGATATCAATGCTAGCTTTGCACATGTTCATCTCATCTGCATTATGCGACAATCCCTGTAACACAAGTACATACCATATTATTAGATATGGAAAATGAAGAAAACAAAAGCATTATCCCTGCAACTCATAAGAGACAGAACAAAATTCTGGACAAAGTATTTTAGCTACAAAATTCAGAAGACCACACAGTTATCTTGTTGTTTTTGTTTTATTTCTATTTTTAATTTATTTTTGAAGGGGAAAATGACTCAAAAGATCCCATTTATTAAACTACCTTAGTATTTGAAGTTTGCAGAAATAGGAAGTGGTGGAGAATTTGCATTCCACCTTCTATTTACACTGTCATTGATGGTGTAAAATGAGCCAACCAAAATATATAAAATTCACCTGTAAATCTGCCATTAAGGGGGACGCGCACATCCCACCAGAGGACATTATAATTACTTGAGCATCTGGTGTGGCTTTCTCCAGCAATGGCAACACAAACTCTGTTATACAAAAAGTTCCTGATACATTTACGGCGAAGTTCATCTCCAGTCTGGAAAAAAGTACAAAAAAAAAAATACACAAAATGCATCAATTTTCCCTGACGCATAAATCTAACATATTATTTGTTTCTAATTCCGTGCTGCAAAAGTAGAACCAGAGTAATTGAATAAAAGAATTAGCGCATAACTTTAACAACCAAATAATATTCTAAGTCATACCAAGTTGCACTGCTGCATGCCACAATTACATTTATCATATCACAGCAGGTTATATTATAACTTATCAACTAACGTGTGAATTGTTTATATCACTTTCACATGCACAAATCATTTTACAACCCATTGGATTTGCAATAAAAAATCCTAGAAAGAATGATCATTCCCGAGGTGAGAGAAAAAAATGAGTTTGAGTATACCTCGAAGTTCACATTTTGGTTGCCAGTGGTTGATTAAACTTTTGAAACAACAACTTCTCCTCGTTCTTTATTTAGACATACCATATGCACATTTCCCCAACTAATATTCAACAATAATTCCAAGTTAAATAATTAATTAAAGTAAAAATGAACTTAGAGGCTTGTAGTAAGATCACAACAGAGACTTACCAAAGAAAGGCCACCAACGGATAAATCTGGCAGCAATATGATCATTAAGTGTAATACCTCGCAACAAAGTGTAAACTTAATGTTATTAATTAACAAGTTTCAGCAAATTGAATCCAAGCACAATCAAATGAACTTACCAGGGATTAATATTCCCTCGGGTGTCTACTATCTTCAGTTGACCTTGTACCCCTGTATAATTACAAAATATACATATACAAGAACCACAAAAATGCAAAAAGTAAAATTCATCTGGCATGAGAATGAGATCAAGCACTACCTTCGCATGATTAAATGCTACAGGTGAGACGTGAGATATTTTTACTAACTCACTTGTACAAAGTCTACCAATAGCCACGGTGTCACCATTTACATTCAGCAATGAACATCGCACATCAGAACCTACAGCTGGTCGAGCTGGTGATATGTTATCAATGGGTACAAATATGTGAGCAAGTGAACTTGTATTTCCAGCTGAAGCAATATGAGCATCCAGGTGAACACCCATGACCTTGTGAATTGTACATGCTGTTTGAGGCAATATATGAGGCTTTTCCAGATTGGATATCCCTCATAACGTGACATAAGGTTCCCAAGCATTCGATTAGAACCCATATCTTTCCACCCAATCTTGTATCAGGTGGCTACTAGCTTCAGTTGACCTTATACTCCTACAAGTACACCATTGACATCCTGACCACATTAAAAAAATACTTTCCAGTATGAAAACATATCCAAGACATAACAAGTAAATGAACACACCTGTGCACATTAAGAGATACTGAATGAGTGAGTGGATGAGTGGGTGAGAGGATGAGTTCAAAATACATGCCCATGTGCATCAACTAGTGACATAGGAAGCTGAAAAAGGGTATCATAATGTGTTTTCATATAGGAAAGATAGAGTAGCGCCATTAGGAAGTGGTTTTCCATCGTTAACGATGCAATCATCGTATCGAATACGGTTGAAGTGTCTAGGATTAATGAGATGAGATGAATTAAACCAAACGCAACTAAGCTGAATCCGAGAGATATCACAACTACTAACATACACACTTATAATCTCAACTGTATATGTTGGTATACTATTGGGCTCCACCATCTCTTCATGTTCAGATGCTGGTGCTGCATCTGGTGAAACTGTCACACCATAACCATAAAAAATAATCATCAATAAATAAATACATGTATTTGTAAGGAAAAAATGCAAACAACCCAAACCCCACCAACAATGAAAAATAATTATACTTTCCTATATGCCTTTTAAGCTAATTATAACCATTGATGAATGATGATGAATACGAGTATGTAGATGGGGAAAACCGGCCCGCTGGTTTTTTAGGAAAGTGAAGAGTCGAGCATGTTGTCGAGACTCCTCGACCAGGCAAACTGTTTAACCTCACACAGATGCACTGTAAAGAGTGTTCTTAGATTCGAGAGATCAATCTGTAAGACTCCGGCCTAAACCAAGTCAATGGTCGTTCCAGAGTCAATTCTATCGCAAAGAGGGAGATGGGTTGATCTGTAGGAGGGAAGCTGAGAATTGTGTTGGATCAGTGATAATCAAGGATTGTGGATGTGTTGAGGGTTTCTGCAATAATTGGTGAATTGTTGAGTTCGAATAAGTTCTAATGGATTGGTGAATTCTTGAGAGTAGTTACTCGAGAAATTCTGGACTAGTGCTGATAGATAGTGATCATTCATTGTCCTCAATCCTGGATTCAGAGACTTATTTATATTTTCAGAGTTGTGAACACCTTGATCCCTGTAAGTGTGACGGTTTCATGAGTGGAAGAGTGGGCAAGTGGAAGATCGTGGTAAAGTCGATTCCATGTCATGTGGAGACTTGAAAGATCATGCACCCACTACTTTGCTAACTCCTTCAACCGTTTACACAACTTACACACATTTCTTGTCGGAGATGAATCCACGTGTTGTAGGCTGCCATACCAAAACCCTAGTTGTTATCCCCCAATTTGACGTGATTGATGTCTCACGAATTGTGGAGTCTGCATGATAGACGTGTATTTAGTTTTTCAGTTTTTGAATGATTACACAATGAGCCTAGGTTTTGTTGAATCGAGCATGTTTGACAAATGCTCAGCGATTCATAAATGTTAATGTTGCTCTTCTGAGCAAATATTGTGAATTCAACGAGTTGTTGAATATTGATGAGTTACTGAATATGTGTGGATTATTCGAGCAACTGAGAAAGTATTGCTCGATTCGACGAAATACTAATAAGTTACTGAATATTCATAGTTGGGTCAATATTTGAGCAACTGAGCAAGTACTGCTCAATTCGACGAATCACTGAATATGGAGAAGTTGATGTGCAATTGAGAAAGTATTTCTCAATTCGACAAATTACTGATAAATTGATAACTTGACGTGCAATTGAGCAAGTATTTCTCGATTCGACAAAATACTAATAGGTTAATAAATATTGATAGATGGATCAATATTTGAGCAAATGTTGCTCAATTCGACGAAATATATATTGGTAACGTGACCCAATAAAATATTAAAATATTGGTAGATTACCAAATACTATATGATTAATTCAGATGCTGGTTGCTGAATCAATATAAATTTATTAGTGTTTGAACTTGCTCAGAATAATGATTTGTTGAGCGTTTGTTCGAATACCCTAATTTTTGATGAATTACTCATTAATTGACGAATTGCTGAAAATATGTCATGAGCAAAGGATGGACCAACCACATTAGACCATGGACGTCCCTGTGATTCCCAATTATTCGAATGAGCATGCACCAGGGTTCTCAGTTGGAGAGTTGGTGAAGGAATGATGATTGAGTGTCAGTTTTATCATTTACTGAAATATTGATGGGTTCAGCATTAGGTGATAAAACCTAGGTATGAAATATGGGACCGACCAAGAGATCATGGGACCGGATCTTGGTGGTCACGGGACTAGATGTTGTCCGTTTGAGCAATCCCCGGGCTGGTTGGAGAGAGTTTGGGCCCAATATGAGCAATTGAGCAAATTAGGTCAGAATTATGAAAACATGTAGGACAGGCTTTTTGCAAGCCCTAGGAATGACTCTGGTCGGTCATCAAGGCATACATGTGTTACCATGGTGTCCATATCTCCGTACTGATAATTTCAGTATTTTCTGATGTGCGTTCGAGCAACATTGTGAATTTTCAGAAGAGTTTTATCTTAACTGAAATTCTTGATTTTTGTTGGAATGAGCATGTATGCTCAATTAATCAATATTTTGTAAATATTAAAATAAGAGTATTTTAACATATAAAATTGTTGTGAGAGGCTACCCGGTCATGTGACCACGGTGGCTTTTGAATTTTCATGATTTGAGCAATATTCGAGAAGTTATGAAGAAATCATGATTTTTTCTCAAACCAAGGAGTTTCATGAATTTGAGGAAAATAATAATTATAAAAGATTAGGGATTACAGGGTGTGGGACCGGCCACGGCTAGGGCATGGCCGTCCGGCTATGTTGCCCGATCCCGCACTCCTTTCCCTATTTTATAATATCATTTTTCATGAATCCGTGATGTTATGGAGAATCCATGGGTTTTTGTTGAAACGGAGGAGTTTCATGAGTTTAGGGAATAATAATTATAAAAAGCTAGGGATTGTGAGGTGTGGGGCCGGCCATGGCTTGGGCATGGCCGGACGGCTATGTTGCCCGGTCCCACACACCTTTCTTTATTTTATAATATTATATTTCATGAATCCATGAAGTTGTGGAGAATTCATGAATTTTACAAAAACAAGGAAAGTTGCTAAAATCAATGAGTTTTTCATGAGTTCATGAATATAGAAAAATAGGACAAAATAATGGAAGAATCATGGGGACCGGCCACGGCTAGGGCATGGCCGTACGGTCGGTGGGCCCACCCCCTGGGCGTTCTTTATTATTTTATTAATATTTGTTGTTTTCTCTTGTTTTGCTTAGGATTCCTCATCTGTCCATGTTTTTGGATGCTCGTTCGTGCATCCGGGTGCTCAGTCATGCATCATTGTCGAGTACACTTACACAATTTTTGTGGGGCTTACTCAAGGATGGTCCAGATGCCCGGTTGTTGAGCATTTACTGCTCATCCATGAAATTCAGTGTAGAATAATTCATGAAACGAAGCAGTAAAATGATAATTATTTATTATCAATTCATAGGATCGGCTGTGGATTTGATCATGAACTCGGAATAATAAAACAGGCATTACCATTCCATGGGATCGTGGATTCGATCATAGAATCAGAGTAATAAGATTATCTATTACCATTCCACGAGATTAGCAGTGAATTCGATCAAGAAATTGGAATAATGAGATAACATAGTTGTTTATTTCCATTCTATGAGATCAAGCCATGGATTAGATCATAGAATCAGAGAAATTTTTATTGCCATTCCATGGGATAAGGCCGTGGATTCGACCATGGAATATGAGCAATTGTTATTGCCATTCCATGGGATCAGGCCGTGGATTCGACCATGGAATAGGAGCAATAATAGATAATTCTGGGAATTCAGTGGTGAATATCACGGCAGAATTAATCTATGGGCATAGTCAGGAGATGGCTAATATCCTGAAGGCGCTCTCAGATCTTTCGGAGAACGCCCGAGTCTATACACTTCGCTCTACATAGTCAGGATCAGCGAGTGTCACTGTCATGAAGGCGATGTTGCTCTCAATCTTACGGAGAACCGCCCGATCGTTCTTATATGTAGAGGGGGGTCGTTCTCTTGTATTCAAGGAACAATGAGTATCACCGACGTCCTGAAGGTGTTAAGCCCTCTCAATAAACAATTATGTAGGAGGACCGCCCAATTATATTATTCTACATAGAGGGCACAATGAAATGCCAGGGTTCGAACGTTCAGCTAGTGGAGGCTTTTCGAAAGACATGTTCATCATGGCTTCATAAAATATGAATCGTCACATGCCTGAAGCTGTACCAGAAACATGCAGTATCATGATTTTACGGTTTTGACCTTTGTTGAAAATCCACCATAAATAGAGTACTAAGGACCAAAGGAAAAGCAGAAGAAAAACTAAAGCATATAAGAAGAAAAGTATCATCATGCCTTGTTCTAATCTTAAAAGTATATCCTCATAATAGTACCTTGAACATATCAATCAAATCCCAACCTGACAAATTTCAAATTATAACTCAAAGTCATACTGAGATCTCTAATTACTTATACCAACAAGTTACATTATAATGCAGTGAGATCACAAAAGAGACTTACCATAGAAAGGTCGCACACGGCATAATCCTGCAGCTGGTTGATCATTAAGTGTAATATATCGCAAGAAAGTGTCAACTGAAGGTTAATATTAGAAAATTTCAGCAAACTGAATCGATCCAGGCATAATTAAATGAACTTACCAGGGATTGATGTTCCCCCGGGAAGCTATTAGCTTCAGTTGACCTTATACTTGTGCATAACTACAAACATATACGTATACAGGAACCACACAAATGCAATAAGTAAAATTCATTCAATCGAGAATGGTTAAGGTTCACATATATTACATGCCAAGTTTTTCTCAGTTAAAGTAAAATACTAGTCTACCACATATATATTACATCATAGTCTTCTTATGCACAAGGATAACTGGACTTTTGCAAAAGCGTGAAAATTAGCAAGAAAAAGTAAAAAGCCGTGTGAACATTAGCATAAAGTAAAATCTATATGTGTTTATCGTTGATATACGCGAAAGATGATGACTGAGATATCTTCATAACATCTCCAAAAAACAGATCAACCCTCCTAATCATATCTTTTCATTTTCCTCTTAATATCCACTCTAGATTTCTGTACTTCTTCATCCTCCTCATTGTGACCGAATTTTTTCCATCCCTCATCTTTTTCATTTGGAGGAGTATGTAAGATCCTTTCTTTATAAGTAATATATGGATCATAATATTCTATTCGTAACTCCCACTTATGTCTCCTCCATGGATCAGACATCCCCTTTACCATAATTTCATTGGAAGTATCGGGCAGTAGAATTGATATCTGAAAAAAAAAATCATCTCACCTTACACTCAAATAAAGTTAACCTAAGTATGAACATAAATCAATTTGAGGTAAGTTTGTACTTGTAGTTCATTCCAGACGTCCTCTTTGTAAGTATCTGGCATATCCTTCCAGGTTTTGTAAGAGATAGGGATATGAGTACGAACCAAAGAGCCCTTCAGGTGGCCAAGTTTAGTTGAATTTCTAGACATGGGAAGTTCAAAGCCTAAATTTCAATGGAGAAAAGAAAGAGACTCAAACAAGGAATAAGAGATACAAAATTCCATGATATGTAACATATTATAACTTTATCGAGGAGAATGATAACCAGCTATTCAAGGGTTTTATATTTTATATTGGCAAATACAACAAATACTAAATGCCAAAAATTACAAGCACTTGAAATACCTTGCTCAAAAGGGCAGCGTGAAGGATCTTCTCTGAAATAAAGAGCCAATGCATATGGTGTTCTACCTTGTAAGTCATTCGATTACAGACATATGTCAGGCACCTATTATAGATGAACGTACTGAAAAAATTTAGATATACTCTTGAAAGCTGAGTCATACCACCACAGATTATCATGATGCCAACGACCTCACTTCAACTTCAGCAACAACATGAAGTCCTTCAGTATCTGATTGAGATCATATTATATCTTATTAGATAGAAAATTATATAGTGCTTACCCTAGCAACTGACAGTATGATTTATTTTTCTTATAAATATATATTAATAATAGAATGGATTACCAGAATGGTGCTTACAATACAAAATCACCAAAGATAACAAACATCAACTTTCATAACAAACACGTCTGAATGATGTCTTTCCAACCGGTATAAAGTGTTTATCTTATCTAATCATATGCGATGCAAATCTTCATCTCCAAACCAGTACCCTTTCATAAGTTCAAGCCTACTGCACACTTGATTCAAGGAAGGATAGTTCAATAAGTGCTTATCTCCACCTCGAACATATAGTTTCCATCTTACAATTGGCATATAAAGGACAAAGAAATTTCTAAAGAGAATTAAAGGCACAAATTAAATATCAGTGCTAGTCTTTGATCTTAATTCAAACTTAACATCAAAATTTCTTAGATGATTGTCACTAAAAAAAATTCACATCTTTTATCAAAACTGACATGATATATACTGAAAATATTTCCATTGACAATCTGTCATTAACTAAATAATGAATATAATCATTTTCAAGAGAAAATAATGAATATAACTACAAGCAAATTTGGCAATCACCTTACCTTAACGTCCTTACCTGACCATATGATTCTAACTAATCTAAAACCACCTTAATCATCCCCACTAGTTATCAGTAACCACCTATATCTCTATTCCAAATGAATCAAGACTAAACAAACTATGAATAAACACCATTTACAGAAACCCATCTTGAAGACATGCACAATTAATAATCAAATTATCGGATTTGACACACCTTTTATCATTTCGGAATCATCGTTCAAAGGGCTTACATATCTAGAAGGAACCTGCAGTTAAATTCTATTTCTAAGAAGATTAAGATGCTACCAAAACCGTTCATCATAACACCATATCATTCAGAAATTTCATCAAGCAGTTGAGTACCTTTTTATTTTGACCTAGAGTTCTGGAATTTAAAACTTATAGTATTCTTACTCACCTATCGATAAACCACCTGAAATTGTAAGGGGTTTAGTTCTTACCTGAAAATCTCAATTCCAAACCAATTCCAACTTAATCCTATGCTTAACAAACAAAATCCAAAAAACCCTAAGTATCAATCTACAAAAAATACACAAACAAGATACATCACTAATCGATTTAAACAAAATACATAAAACCATAAGTATCAATCTGCCAAAATACACAAAAAAATACATCACTAACCGATTTGAACAAAAAGATACAAAACCCTAACTATCAAACCCAATCTACGAAACTCTAACTATCAACCACTAACAAAAAAAACATCATCAATCGATTTAAACCCTAAATAGCAAACACTAATCATCTCCATACCTAGCTTCTTCTGGTTTCAACGGCGGCAAAGATTCAATGACAGGAGAGTTTTTTTCTTCAGGAGAAAGAGAGTGAGAGATTGGACGAGTGGTTATGAATCGAACTTGGATATTTTCTCTAAGGATAAGAAGATTGCACACGTGAAATTTGCATGCTCGGGAAATAAAGTAAAAAAAGTGTTTTCAGGTGTTTTTTGTCACACGGGTACTTCGCACGCCTAAAAAAAAAACAGTTACGAATCGCAACTGAGGCATGGCCGTTGCGACATTAGCAACATCAACTGGTTGTTGCGAATTTTTAGCAACAACTACATTTCCGTTGCGAATCTAAGTTGCTAAACCCCATATTTGGTGTAGTGATCTACTAAGGGACAAACAACTTAATCCAACTCGTTTGCTAGGCCGTGGCCAAGAAATAGTGGTAATGGCCTAGTCCGTATAGGCCGTTCCGTCAAAATGCATCCAAGTGATGCATGTTTGGTCCACAATATGGCATAATGATGCATATGCATCAAATGCCCTCTTCGCGAGGCTACACAACTATAAATGAGCCTTAGGCATCATATATACTCTTCCGGCTAAGCTATGAAGCTTACTAGGTGCATAGTCCACATATGCACCATCAACTAACTACCCCTCCCTATATATGTAAAAATGACATTTTTACAACTCAAATTGGGGGACCAAATATCATTCATCAACTCCCTACTTTACTATTCATGGACGTTGCCATATATTTCCTGAATAACCGGCCAAGATGGCTGTACATTCAGTTCTAGCTCACATGCCAGTTCCAATGTCTGGCCAAGATGGCTGAACATTCTTAAGTCCATCTACCCAATTGGCCTAAAGCACCCTTGGTGCGAGATAGGCTCTTGGCCAGTGTAACTTCCAACTAATGTCATATTGTCCTTAGCCAATATGCATACGCGATGTGCCTTACCTGGCACCAAATATTGGCCCTTGTCCAAACGCATCCTTTGATGCGAGATTTGGATCTTGGCTAAATGCCAAACATAATGCGCAATTTTGGCGCGGTATTGGCCTTAAACCAATCTACCTCTTACCAACCAACGGAAGATTTTTGAATGAAGCTTCATCTCAGACCATGGAGCATCTTTTAGCATGCGCCATGCTAATAACACGGGGTGTTACAAGAATAGAAATCAAAACTTATAGTTTTGGCAACTAAACTTGACAACAACCTTGAGATAGCAAAGCTTGCGAGTTCGACCGATCAGCACTCTAATAATCTTCCCCTTTGTTAATTTTAGTAAAAAAACTATAAATACATATTGATTACAAAATAAATAAACTTTGTAGCTTCTCATCCAAATGCTTGATCTTCTTGGTTCTTCAACATTACTTGAAATCTTCGTCACTTCCAAGTACTCCAGTAATTCTGAACGTGTTTAACTCAGCATCATAGTTGTTGAAGATCTGTAGCTATAATAATGAGAAAACAGTAGATCTCAATCAGTGTTATACAGTGTCGTAGTATTATTACACAACATCAAAGTCCAATTGTTTCACAATTTTGACAACAATACTATGGTGATATGTATCTGTAACACCCCGTGTTTTTAGCATGGCGCATGCTAAAAGATGCGCCATTAGCTTGTGATGAAGCTTCATCCAAAAGCTTCCGTTGGTTGGTAAGAGGTAGATTGGCTTAAGGCCAATACTATGCTAAAATGGCGCATTATGTTTGGCATTTGACCAAGAGCCAAATCTCGCATCAAAGGATGCGTTTGGCCAAGGGCCAATATTTGGTGCCAGGTAAGGCACATCGAGTATGCATATTGGCTAAGGTCAATATGACATTAGTTGGAAGTTACATTGGCCAAGAGACAATCTCGCACCAAGGGTGCTTCAGGCCAATTGGGTAGATGGCCTTAAGAATGTTCATCCATCCTGGCCGGACATTGGAACTGGCATGTGAGCCAGAACTGAATGTACAGCCATCTTGTCTGGTTATTCAAGAAATATATGGAAAATGCCATGAATAGTATAGTGGGGAGTTTATGAATGATTTTTGGTCCCCCAATTTAAGTTGAAAAAATGTCATTTTTACATATATATGGAGGGGTAGTTGGTTGAAGGTGCATATGCGTACTATGTACCAAGTAAGCTTCATAGCTTAGCCGGAAGAGTATAAATGATGCCTAAGGTTCATTTATAGTTGCGTAGCCTTTCGAATAGGGAATTTGATGCTTAGGAATCGTTATGCCATATTGCAGACCAAACATGCATCACTTGGATGCATTTTGACGGAACGGCCTATACGGACTAGGTCATTACCTATATTGCTTTGCCACAGCCTCGCAAACGAGTTGGTTTAAGTTTCTGTCCCTTCGTGGATGAACTACGGTCTGTGCTTGATTCCTTTAGAGTAGGGAAGGGTACGTAGGCAGCCGCAATGAGTTGCATCATTGCCGGTCCAGCACATTGTCGCTTGTATTATGTATTATTAGTAATGTTAGTATTTATATATAATGTTTTAGAAAATAAGAACTTGGAAATTTAGAAAAGAAAAGTCTAGGAGAAGAAGATGAGATGGAGCTAGAGATTTTTAGAGAAGAAGGATAAATAAAATCATAGGAGGACCAATGGAATTGAGGTAGAATGTTTAACCCTTTTCTCTTTGTGTTTTTCTTTGATATACTTTGATTTCAATTTTGTTTATTTTTATATCATTAGGGTTCTGAAATTTTTCTATTTAATTTTATGCACACTATTGATGATCATACTTCTACTATTGGTTTATAACATGATTGGGTATCTATGGTTAAAGTTTGATAACAATATGCCAATAATTCACCGTTGAATGTGTGTTTGAAATTGGATGACAGTTTCTGAAATTTCTGGACAGTTACGAGTTTATGTGGTTTTGATGTTCTTAGGCAATTTTAGTGATGTTGAAACGATTTGAAGTCTTAACAAAAGTTATAGATAAATGTATTATCTTTCAATATGCTTTGGATTTGCTCAATTTTAGACTAGTATGAATTTATAGTGAATTCTTTGGTGATAACATGTAATCTTCCCAGTTTTTGGGATTCCATTGTAAATTCAATATATCTTGTTTGAACCGCTGGTTTAGTGTGAATTTTAGATATGTTTTGTATGAATGTGTCAAGAATGTTCCTGTAAATTTTGAGGATGATCTGATAAAGGTAGCAGCATGAAACATATAATGTAATGTGGTTGCAGCTAGTGTGTTTGATTAAATGCTTGAATGAAATTCATGTTGTTAAGCCATGGTTGCTTGTGTTGTGTGTAAAAACGATTTATAAAAAGGAAATGAGTTCATGTTTTTCCATTAGATGAAATATGCTTTCATGCTAACGGCGGGTAATGATCCCCGAGAGTTAAATGGGTAATGATCCCCATGGGAACTTGTGTTTCCCGATCATCGATGGCGGCTGTCCGTGCCGGTAAACGATAGGTGGTGTACGAACCAAGGTTTTCGTACTGTTAATGAAACGGGTAATGATACCCAAGAGCAAATGGGTATGATCCCCATAGGAACTTTTGTTCCTGACCATCGATGGAGGCTGTCCGTGCCGATAAACGATAGGTGGTGTACGAACCAAGGTTTTCGTACCGTGAACTCATTGTTTGAGGTGACAATATAAATATGTGAATATGTTGGAATCTAGATTAAATGATTTGTTGGAAAATATAATTGGTGTGATGAACTCATGGTTTCTCTATGATGATATTAATACATGAATAGATGTGTTGAATCATTGATGAATGATTTGTTGACAATTATTTTGGTATTGTAAACTCATGGTTTGTTGGTGACAATATTGATATGTAACTCATGTTTTGACATTTAAAAGGATGGGTTGTTGGAAACATTATTGATGATGTTAATTGGTGTGTTGAATCCTAAATGGATGATTTGTTGGCAATAATATTGGTATGGGGAACTCATGATTGAACAAATAAATTGGATGTTTTGTTGATGGATTATTGTGAAGTCTATTAATTAAATGATTTGTTAGAAACAATAGTTGTATTTTGAATTCACGGTTGAACAAATGAATTACATGATTTAGTGGAAATAATATTTGTGAGTTAAGTTTATTCACGGTGTTACTTCAACGAATATATTCAACCAACAACATTAACTCACAAATATTATTTCCACTAAATCATGTAATTCATTTGTTCAACCGTGAATTCAAAATACCACTATTGTTTCTAACAAATCATTTAATTAATAGACTTCACAATAATCCATCAACAAAACATCCAATTTATTTGTTCAATCATGAGTTCCCCATACCAATATTATTGCCAACAAATCATCCATTTAGGATTCAACACACCAATTAACATCATCAATAATGTTTCCAACAACCCATCCTTTTAAATGTCAAAACATGAGTTACATATCAATATTGTCACCAACAAACCATGAGTTTACAATACCAAAATAATTGTCAACAAATCATTCATCAATGATTCAACACATCTATTCATGTATTAATATCATCATAGAGAAACCATGAGTTCATCACACCAATTATATTTTCCAACAAATCATTTAATCTAGATTCCAAGATATTCACATATTTATATTATCACCTCAAACAATGAGTTCACGGTACGAAAACCTTGGTTCGTACACCACCTATCGTTTATCGGCACGGACAGCCTCCATCGATGGTCAGGAACAAAAGTTCCTATGGGGATCATACCCATTTGCTCTTAGGGATCATTACCCATTTTATTAACAGTATGAAAACCTTGGTTCGTACACCACCTATCGTTTACCGGCACGGACAGCCGCCATCGATGATCAGGAAACACAAGTTCCCATGGGGATCATTACCCATTTAACTCTCGAGGATCATTACCCGTTGTTAACATGAAAGCATATTTCATCTAACGGAAAAATATGAACTAATTTCCTTTTTATAAATCGTTTTTACACACAACACAAGCAACCATGGCTTAACAACATGAATTTCATTCAAGCATTTAATCAAACACACTAGCTGCAACCACATTACATTATATGTTTCATGTTTCTACCTTTATCAGATCATCCTCAAAATTTACAGGAACATTCTTGACACATGCATACATAACATATCTAAAATTCACACTAAACCAGCGGTTCAAACAAGATATATTGAATTTACAATGGAATCCCAAAAACTGGGCAGATTACATGTTATCACTAAAGAATTCACTATAAATTCATACTAGTCTAAAATTGAGAAAATCCAAATCATATTGAAAGATAATACATTTATCTATAACTTTTGTTAAGACTTCAAATCGTTTCAACATCACTAAAATTGCCTAAGAACATCAAAACCACATAAACTCGTAACTGTCCAGAAATTTCAGAAACTGTCATCCAATTTCAAACACACATTCAACGGTGAATGTTTGGCATATTGTTCTCAAACTTTAACCATAAATACCCAATCATGTTATAAACCAATAATAGAAGTCTGATCATCAATAGTGTGCACCAAATTAAATAGACAAATTTCAGAACCCTAATGATATAAAAATAAACAAAATTGAAATCAAAGTATATCAAAGAAAAACACAAAGAGAAAAGGGTTAAACATTCTACCTCAATTCCATTGGTCCTCCTATGATTTTATTTATCCTTCTTCTCTAAAAATCTCTAGCTCCATCTCATCTTCTTCTCCTAGACTTTTCTTTTCTAACTTTCCAAGTTCTTATTTTCTAAAACATTATATACAAATACTAACATTACTAATAATACATAATACACATTTTTATTATTACTTATTTTAATTTTAAATGTCTTTTGATTTTCCTCTTATTTAGGTGATTATACTTGCACCCTAACTTTTTAGTTTCAATCAACCCCATCTGGACCACATAGTTAGATAAGTTGGGTACAACTCGACCCGAAACGGTAAATAAAAATACCGGGTATTACAACTTTGGCCTCTCATATCAGCTGGCTCGGTAGCTCGACGCAAGAGATGATTATGGCCATACTTGATGAGGCTAGTTGCATTCCATTCCTAGGATGCTCATATTTCCTATCAAGGCGTTCGACATAGGCTAAAATCCCGAGTGTCGTAATTTAGCTCAAGAGGAGTCCATTTTGATGGGAAACGGCCCAAAGATCAAGACATGTTGATCCACATGGTCACCAGAATTTAGACAAATTCCATCGTTTAAGGCCTCAAATGACCGTTCTTGCCGTATTAAGAAAGTTTTTGTTTTCTTGATAAACCATCTGCGGGCTAAGGGTGAGTTGGAACGGTGTGGAAGCTTAGTTTTCCGCATCATGCTCGTCGAGCATGCCTGCGAGGGAAAATGAGTGTGCATTTGCCTATCCTTAAGGCCTGGATCGTAGCTTCATCATGGCGTACCGGGGAAGGTACGTCCTGTAATGACCCTCAAGCTCGTCAACGCTATTAGACTGGTCAAGTGTCGATTTAGCCGATAATGACTCGATTAATTAGAGACAAACGTTAATTAATAGAAAATTAATCTAACAACGATATAGATACGAAACTAGTATCTTTGGGTAGGTCTCGAAAAGTTATGCGATGTGGACTACTCGAACATGTTAGTCGGACACCGGACGAAGAAGAATTTATCAGATTAGTCGAAGGGAAAAATAGTATTTTTTCTATCAAACCGACTTGGACTTCCCATATCATTTGGGAGATTGCATTTATCTTTTGTCCGGGCCTTATCCCCAGTTCGCTCGAGAAGAATTCATTTCTTCTTCATTCTTCTTATCTTCTTCTTTCTTCTTTTTATCTTTCTCTTTTATTTTCTTCTCCGTTCTTTCTTCTCTGTCGAATTCGAGAGATTAAATGAGAGATTTCTGAGCAATGAAAGGTGAAAAAGATCATGGGTTAGCTGTGAGTGATGTTGTTGTTGTCCGTTGACGATCCAGACTCGAAGGAGGAAGTGAAATGGAAGTTAGAGTTTCTGAGGTCGAAGTTCTTGAAGAATTGATGATGATATGGTACTGTTGAAGGATAAGTAACAATTGGGTTATAGTTTAATTAGATCCTTTTAGTTGTTTCAGTGACGAATCAGTGATGAACCGAGTAATTAGTTTTTCATGAGTTGGATTGGAATTCGATTTAAGTGACGATTAAGAAGAATTAGAAGATGGGTGTTGAAGAACGTGAGGTAAGGAAGATGGTTATAGTTTTAATTTAAAGATTTGGTTACAGAGAAGAAGATTGATCAAGAAATTTGAATTAGGGTTTATGTTCTGTTCTTCCCCAAATTGAAATTAAGGTTTGTATAAAATCCAGAGAAGTTGTGGAAGATGAAATTGATGTTTAAGAAAGACGAATTGAGGTGGGTATTAATCAATTGAGTGAGTTAAGATCAGGGTTGAAGATTTGGCAGATGGTGAATCATCTAATTCAGTTCGGGATTTAATCATGAGGTAATAATCCTTTTAATTCCTAAGTAAATTAGTTCATATTTGAGGGTTGGTAATTATTGTTAAATAAGATGGTGCTATGGATTGAATTCAGAATGTTTGGATGATTAGTGAGTTCAGTTTAAGGAAGGTTTTGCTGTTTTTGTTGTTTCGTTGTGTATGATTGAGAGATTTCAAGAGATGGTATGAGTAATTGTAGTTAGTGAAATTGGTGAGATTGTTGTTGTTGTGAGCATTGCAGGTGGTTGTGGAGTTATATGTGTAAGTGGAATTGATAAAAAGAGATTGGTGTTGGTGGTTTTGTTGGTATGGAAGTAGTGATGCTAAGGCATAAGTTGAGGTATTGATATGCTTGAGATTCTTGGAAATGAAATTGAGTATCTGGTGGTGTTGTTGTTCATTGTAACGGTTGTGTATTGAGGATTTGTAGATGAACTGAGATGATTGAGGTATGATGTGTGAATTACAATTAAGGTTAAGATGAGTGGATTGAATTAGTGTTAGATGATGTTAGTGGTTGCTGTAAAGCTTGGGAACTGCTGTCATTGCAGGTAGGCTGTTGTATTTTTAATTTGAATTTGAAGTTTGTTTAAGATTGTATGAATTGAGGTTAAGTGGTTAAATTAAGAGTTTGAATTAGAATTGGAGTTTGTTGTTTTGGATTTAGAGTTAAATGGAATGTTTAGTGGTTGTGCAGAGTTCTGTTCTTGAGTTTTTAGGTATTAGTCATCCCAGTCAGATGTATGACTAATTTAACTTGTCTAACTGAGTTGATTGTGACCAGGTGTTGACCAGATCCGACTCAGTTGACTGAGTTAACTCGTTGACCATTAACCTGGACTTTTACCTTGACTGTGGACTTGACCTTTAGACGTTGACCGTAAGTTGACCCGGTGGACTGTTAGCAACCGTTTGTTGACCAGATGAACCAGGCCTTAGATTAATTGGCTAGAGTAGAGGACTTGGGCTTAGGACTAGTCTTCTTATAAGTAATGAATTGGACCACTTATGGTCTGAATTGACCTTCGGCTTCTTCTACAAAGTTGTAGGTATTCATGGATTTAGTTATGGACTATAGAATCAATCTAATTGGATTTGTACACTCTTAGTTATATTAAAGATAGAGAATAAGGTACCATAATGGACTTAGAACCATTATATAGACTTATATGATTCTTGTGTGAGCCTTTTTGGATTGATTCTTAGACTTCTTGTGTGATTAACAGTTAGTCTGTCTTGACAACGATCGATTCAAAGAATGAACCAGTGGATCATGGATCTCAAGGTATGCGAGGCTTGTCATCAAAGGAGGTGGGAATGCATTTAACAGTTTTGTAATCATTGTTATTCTTTTATGAAAGTCTTTGTTTAATAAACTCATGCATTGTCTATTCGTTTATTCCATGCTTTGTTTATCTTTATGATTGTCTTTGGGAAATGAGAATTTCCAACTATGGTATATTGGATACGCTCCTTCATATTCTTATGGATAGGGCGATACACCGCAATATTAATAATAGGTGTGGAATTGGCATCAATATTACGGGTGTGTACCTTTCACCCACAGACTAACAGAAATTGTAAGATATGTAAATGTCACCGCAGAAATTATAAGGTGTGTAAATGTCATCGCAGAAACTAAAGGAGGAGTTTAGGTCCATATATATGATTGTTTATTTCAGTGGTTTAGTTGTCTTCTAATGTTTGGGAAAACATGTAATGGTTTCCAAATATGCATATGATTACTTAGAAGTTAAATGTTAATTATTCCCCATTTTAAGTTTCAGTGATAGAGCAGAGTTGCGCAGCGAAAGTTCCGTGAAGTTAACTTCGTTAGTGGATTATATTCTAATATGTTTATTTTGTTGTATATTCTATTTGTAAACCAAATGATTATTTTATATGTATCATTGGAGAGGAGTTCTTGTATATATATTTCTGAGCGGGGTTAGCTTTGGGTTAAGTTTTTGTAGCAGATTTCTTAATTTAAAGTTTAAGTGTTTAATTTGGATTCTTAGTGCCTCTGTTTTTAGTTAATCTCTTGAATTAGTCAGCAGCTAGCTTAGGGGGCGCTACACGTCCTGCGGGGCAACGCGCCAATGGCATAATTTTCCGGTCTATCACAGTATCACTCCCCCTTAGTAAATACTTCATCTCATATGAAAACCACTTCCCCTTACATAATGATCTGTAAACCATATGTATTTGTACTGTGAACTACACATTAATTCTCCCCCTTTTTGTCAATATAAATTGGCAAAGGTACGAAAACTAATGGGATCATAATGAAATTCTCATAGAGATACTTCATCATGACAAAAAGAGAACATATCCACTTTGTTTCGATGATTTCACATAGTCAAAACTTAGTGTATTCATCAAGGAGTTTATAAAGATACAAGAAAACTCCTACAATATTCCACAGTCGCACTCCCTACAAAGATTTGGCAATCAAGCACAAGTTCAATTAAGAACTCCCCCCGTATAATGTCATTCCCGAAGGAACAACAAGAGCGACCTTACTTTTGCAAGAAAAGAAGGATTTCTTTGGACATTGACAAATTACATGAAACATGAATTTGTATCCAAAAAAACTCAATTAAATTAACCACAAACCCATGATTAATTTAATAAGGAATACTCAACATAAGAGAACTTATGGAGCCGTACATTACTTTCACATAGAAGTGGATCAAGGAAAGATCAATACTGCGGAATATTCAAAGATTCATTCTATTTCTCATAAATATTTGCATAAAGACATATAATAGACTTAATCTTTGCAATCAAAAGTTCATCCTATCTTCCATCAATATTTGTATAATGACATAATAGGTTTAACTTTTGACATATATGGGACAACCATAGTTCACGGACACAAACACTCATATCCCATAACAATTTTTGCAATATATAAAACCAATAGAGATTAATACTGCAAAATCAACTTCCAAATAAACTTTAGAATTTAAATAAATAAATCTAAAAACATTGCAAGATGAAAATCGTTGGCAATAGCTATGTGTACTCACAATAATTGCTATTCCAAACCCTAGTTATCCTTCTTAAAACACAAGAATAAATTCTCATAAGAAGTTTCCTAGATATTAATAAAAATCAACAAGTTAAAAACATAAAAAAGACTCATAAACCATCACAACCGATCATGAGCTGAAATCAAAGATCTTTTCCGGAACCCTCACGAGTCTTGAGACCTTTGAGCTTGTGATTTACAACATCCACTTCTTTTTCAGAGAAGATATCCTCATTAAGAAGATCTTTAACATGTGTTTTCATGAGAACAATGTCATAGTTAACCTTTTTTATCTCAATTCTTAACACATCGAGACCCTTCATAGTATCAATAAGCTGTAGTTTTTCTTCCTTAAAGTATTTAAGAAAATCAAGAACCACTTCAGCCGAAACCATCTCTTCATTCTCAACATCTTGATGAGAATAGGCGTAGTATCATGAGGAATCACCATCAACATCTACTAAGTTTCTTTTCTTCCTCCCTTTGGACTTGAAACCAATACCTTTATCAAGAAAACCTCTTTCAAAATCACATGAGCGAGAAGGAGAACACATTCTTGACAAAAAATAACCTAGAGCTAGAGTACGCGTACGTAACTTGATAGGTTGGGTACTTAAATGGTTTCCAAGGGACGATAATTTTTTAGGGTTTCTAAAGGTAGTTTGTGACAAGTAAGAAAGATACCCCGAACAAACACAACCCGAACCCAAAAACTACCGAAAAAGGCAAACTAGAAGGTTGTTTGCAAAACAAAATATTGCTAAGTGAATATTTTCACATATCTTAGCTCAGTAAATTTTATATTCTCTCAAGAGGAAAATTTAGAGCATAAGAGTAGCAGGCAACTTGGTTACAACACAAACAAAAAAAATATTAAGAAAGAAAAAAACCCGAAGAGATTCACAAGACACAACCAATACTTAGGTAAATCTTATTTATATACAATATTTTGGCTATGAACGATAAGAAAATTGCTCAACTAAGCAGAAAGCATTTTACCAATAAGTATACCTGATCATATCTCATTCAATCAGGATTTCGTGAGTGAGGTTTCAACCTTGTGATTAATTAACACAAGTATGAGCATTACGCTCATTAAGTGAACATTGTTCACAATTAAACCTCTTTTTCCTTATTTTTGGAGGAAAAACCTTTTGATGTGAAAAGTTATCATAAAACTTATTATCATCAAAATAAGACGCATAGTATGAATTCTTACTTGTCAGGTTTTGATCAGAGGAATTTGACATCCTGTTTATGAGCTCATTGTATCCTTCAATTATCAAATTTAGGTTGTCTTTCACATCTCCATTTTTGCTTTCTTCTTCTGATATCTTATTCACATCAAGAATAACAATATCTCCCTTTTTAACCGAAGAGGATCCTGATAGGTGTAGAATACACCTAATTTACTATCTAGTAGTTTATGCTTTATTTGCTATTTTTCTTGTAAATTATGTATTTTACGTGTGTTTTTGAGTTATTAGGTACTCTGGAGTCGCACGGAGGAAAGGAAGAAGAAATCACCAAAATTGAGCAAAAAGGGGCAGAATTGTCATTTCATAGGGCAAGCACTATATGGAGTCTGATAATGGTTAAGGGGCATCTCTTCTTGGAGGTATACTAAACGCAAACCAGCTATGGTTAAGGGGTTATCATTTGGAGTACCCCTTATCATTTAGTAGAGGCTGTGAATATCACTGGGTGGCTTCATATGGGGTGCAAATAGCCACCCAATTATTCTAAACCCTAGCATCGAGATATTACATCTCATTCATTCGTCTCTGAAATTGAGAGAAAAGTTGCGCATCGAGATATTGATTGAATTCATGGAAGCTCGAGATGATTTCCGACAAATCGAGAGAAGAGCAGATGGGTTTCTGAAATGAAGAAGTGAACCTGCTGTTTCATAAGATCTCTGTTTGAAGTTTTTATGGAATGGGTATGAGGTTATATCGAAGTTCAGTGGAGAGATTGTAAGTTGTTGATTGAGTTCGATCGGTTTCAAAGTCAGTAAATCACAGGATGATTGGTTCGATTGAAGAACAAAACTGCTGCTGTTGAATCCGAGAAGCAATTAGGGTTCTTGGTGGAAGAACGAGATGGGTTCCTGAATGTCGAGATGAAATTGTTTCCGTAGGTGGGTTTGATACAATGGCAGTGATTAAGGCAGTGAATCAAGAACAGGGTTGTAGCTGGAGTTTAAAGCAGCTAGATGGATTTGACATGGCTGTTGTATGCTGTAATGGAACGAGATGAGTCTGTGAAATCTGGTGGAGGAATTGAAGCAGTGCAGTGTGGGGTCGAAATTGGTGGATTGATAAGGTGAATCTGTGTGATTATGCTGTTGATTCAGGGAGAAGAGCTTAAAATGGGTTTGTGGCTGCTGAGAAAAGGGTTTGGATGGTGATACTGGGGGTACTGAGAAGCTTGCCATGATTCAGATGGGGTGCAGAGGGAGATAGATGCAAATTATGGCAAGGTGGTTGAATGGAGGAGCTGTAGTTCAGGGAGGAAGATTATGTGTTGGAGCTATTGGTTTGTAGGTGCTGTAATTGTTGGTGCTAATGAAGCTGAAAGAATGGTGCATTGATTGTGTTTCTACACTTGGTGAGAAGGAGGATTTGAAGCTTTGTTGCTGGTTAGTCAAGATTGGGTTGTGTATGTTTGAGTTCTAGTGATGAACAGATGGCCAGGTGATGACATTGATTGCAGGCGACTATGGAGAATAAAGCTACAGCTGCAATGAAGTGTTGGTGCTGCTGTAATGAAGCATAAATGGAGAGAATTATTGGGTATGTGAATACAAGGAATATTACAATGGATGAAATTGTTTGGCTGCAGTGTTGCTTCCAGGGTTAGTGATGTTGTTGAAACACGGATGGGGCATTTGGCAGAGGCTAGTTGTTGTGCAGTGAGTATGTGGAGCAGAGTAGCTGAGAAGACAAAGAAAGAAATGGCTAGGCAATTTGTAACTGAGGTGAGGATTATGTTGCTACTACTGCTGCTATGGTGATTGGTATGAGCTGATGGGGAGATGAATGATGTAATTGGAAGTGACTGAGAAATTATAGATGACAGCCATCATGGCTGGGTGTGTAGGGTGAAGCATGGCCATCTTGGCCGTGAACAATAAGGTTATGTGCAAGTGGCTTGGTCAGAACTAGTCAGCCGAGTTAGCCAACTGACTCGGTTCTGACTCGTTCTAACTCAGCCCCTTGACCTGTGACTGACGGAAGACCGTTAAGTTGACCTTTGACCGTTAGTCCTGACAGTTGACTGACGGAATATTCCGTCACCGGGGGAGAATTTTCAGGTGGCCGGCGGCGACAAATTCCCGCCAACTTCCGGCCAAAAACAAAGTTTTCCGGCGAGCAAAAAATACATAATTTTGTATGGACTTCTCCCATGTGTGTGAATACTTAGAATTAGGAATTGGATGAAAACTTGGAAGTTTTGGAGAATTGGACTAGAAATTGGAATATGGCTCAAATTGGGAAAGTGGTGTTCTTTTGGAATAATGATTCTTTTCCTACAAAGACATGGAGAGTATTGAAGCCTATAAATAAAGGAGTTCTCTACAACTTTTTACACACATCTACTTTGGAGAAGGAGTTAAAGTGCACAAGGATTGGAGGAAGGAGCAACCATCATCTTTTCAATAAGTTTTCTTTCTTCCTTAAATTATTATTATTATTGTGTGAACTCCAAATTATGAGTAGCTAATTTTCTTATTGATTGAGGATGAATTCCTAGTTCTTAATATATGGTTTGAGTTTTGTTTCAATTCTACTTTGAAGTTTTTCATATGATTATCGATTGTTTTTGCTAATATTAGTGTTTATGTTTGATTGATAGGTCGTTTGGGTGGCCAACTAAATTGATTTGTTAATTAATCTAAAGCTAGTGAAAGTTAGGGGATAAGTAATCGTTTCTTGACTATTTACATAAGTAGAAAACACAAGACCTTGCGGAGGGATTCTGTGGAGCAATTGTGTGTGAAAACAACGTTAGCAAGTGGACCTTGATCTAAGAGTTTAACTACTAATATCAACCTAATAAATTCATGAATCTTAATGCGTTTAACTAAATTACATCTTGGGTGATTTACTACTAGGTGGTTTGGTGAATAGAATCCGGTAGGCGAGAACTTCCGTATCCGGTGAAATAAGGGATTTTGGGGTTAGCACTGATCTAGCTGCTATACCTACGGTTGGTGATAATCTATGACTAATAACAAGTGGAAAATAACATAACTTTAATCATTGTTTTGCAGCGAAGAAGGATTCCTTGATCTATTATCTCTCATTGATTTCAACTTACACTTTTAATTACTTTGTTTATTTCTTTTGCTTTATAAATTTTACAACCAATACCCCCCTTTTGTGACATTATAAGACAACTATAATCTCTTGCTCCTCGTGGGATCGACCTTGACTACCCTATATTACTTATTAATTAGGTAGTGAAACATTAATTAATTTGTTGTGGTTACGACACGCATACAAATTTTGGCGCCGTTTCTGGGTAGCAACTGGCGATTTTAGTTGTTTTTATTTTTCTTTTTGCCTTATTCTTGCTTTGTTTGATTCTATACCGTATATAACTTAGTTTTGTGGACCTTGTTTTAGGTGCTATATATTTGGTGAATGCTTCAATGGGGGAGACCAAGTCCAATTGGAATACGTCTTCGATCCGGCACTCAACTAAAGGACTTTATTCGAGCGGTTAACACTCCGCTTCCTCGTTCTACATCAAGTGAATTTGCAGATTCGGACATTGAAGAAGAAGCAATGGGTGATTGTACACTCAAGAACCTAGCTTCTCACAAGCTCGATACACAACAATGGTGTATCCAAACTAACTCAACTTTCGAGATCAAGACGGGGTTGATTAGAGAATTACCAAAGTTCCATGGCATGGTGAATGAAGACCCAAACAAACATCTTATGGACTTCAACACCATAGTCACGGCCATGCTTCCACCGAATACTAATGCGGATGGACCAATGTTGAAATCTTTTCCGTTCTCTTTGGCGGGCAATGCTAAGGAATGGTTATACTATTTGCCTTCCGGATGTATCATAACATGGAATGGGATGAAGAAACTTTTCCTCGAGAGATATTTTCTCGCATCAAAGGCTACTCAAATTCGCAAAGAAATTTGTGGGATAACGCAACATGTGGGAGAGTCATTATATGAATGTTGGGATCGATACAAGAGATTGGTGGAAAGTTGTCCACACCATCAATTTAGTGATGCCATGATAATCCAATACTTCTATGAAGGTCTCCAAACAAGTGATAGATATCTTCTTGACGCCGCCGGTGGTGGTACACTAGTGATCAAGACGGAGGCCGAAGCTACCGAGTTGATGGAAAATATGGAGGCAAACTCACAACAATTCTATGCAAGAGGTGATTCAATGGTTAAGTTGGTGCACGAAGTTAGTGACTAGTCTTCACAATCCGATCAACGGTTAAACAACATAGAGAGTGTAGTGCAACGATTGGCCGCGGTAATTATTCCAGATGATGAAACCGAACAAGTAAATGCTTTATATCCAAATAAAAGGCCAAGGTACGATCCATACTCAAATACTTACAATCCCGGTTGGAAGGATCATCCCAACTTTAGCTATGCAAACAAGCAAGCGGCGGCTCCTAATCCATATGCGCAACAAGGTGGATTCCAACAACCACGTTTCCAACCTCAACAACAACAATTCCAACCACAACAAGTCAAGGAACAAGATTCTTCGAATAATGACAAGTTGAATGTGATAATGCAAAGTATGCAAGGTCTCACTTCTATGTTACAACAAACCCAACAAAAAACCGATTCGGCAATCAAGGATTTACAAACTCAAATGGGACAATTGGCGACCGATATGAACTTAATGAAAGCTCAAGCATCCACAAAGCTTCCTTCACAACCAATTGTGAATCCAAGAGAGAATGTTAGTGTGGTTACTTTAAGAAGTGGAAGACAAGTGGAGAGTCCAACTCATCATGAAGAAGCTAGTGAAGAGGTAGTCAAAGAGAAGGAGGATGCCGAACCAAGGGAGACTTCAACACCAACCGCCCAATCCAAGGAACCGGTTCCTACTTTTACTACTCCACCTCCTTTTCCTAATCGTTTTGCTAAGTCTAAGAAGTAATCTCAAGATAAGGCACTCATGGATATCTTAAAGAAGATCGAAATCAACATTCCATTCATAGAGGCCATAAGGACAATGCCAAGGTATGCAAAGTTCATAAAGGAATTATGCACAAAGAAGGATAGGTTGCTTGATAATGAAATTACTAAAGTTGGTGAGAGTGCGTCGGCTATGCTTTTGAAGAAGATGCCTACAAAGTGCACGGATCCCGGTGGTTTCACGGTGCCAAATACTATTGGTAAGAAAAGGTTTGAACATGCTTTACTTGACTTGGGAGCTTCCATTAGTGTGATGTCGGCCTATATATATGACTCCTTGAATCTTGGACCGTTGAAAGAGACAAGATTTATTATCCAACTAGCAAACAAGTCTAACATCTATCCAAAGGGGCTTGTAGAAGATGTTCTAGTGCAAGTGAATGAATTAATTTTTTCGGTGGATTTCTTTGTCGTGGATATGGACAACAATGAGAATCGGTCGTCTACTTCTCTACTTCTTGGGAGGCCATTTATGAAGACCGCGAAGACGAAGATTGATGTTGATAAGGGTACACTCACTATGGAATTCGACAAGGAAGTAATACACTTCAACATATTTGAAGCCATGCGCTACCCAAGTGATGTGCATTCCGTTTACTCTATTGATGTGGTTAGTTCATTAGCGCAACAAATGGTGGAATTGAATCAAGAGGACGAACTTGATGTGGTGTTGCAAAAGAGCATTGAATTGGACGTCCATGTCGTGTCTAACTTGGATGTTGAAATTTCCACGGAATTGGTGGAGACGTGTGGTGCCTTGACGGCATTACAAGAAGCAAAGGGTAATGTTTCCTATATTTCTTTACCCGTGAATGATGAATTACTTGTACCATCTATTGTGAAGGCACCTAAACTAGAGTTTAAGCCACTTCCGGACCATTTGAAGTATGCATTTTTAGGAGATGGAGATGATCTTTCGGTGATTATTTCAAATAACCTCACACCGGTACAATAAGACCGTTTGCTTAGAGTCTTGAAAGAGCACAAAACGGCTATTGGTTGGACAATTGCGGACATCAAAGGCATTAGCCCATCCATAATTCTAATGGAAGAGAACATGAAGCCGGTACGTGATGCACAACGTAGACTTAATCCTCCCATGATGGAGGTTGTGAAGAAAGAGATACTCAAATTTCTAAGTGCGGGGGTGATCTACCTAATTTCCGATAGCAAATGGGTTAGTCCGGTGCAAGTGGTGCCAAAGAAGTCCGGTGTAACGGTTGTTCGAAATCAAGATGATGAACTTGTTCCTACAAGAGTTCAAACCGGTTGGAGAGTGTGCATTGATTATAGAAAACTTAATTCCGCAACCCGAAAGGATCACTTTCCTTTACCTTTCATTGATCAAATGTTGGAGCGGTTAGCGGGGCATTCTTATTATTGTTTCTTGGATGGTTATTCGGGATACAATCAACTTGTTATTGCACAGGAGGACCAAGAGAAGACCACTTTTACTTGTCCGTTTGGAACATTTGCGTATAGACGGATGTCTTTTGGTCTTTGCAATGCACCGGCTACTTTCCAAAGATGCATGGTAAGCATATTCTCGGATTACGTGGAGCGCATTATTGAGGTATTTATGGACGACTTTAGTGTTTATGGCAATTCTTTTGATATTTGTTTAGATAACCTTGAACTAGTTCTTAAACGATGCATAGACACTAACCTTGTTCTTAATTGGGAGAAATGTCATTTTATGGTAAACCATGGCATAATACTTGGTCACATTGTGTCCTCTCGAGGGCTCGAAGTGGACAAGTCAAAGATAGATTTAATAAGAAACTTACAATATCCCACTTCGGTGAGGGAAGTTCGTTCTTTTCTTGGACATGCAGGTTTCTATAGGCAGTTTATCAAGGATTTCTCCAAAATCTCCATGCTGATGTGAAAGTTACTACAAAAGGAGGTACCTTTTGACTTCAACAAGGAATACAAGGATGCTTTTGACAAATTGAAGGCAATGTTGACAAGTGCGCCGATTATCAAGTCACTGGATTGGAATCTTCCATTTGAACTAATGTGTGATGCTAGTGATTATGCGGTTGGAGCCGTTTTGGGTCAAAGAGTGGACAAGTTTTCCCATGTTATCTATTATGCATCTAGGACCCTTAATGATGCACAAATCAACTATTCTACCACGGAAAAGGAGTAATTGTCTATAGTGTTTGCATTGGAAAAATTTCGATCATACTTGGTGGGTACAAAGGTTATTGTGTATTCCGACCATGCGGCACTTAGATACTTAATAAAGAAGAAAGAACCTAAGCCAAGACTAATCCGGTGGATCCTATTACTACAAGAGTTCGACATAGAAATTCGAGATAAGAAAGGTGTGGAGAATACCGTTGAGGATCATCTTAGTAGACTTGTTATGTCTCAAGAAGAACTTCCATTACAAGACCGCTTTCCGGACGAACAACTTTTCCCCTTGGAAGAATCAACACCTTGGTATGCGGATATAGTGAATTATTTGGTGACAAGGAAGGTACCTAGCACAATGTCTAACTTCCAAAAGATGAATCTTAAAAAGATAGCCAAGAAATATGCGTGGGATGAACCATACTTATGGAAATATGGCGTTGATCAAATAATACGAAGGTGCGTACCTAACTCCGAATTTCAATTTATTCTCTTCTTTTGTCATACTTTTGCATGTGGTGGCCATTTTGGTTCTAAACGTACCGCTCTCAAGGTTCTTGAAAGTGGATTTTATTGGCCCACCTTGTTTGAAGATTCATATGTTTTTTGTAAATCGTGTGATAGATGTCAAAGAACGGGCAATCTAGGTGCTCGAAATCAAATGCCACTCACACCAATTCTCTCCGTAGAGATTTTTGATGTGTGGGGAATTGATTTTATGGGCCCTTTTGTCAATTCGAATGGAAATTTTTATATACTTCTTGACGTAGATTATGTTTCTAAATGGGTGGAGGCTAGAGCCACCAAAACTAATGATTCTCAAGTTGTTTGTGATTTTGTAAGAGAAAACATATTCACTAGGCACGGCACACCAAGAGTGGTGATAAGTGATGGAGGCTCGCATTTTAAGAAGTCTTTTCACGCTCTCCTCAAGAAGTACAACATAACACACAAGATTGGTACGCCTTACCATCCACAAACTAGTGGACAAGCCGAAATTTCAAACCGTGAAATCAAGTCCATCCTTGAGAAAACGGTGAACACAACAAGGAAAGATTGGAGCTTTAAGCTCAATGATGCACTTTGGGCATATAGAACGGCGTACAAGATACCGATTGGTATGTCTCCATATAGGTTGGTTTAAGGCAAAGCTTGTCATCTTCCGGTTGAACTTGAACATAAGGCTTATTGGGCGATAAAGAAATGCAACATGGAGTATGATGAAGCGGGGAAACAAATAAAGTTGCAACTAAATGAGCTAGAGGAGATACATAATGATGCTTACGAGAGTGCCCGGATTTACAAAGAGAAGACCAAGCTTTTTCATGACAAGATGATTTCTCGGAAAAGTTTTGTTGTGGGGCAAAAAGTCCTTTTATTTCATTCTCGCCTTAAACTATTTCCTGGAAAATTAAGGTCCCGTTGGATTGGACCATATGTTGTTACTAATGTTTTTCCTTATGGTGCAGTTGAAATTACTAGTCTTAGAGACAACTCGGTTTCCAAAGTCAACGGCCATATATTGAAGCCATACTATGAGAACATCGTCTATGTGAATGTGGATGAACTTCCATTTGAAGATGTGCTCCCTCTAGAGGAGTAATGTGAAGCAAGAGCTATGTCGGGCCGTCGACTTTAAAACAAGCGCTAAGTGGGAGGCAACCCACCGGTTTTGTATTTCTTATCCTTTTGTTTTTTTTGGTTTTTGTTTTGTTTGTTAATTTTTCTTGTTTCATATCATATTAGGATTTCTCACCTTGACTTTACTTGGACGATTCAATTACATTGAGGACAATGTAAGGTTTAAGTGTGGGGGAGTGGCTAAGCATATATTTTTGCATAAAAAAAAGAGAAATTTAGAGATTTTAGAATCACTAGCATGCTTCTAGGTATGATTACATAGAGAATTCTGACCGACATAATTGAACTTGGAAATGTTAGGGAACTACGTTTGATTTCTTGCTTGTTAGAGTGTTAAATAATGGATTTAATCATGACGGTGATGCAAATTTGGTGCAGGGAGAAGTGCGTTATTAGAGTTGTTGATCAATCATTAGTGGAGACTACCTAATTTCAAATCATGTGAGGCACCGACCAGAAATTCTTCCTTTACTAAAAAGCTTCTTTTGAGTGTGTGTCACCGTACGTTAATTCCGGGTAGAATGGTGAGCTACCCAATTTCACACCAATTTCAACACTATTTTGATCTCTTGAGTGCTAATTTTTGTCAATCATGAGGGTGACGTCTATGATGAAAGCCTCCTTCTTTTAGTTCGATTTGCAGTTAGCACCATTCTATCTCTCGACAACAACGGGTCCATAGAAACACCACAATCATCAACAACAAGGGAGCAACCTCAAAATATACAAGGAAAGTTGAAAAGGTTCAAGGTTTGCAAGCAACAATGGAACAAGAAAAAGAGCAAATTTCATATCCAAGTAAAGCAACATACAATGAGAAGATTTTTACACATATGTTGAAGACTTATAATACAATGAGGTAATTCTATATCCAAGTATTAAGACTTATTTACAAGAGCGAAGAAAAGAAAAGGTGAGAATTATTGAATTTTATGATTTCGAGACGATATAAGTTGTGAAGAATCAAGCGGTAAAGTACTTTTCCACGGCCATGTTTGTTTTGTTTATTTTTTGTTTCTCTTGTCTAAGAAACTTCCTTATATATTTTCCTTCCCCACGGCTTATTCAAAACAAAAATAGATATTTCAAGCGACAAGGATTTTAAAGAAAAAGGTTACAAATTGTCAAGGATTTATGAAGTTCAAGTGTTTATCATCAATAGTTGAAGCCGAAGACCAAGAAGATGAAGACAAGGAGCGGAAGACGTTTCTATTGGATTCCGTGAGAGTGGTGTTATCATAATTGGCAATTGGATGTAAAGGTAAGTAAGTAATCTCATCCTCGATATAAGTGGTTGATTTCCTTTCTTAGAGATCGTTAGAAAAATGGGTTTTCAAAATGTTAAAAGATGTGGGTTTTTCAAAATTTCGGAAGTTATCCTTCCCACCATTCAACGTGTTGCAGGAATTCTCTCTTCATTCCTACCTGCACACATGTGAGACCCATAAAAAAGCCGTCTTTTTGAGTTCAATTATCATAAAACCCTTTTTGCGAGGCAGAAGTCGAGGCGAAATGCTTATTGATCGTTTCTCAAACACGCGTTCTCTCATTATGGTGTGGTTATTTCTCACTCAACATTTAAGAATGAGAATATGTTCTTTAGTATTTCTAACTTCTTATTACTAGCATGCAGAAACTCTATGTCCTCATAGCTCTAAGGATGCTTGGGAGGCTAGAACGCTTTGAAGTTGTAAGTTTTAGTTTGATTTGCTCGAGGACTAGCAAAGTCTAAGTTTGGGGGAATTTGATAGGTGCGGAATACACCTAATTTACTATCTAGTAGTTTATGCTTTCTTTGCTATTTTTCTTGTAAATTATGTATTTTACGTGTGTTTTTGAGTTATTAGGTACTCTGGAGTCACACGGAGGAAAGGAAGAAGAAATCGCCAAAATTGAGCAAAAATGGGCAGAATTGTCATTTCATAGGGCAAGCACTATATGGAGTCTGGTAATGGTTAAGGGGCAACTCTTCTTGGAGGTATACTAAACGCAAACCATCTATGTTTAAGGGTTTATCATTTGGAGTACCCCTTATCATTTAGTAGAGGCTGTGAATATCACTGGGTGGCTGCATATGGGGTGCAAATAGCCACCCAATTATTCTAAACCCTAGCATCGAGATATTACATCTCATTCATTCATCTCTGAAATTGAGAGAAAAGATGCACATCGAGATATTGATTGAATTCATGGAAGCTCAAGATGATTTCCGACAAATCGAGAGAAGAGGAGATGGGTTTCTGAAATGAAGAAGTGAACCTGTTGTTGAATAAGATATCTGTTTGAAGTTTTGATGGAATGGGTATGAGGTTATATCTAAGTCCAGTGGCGAGATTGGAAGTTGTTGATTGAGTTTGATCGGTTTCAAATTCAGTAAATCACAGGATGATTGGTTCGATTGAAGAACAACATTGCTGATGTTGAATCCGAGAAGCAATTAGGGTTCTTAGTGGAAGAACGAGATGGGTTCCTGAATGTCGAGATAAAATTGTTGCTATAGGTGGGTTTGATACAATGGAAGTGATTAAGGCAGTGAATCAAGAACAGGGTTGTAGCTGGAGTTTAAAGCAGCTAGATGGAGTTTACAGGGATGTTGTATGTTGTAATGGAACGAGATGATTCTGTGAAATCTGGTGGAGGAATTGAAGCAGTGCAGTGTGGGGTCGAAATTGGTGGATTGATAAGGTGAATTTGTGTTATTATGTTGTTGATTCATGGAGAAGAGCTTAAAATGGGTTTGTGGCTGCTGAGAAAAGGGTTTGGATGGTGATACTGGGGGTACTGAGAAGCTTGCCATGATTCAGATGGGGGTGCAGAGGGAGATAGATGCAAATTATGGAAAGGTGGTTGAATGGAGGAGCTGCAGTTCAGGGAGGAAGATTATATGTTGGATCTATTGGTTTGTAGGTTCTGTAATTGTTGGTGCTACTGAAGCTGAAAGAATGGTGCATTGATTGTGTTTCTGCACTTGGTGAGAAGGAGGATTTGAAGCTTTGTTGCTGGTTATTCAATATTGGGTTGTGTATGTTTGAGTTCTGGTGATGAACAGATGGCCAGGTGATGACATTGATTGCAGGTGACTATGGAGAATAAAGCTACAGCTGCAATGAAGTGTTGGTGCTGCTGCAATGAAGCATAGATGGAGATAATTACTGGGTCTGTGAATACAAGGAATATTGCAATGGATGAAATTTTTTGGCTGCAGTGTTGCTGCCAGGGTTAGTGATGCTGTTGAAACACAGATGGGGAATTTGGAAGAGGCTAGTTGCTGTGCAGTGAGTATGTGGAACAGAGTAGCTGAGAAGACAAAGAAAGAAATGGCTAGGAAATTTGCAACTGAGGTGCGGATTATGTTGCTACTACTGCTGCTATGGTGATTGGTATGAGCTGCTGGGGAGATGAATGATGTAATTGGAAGTGACTGAGAAATTATAGATGACAGCCATCATGGCTGGGTGTGTAGGGTGAAGCATGGCCATCTTGGCCGTGAACAATAAGGTTATGTGCAAGTGGCTTGGTCAGAACTAGTCAGCCGAGTTAGCCAGCTGACTCGGTTCTGACTCGTTCTAACTCAGCCCCTTGACCCTTGACATGTGACTGACGGAAGACCGTTAAGTTTGACCTTTAACCGTTAGTCCCGACGGTTGACTGACGGACTATTCCGTCACCGGGGGAGAATTTTCAGGTTGCCGGCGGCGACAAATTCCAAAACCACAGTTTTACGACGAGCAAAAATACAGAATTTTGTATGGACTTCTCTCATGTGTGTGAAGACTTAGAATTGGGAATTGGATGAAAACTTGGAAGTTTTGGAGAATTGGACTAGAAATTGAAATATGACTCAAATTGGGAAAGTGGTGTTCTTTTGGAATAAGGATTCTTTTCCTACAAAGACATGGAGAGTATTGAAGCCTATAAATAAAGGAGTTCTCTACAACTTTTTACACACATCTACTTTGGAGAAGGAGTTAAAGTGCACAAGAATTGGAGGAAGGAGCAACCATCATCTTTTCAATAAGTTTTCTTTCTTCCTTAAATTATTATTATTATTGTGTGAACTCCAAATTATGAGTAGCTAATTTTCTTATTGATTGAGGATGAATTCCTAGTTCTTAATATATGGCTTGAGTTTTGTTTCAATTCTACTTTGAAGTTTTTCATATGATTATCGATTGTTTTTGCTAATATTAGTGTTTATGTTTGATTGATAGGTCGTTTGGGTGGCCAACTAAATTGATTTGTTAATTAATCTAAAGGTAGTGAAAGTTAGGGGATAAGTAATCGTTTCTTGACTATTTACATAAGTAGAAAACACAAGACCTTGCGGAGGGATTCCGTGGAGCAATTGTGTGTGAAAACAACGTTAGCAAGTGGACCTTGATCTAAGAGTTTAACTACTAATATCAACCTAATAAATTCATGAATCTTAATGCGTTTAACTAAATTACATCTTGGGTGATCTACTACTAGGTGGTTTGGTGAATAGAATCCGGTAGGCGAGAACTTCCGTATCCGGTGAAATAAGGGATTTTGGGGTTAGCACTGATCTAGCTTCTATACCTACGGTTGGTGATAATCTATGACTAATAACAAGTGGAAAATAACATAACTTTAATCATTGTTTTGCAGCGAAGAAGGATTCCTTGATCTATTATCTCTCATTGATTTCAACTTACACTTTTAATTACTTTGTTTATTTCTTTTTCTTTATAAATTTTACAACCAATACCCCCCTTTTGTGACATTATAAGACAACTATAATCTCTTGCTCCTCGTGGGATCGACCTTGACTACCCTATATTACTTATTAATTAGGTAGTGAAACATTAATTAATTTGTTGTGGTTACGATACGCATACAGATCCTCCTTGAAACCTTCTTGGATGTTTTGTGCAAAGATTACTGTAACCAGTATGAACATTTGAGGAACAAATTGTACCGACTTTCCTGGAAGGATTCACAGGGAAAGTGCTAAAACCGATTGATTTAGACATGCTAATGTCAGTTACACCTTCAAGAATTGAATCCAAGGTGTGTTGAAGTCGAACCATATAGTTGTCATTCAACATAGATTTCCTCTTGTGTTCATTATGCCCCCTTTTTGAGTCACAAAAAAGACACATAGACTTGACATCATCGTTAGGAGATTTCTTCCTTCTAGGGAATGTGGTGATTCCTTAATATGAGGAAGATGCAGGCACATTCTTTCCAATGGGAAGAGAATGTGGTTTAACTTCTGGAACTGAATTCACAGTTGAGACAGAAGTGATTGGTATAGTGAACTCTTTAGAATATCCTTTACATTGAATAGAGAGTTTACTCAATAGATGTTCAATTTCCAATGCATTCTCCTTGAGTTTTGCCTCACGAAGTGCCTTAATTTGAAGAACATGATCCCTTGTTATACCAATG
Organism: Papaver bracteatum; assembly: GCA_023529315.1. NCBI lineage: Eukaryota > Viridiplantae > Streptophyta > Magnoliopsida > Ranunculales > Papaveraceae > Papaver > Papaver bracteatum. Next base: position 657,719 of record JAJJWX010003670.1, read on the forward strand.
AGAACATTGAATTTGTGTTTCAACCGATTATTTTTATCGGCCTAGATTCTAAGAAGTTTTAGAATCATTTCACTTACTTTGGTTTTTTCCCTTTCTTCAACAGAGTCAGACTCATATCAAAGGTAATCAGGGTAACACTCATCAATACCTGTATGTTTCGTAGGAACAGAATGTTCATCTATATGTGAGATTGACAAGTCTTTCTATTTAATAGATTTTATCGAAACAGAACTTTTGTCTCTGGTGATGCGTTTATCAGAGATATCACTATTGTCCATAGAGTTAGATCGCTACAAACACATACTTATAAGGTCTTAAACGTGTTTTCCTTCTCTGATACCAATTGAAAAAGCGGAGGACCACACCCAATATTTTGCTTAGGAAATCTATATGGACAAACTCCAATATACTTTCAAGAGAATCAACTAGACAATCAGACTCAATCTTAAGAAAAGTATACCCAAGAGTTATATCTCAATTTATCAATTCAATCTGCAATCAAATAAATAGAATCAAACCGATTTTAGAACATAACCCACTCAAGTATGCAAATGGGTACGCATACCTAAGTGGCCGGACTAAGTTTGTGTTCGCCAATACGTGAACGGGTACGCATACCTTCCAAACTCAGTTAAGTCTCGGAACTTGAAACTCACGCCAGTACGCATACCGGTGTGCATACTAAGTTCCCGGACTTCCATTAAACCAACCAGTACGCATACGGGTATGCATACCATGGTTCCCGGACTTGGAATAACTTGCAACAGTTAGCATACAAGTACGTACATTGTGCTATATCCAATCATGGTTATTTATTATAAACTTCCATTTCAATTATTGAAACATTCTCGGAAGACGACAATAGCTGTCTCACACAAACTATTAGCTTCAAAGCAATTTTCAAGTGATCGAATGATCAATATGAAACATTTCGAGTCTACATCAAATGATTGTCTCACACAAACCATGTAAGATGTTACCAGGTGATTTTGACATGATCATATTTTGACTTTCATCAAGAACACAAACCATGTAAGATGTATGCGAGTTAAACTCAACTCGAAATATCAAATGTGTATAATCGAATTCTATATAGCTATACGACTTTTGTCTCAAATAGGAGATATAGTAGATAGAATTTTGAGTGATATATGAGTTCAAGTCTTCACATACCTTTTGTTGATGAAGTTCCACAAACTCCCCTTACTAGTTCTTCATCTTCATTCGATGAAAGCCATGAAGCCTAATGTTCAACTACACTTTCTATCCTAATCCGATACTTAGCTACAAGTAGACTAGAAATCAAGACTTATAGTTTTGGAAACTAAACTTAACAATAAGCTTGAGATAACAATACTTGCGAGTTTTACCGAGCAGTGCTCTAATATAATGTAAACCACATGAAACACAACAACGCAATTACGAGAATATTGGTAAAGAGGTGGTGGTTGCTAGATAAATAATGTCTCATGAGTATTAGTGGGTGTCTATTGGGTGTTTTCCTGTAATAAGATAAACATGTTGTTTATGGGTGAAAACTATTCCTGCCGGTTTTGGTAATTTGGGATGTGTGGATGAGGAATGAATCTAAACCTTAAAAAAATGCACTGCGCGGTGAGTGCTTGTAGATTCGAGAAATCAATCTGTGCAAATCCGGCCTAAACCAAGAAATGGCCGTTCCAGACTTCTTTCGGTCACAAAGTGAAGGAGATGGGGTTGATATTAGGGAGGGAAGCGAAGAAGGTGTTGAGAATGTGAAGGTGTTGGCAATGTATGACTTGTATCATAAAGATGAACTGGCTTGCAGGATGTAAGTTATCCGGTGTTTGAATACGATTGTATCAACACTTGTTTCTGTTGTCTTATCTTGTTTGAAAAATAGGATGGAGGACCTATTTATACAAGTCTTTTAGCCTAACCCTCGTATCTCGTGGGAAGTGGAGAAAGTGGAGTGATGGAGTAGTGAAGTAATGTGTTAGTGTCACATGACTAGTCTTGCCCACTTCTCCCATCATCACTAACCGTCCATGACTTCCTGACACGTTCTTGTGATGGCGTGTTGTGCGCTGCACACTGTAAACTGCCAGACCAATACCCCAGTATGTATCCCCAAGTTTATGACATGATTGATGTATCGAGCGTGTAGATAGTGGAACCCACAGAAAGTAGCATGTTATTTAGGAAGTTGATACTTGTGAAGTATCGTGCGCATTCTATGCAGGTACTGCATCAAGTGTATCCAGCATGTATAAAGCATCGATGTTTGAGCATCTCAAAGTAGCCTCATATCCAGACTACTTCATTTGATGGTTCAGAGGTTGAGCAAGCAAGTCCTTCCTTGACCGACCACATGGTGTGGTAGAGATACGGATGGTGATCATCATGACGCCGCACTGACCAATTAACTCTTGACCAGGGCTGTGTAACCAAGCCGGTGAAGTTGGACGGATGAGATGATCTTTGAGACACTCATCTGCGACCGTTGGTGAAATTAGGGTTTTGGAGAAGGTGCGCAAGCACCACTCTTCAGCCTGATCGAATCCAAGATTGGGATACGATTTTAGATGGCCGATCATACATGCATGTAGTTGGCATGATGGTGTAGGCGCCCATACCCCATTATCTCATGAAAGTGTGATCTGGGCCACTAAATTCGTCTGGCGAAGTTGAGTGGTCGAGATCAATTTTCGACAGAAACTTGGTGCCGCAAAAGCCACACATCGTGCCAACTTCGGGCATGCGTTCCAAGACGACCAATCTTGGTCGGTCTTGGACGATTGGTCTAGCATATAGGTGGTAGGCTGGTGTTCATGCCTATGCCTGACTGTCCCATGAAAACATGATCTAAGCCACTCAAATTGTCCGACGAAGTTGAGTGGTCGAGATTAGTTTGCAATTGAGAAGTGTGACCACGCTAGTTTGGGCGTGCAATTTGGGATAACCAGGCATGGTATGCCTTAGCCGATTAGGTGAGGGGATAGATGGGTCCATGGTGTTCATGTTGGTATGACCGGACCTGCTTAATCTAATCTTGGACCCTTCATTCGTGCTGGAGAAAATGGACGCTCGTGATGTTCAAAACCCTAATTTTGGGTTTCATGGCCGTGCGTCATGCTTTGTTCGGGCGCACGAATTGGGATGACCAACCATGATTGGTCCTGACCGATCGGTCAGGTATGTAGGCGGTCCCACGGTGATTGTGTTAACATGCTCTAGGCCCTTTGAATCTACATCTACACCCTCCATCTATACCTGTGAAGATGGATGGTTGAGACTGTTTTGCGACACATGTAATGTGCCGCAAACCCTAATTTAGGGTTTTCCGTCCATACTTCTCTGGCCTGGACGTTATGGAAAGCCATGCTAATCTTTTGGGGAGGCCGACCATGCGGGGCCCGTGTTTGTTATGTAGTGAATATTCCAATACCTGCTTGGGGTCATGGATCCGAATTAATCTATCCAATTCATGCTGGTGAAGTTGGATGGTCGTGATCGTTTCTGAGACTGACATGGTCAGTCCAGATGCTCAATCGGGCTTGTATAGCACACCGAGAGTAATATGCTCAATCGGGCTAGTATAGCACACCGAGAGTTGCAGCTTGTACGGGTATTTCGTACATGCTTCATTATAATGCTTGGAGGTTCGTGTTACTCTGATGAGAACAACACTCAGTCTTCATGCCGCACTGATAATGAGTACAGGAAATACAAGGATGGTTATGCATTAATTAATAATGATGTATTTAATTCACAGACTGGGATTGTTGCCACATGCTCCATTCTAGGTGAATTAGTAAAGTGAAGAAGTATTCATCACTTATTAATGGCTTTATCTTTTACAAGATGTTAGCGCATAATTTTTTGGATTTTACAATTTTAGCCTTAAATAAAAATCCACCATCAACATTAAGTCCCCTGCCTAGCGCATAATAGTTACACTATTGTGGGGTAGGCATGAGATGGTGACAAATTTGTACACTGAAATGACAAAGCTAAAGTGAATACATATTTTCCGGATAGGTCGGCATCTTGCCCTGGAACTGGTTAGTCCTGATTAAGGTTATGAAGGAAGCTGGACTTGATCCGGTGAGTCACTTTGGTTTCCTTTGTACATATATGGACAGAGGTTGTACCCTTCCTTGGGTCATGTGTACTCCCTTTCGTCATACAACAGCTTTCCTCAGATGTATCCGATAAGCATCGTTGATTGATATCCCGAATTAGTAGCCTTTATAGGTGGAAAGTAAAGACTTCTTTTCTCCTGGGATTCTGTCGACTTGCGGGATTATAAAGAATCATCTCACGTAGTCGTTTCTTATATATCTCAGGTACTGCTTCACACTTATCTGATCTTCTGATTGACTGATTGATTGATTTTTTTTGTGTGCTCATAACTTCTTCTTCTTTGCAGTTTATCATGGAAGCGCTGGACGACCATTCTGTCACTTCTCCAGATAGAAGCTTCGAAGTTGACAAGCCCGAAACCCATGCGCATGAAGAAGTAATGGCTAAGATTGATCTTCCACTTCGCGAAGTCGGTCGTGCTATACAGGGGATGTCTATTTTTCACCTGCGTATTTCCAGGGGACGCATCTGTGCCCTTTCAGCTGCGATTGACATGGAGGAGCAGTGGAGGCACGAAGAAGCGTTGCAAGTACCAATAAGCGCAAGGGCATAGACATTTGTAGCGCGGTTGAAGAGGCGGAGGGTTGAGCATAAACGACCTCTAAATGAAGATAAGTGCGATTACCCAATCCAGGACGGCGTGATAATTCTTAATTCCGACACAGACGAACCTGAGCGTTTGAACACAGTCAGCACGACTCCTAATGTTGATATGGACTTTGATACTCCTGCTGATGATGTTGGGACGTAGTGCGTTGCTGCGGAAATGTCTGATGAAGAAGCTGAGGCAGAGCCGAAGGGAGGAGAATCAACAGGTGATGGCGTTGAAGAAGAACCTAACGGTGGTGCAGGCGCGGTCGACCCTCTTGACGACTAAAACCTCTTTTCTTCTTTTTCCCTTTTCCAAGTATATTCCGTAATTTGTGAACATCTTCCTTATACTCAGTGGCAGTCGAGTTCAAGATTTTCTTCTATTATTTTATTATTTGAATAAAGGTTTTTACTTTATAATCCTTTGTGAAGACAGAAACTGAACCTTCTCAGGCACAAGGGTGCGCCTTCACATGTAATTCTTTGTGATAAAAGAAATAATGCCATAATGGAATACCTACGGACCTGTGTTCCGGATGCAAGATCTTCCCGGCCTTGTTGGGGTGAGTGGCTCAAATCTTTTTCCCTTTCCGCGCATATCTTCTCCCTCGACTCTTTTCAGGATGTTTTTTGCTTAGGGTTTCTTTCCTGACCTGCTCTAGTGGGTTGATTTAGGTTGTACTTTGTGTCTTTAGGGGTAAAGAGGTTTTCAGATGGAAATAATACTTCAATTAATTTGAAAATTGAAAATTGAAACCCTAATTATGAATGCAAGTATTGCAATTATTTTCTAGAGAAATTACAAATATTTTGTGAAATTGTAAAGGGAAACATGCTGGAGGAAGTAGCACAGCGTCTTAAAGTGTGTAAGATGCTGTAAAGTGATAGCACAGCGTCTTAAGTATGGTAGGGTTTGAGCCACCGCGAGTGAATTGTTATGCCTTCTAGCTTGTCAGCGTTGATGAGTTTGCAGTAGCCGCCTAGGATGACATCTGCTACTAGGTATGGTTCATCCTCCTTCTCGGTGGGTGAATCAGGTGGGGTAGCCATTTTCATCGTAATGATTCCAACCTTGAATGTGGTTGTCTTCGTTACTAGATCTCCAATTCCGAACGGGTTTGGGCATGTAGACATCGGGGTCTTGGTCTTGTCGTCTTTGATCGAGACAACTTCTAGACTCCTGATAAACTATTTGAAGGGGACGTCCTCCCATTCGCATCTCTTAGTCAGGATTGCTTTTTCGGCTAGAGACAGTCCCCGAGACTTATCAGAGTGAGGGGCGGTTGGTTGTAAAGAGAGTTGTGTGAAACCTTTCAATGTATGCTGACAGGCTCTCTCCGGGAAGTTGTGTCACATTGGAAAGTTGTTGGTGCGGCAATAGACAGTCATCAGGTCCAAAATGCATGTTGGAGATTCTTTCAGGTATCAAAACTGGTAGAGGACAGACTCCTAGTATTGCCTTGTTGTCGTGTATCCAGGAGCGTCCTAGGATCATGTCATAGTTGGGATGATCTTTGAATATGTAGAACTTTGCTTGTGTCGAGGCATCACCCAATTTGAATTTAAGATCAATGTATCCATATGCATCTCTGAGTTTTCCTTCTGGATCCTTAACCACAGTTGGGTGACGAGTAGCTTCCCGCTTCGAAATCTTTTCTGCTCTCAAGGTCTTGACATTAATGATGTTAAATTAGGAGGTTGTATCAATCAACGCGCTATCGAACTCAACATCTCTCAAAAGAGTGACGGTTAGGAGTCCCTAGTTTCCCTTTCTTGCATCTTTCAGAAAAGACTGGGGTTTCTGGACTGCTTCTGGATACAAATGCCTGCATGATACAACGCGGTTGAGGGCCATAAATATGTCTTGACACTGTCCCTTGGAGAAATACAAGATTTCACACAAGTGATCCATCATAGATTGTACAGTCTTGCAAACAGAATTCCTAGAAATCATGCAGTTCCTGATAGGAAGAGGATCTCTATGAACACCTTCGTTTCCAAGCTGAAGTTCTCCTGTCTCTATCTTTTCCCTGAAGATTTGTTTCAGCCTGTTACAGTCTTTGGTTGGATGATGAACGAACCTATGGTAGCGACAGTACTTGGTATCCGCCATGTCTTTTTCAATTGGTGGACGTTTGATAGGAGGCAGCTTGATGGCATCATCTTGGATCCATGCTTCCAAGAGTTCTATTACTTCATTCATGGGGAAAGGAAATCCTGTATCTTCGATGTCTTGTGCAGGAGTTTTGTCCGCTCCTTTTCGAGACGAAGTCGTATCTGCCGGGGATGCCTGCTTGGTTTGTTATTCTGTTGCCGAATCCTTCCTTTTTTATCCTCCGCCCACTATGCTCACAGAGGGACCAGTGTTGTATTGCTTATTTGTGAGACACTTTCTTCCTCGAATTTCACGTGAATCTTCACTTCGAACAACTTTGGTTCTTTCTAGCAACGCTGGTGCAGTTGTGGCCAAACGTTTAGTAGCTTCATGGAGTTCAGATAACGTTTGAAAGACCAGATTCTCTAATAGAGCGCGGTATATGGGTATCATCCCATTAATGCATAACTCCACCAATTGTCGTTCGGTGACGCTCGAGTCGTGACAATCTAGTGCTTGGGTTCTGAAACTCTTAACGAAGTCATTGGGATGCTCGTTGTTCCGCTAAAGAATTCTCCCCATATCTGAAAAGGTGATCTATTCAGAAACGAAGAAATACTTTTTGTAAAAAGCAATAATCATCTCGTTATAATTAGATGTGCTGTTAAGCGCCATGTTGTTGTACCAGGCGTACGCCCTTCCAGTAAGTGACTTTGAGAATTATTTTAGGCGGAGAACATGATTGTATTCATGTTAGCCCAAAGATTCCAAGAATCGAGAGACGTGTTCACGAGCATTACCAGTACCATCGTAAAGGGATAATTGAGGAGAGGTGTAACCTCTTGGAAGAGGAATTTGTTGCTCATCTTGAGGGTACTGCGGCCGATGCTGGTGTACATCCGTTCGGTCCCCTTTGCCTCGATTTTGGAGAAGTCGTTCCAGGTCCTCGCATGTGATGAAGTTGGATGGTTGGTTCCTATCTCTTAGGCGTTCAGGAGCAACGCGAGTTTCTTCATCCATGTGGTCCAGGATGGAAACGTTTCCCCCGGGTTGTCGTGAATCTTGTGGTAATCATTCAGTCAAAGTTTTGAGGAAAGTGAGTACCTATTTCTGAGTTGCGGCCATATCCGTTTGATTCTTAGCCAAGACTTCCTGCTTCTCCATCAAGTCTGCAATGGTAATGGGCGATGGTCCTCCTCTCGTCCCTCCGGCTCCTCGCTTTGATGAAGGAGTGAAAATTGTTGCTCTGGTGACCACCGGAGGAGTTACACTTGAGGATATGCCGGGATTCGCGGCTTCTCTGGCTATGGTGATGGGAGGCGTTATACCTACTGGAATATCTCCTGCTCCGCTAGAGTTGGTAATAGAAGTGACGGCTCCACGAGATGTATTGACCACGGCAGCACCACTGATAGGTACATCGACACTGGGAGTGTTATCCACGCTAGCTCTATCAGAATTGATTGCTGATCAAGACCTGATGTAGTTGCAGGAATTCCCACACTACACCCTTGTTAAGATTCTATAGAAATCTATTGGAAATCAATTAAACTTCAAATATTTAAATGACACTTTACTATTCAAATTTCAGAAATGTTTACAGAATTGGAAGAAATCAAGAGTACAAATATTCTCTTGAAGTTTCTCTCTCCTCAAGACTCTTTCAACTCTCAAAAAATACATCATCCTTTTCTGGATCTATCGAGCCCTTTATATAGGGATTTACATAATGGATGACAGCTAAGTTTTCCTCCTATTTTGGATCTATTCTGCGATCTCATCGCGATCGCTACAATATTCTCTATCGCAAGAATGATGATCATCGTAGGATCAACATATTCTTCTTTTATTTCTTCCATCGTCAGTTTCTTTTGGATATTATGTGACGCTCGTGAAACGTTGTTAAAGAATTGGCAGTGACGCTCGTAGAAACGTTGTTAATATCGCAGGAATAACGTTGTAGCGATATTCTGGTCCTACATCTTGCCTTTTCTCATATCTTTTCTGTGAAGAAGAGAAGATCATGAGAACTTTTTAAAATGCCATAACTGCTTATCTTTTCAGACTTCTCCGCTCTGACACGTTTATATGTCCTTCGCCAGCTATTTTCACGAATTCTTTCTTCCAATAAATTTTTGACACGTCTCGTCTAACCGCTGCGATCTGGCCACCCACGTATTTTCATTGCATTAATTGCCTTCATCTTCTTCGAGAAATTTATTCTTCTATAAATACTTTTCTCATTCCTTTCCTTTTTCTCTTTTACTTTCTTCTTCTTTCTCTCCATACCCTCTCTGCAAATTTTACTGTTCTTCCGCGAATTACACTTCTGTTACTGCTGTGATTTCTTTCTTGTTTTCAACCTTTTCTTTCATTCCCATACTAAAAAATGGTTGCTGCTGTTACTAAAAAATTAAAGGCCTTTAATGAGATGCGCGAGAAACTCAAAATTAAAGGTTTTAACTTGTATTTAATTCCAGATCAGGATTCTAGATCTGAACTTTCTCTTAAATTATTTACTGATGATTAATGTTCTCGCGAAAAAATCATAGTATCGCTAGGCCAACTTGAATCTGGTCTTCCCCTTCCTCTCTATGACCCAGAACTCCCATTATTCTACCAAATAATATATGACGAGAGGTTCTCGCGAGAAATATATCAATTAGGTGGAGATTGCATTAGATTGCTACTTGAATATGCTTCTCGTGGTGCTGGTAAAGGATCGCGCTATTCATAAGATGCTCAAAATCCTCTTTAAAAACATATTCCAATTAACCCTGCAGATTACACTGTAGAAAACTTTTTAAAAAATTACAAGATACTCCCTATGAAGAGGGATAGCACCTGCTGGGGTGTTCGCCTGAAGAAACTCGCTTTCGAAGAAGCTCTCATGCTAGATATTGAATTTCATACGAAAACCAATCACGTCCCTCGCCATTCTAGCGATGACAAGTGGTTTATTTTTCCGTTGTGTCTCGAAGGTCCTTATATTTCTGATTCTCGCGAACTTCCCGCGAATCTTGCAGAATATCAACCTTAGGTCTTTAATTGGCTTGAACGAGCTAAAGTGGTATAATCTCTCTTATATTTTGTATAATTATGATCCTTTATTCTCCTTCCATTTTCATATTCTCGCTATCGCTAAATGACTTCTATCTTTTCCAGATTGACAGGATGAAACTCAATTATAAAATTTTTAGGAAGCCCAGCACTTTCTTAGCTCTCAAATCCTTCACGGATGAAGTAAAAAATATATTCTCGTAAGTTTTAACAATATATTGTTGCCCCTATTTCTTATCTTCATCTGTGCTCGCAGGAAATCGAAGAACTAGAGCCAATAAAAACTGTGAGAACTAAAGAGAAATCTTTAAAGGACAAATCAGTTGTTCCTCCCAAAGGGAAACTTTCTTCTCCTCGTGGTGAAGAATCTGGCGATCCTCCTTTGAAGAAAAGGAAAACCCATCCCTCTTCTTATTCAAATCCTCAACCCGTTCCAGAAAATCTAAGTGTTGAATTTGATAAGGATAATGATGATGAAGATTTTAACAATAATAATTCTGGATTCCATTCTATAAAGAACTCTTCTTCATCTGATTCTTCAATGACCCATTTATCTAGAATTTTTGGCTATTTTTCCCACAACATAACTTGTAATGATGAGGATGAAATTATTAACAAGACATCCCAAGCTCTCGCTAAAGTTTGTGATGCCCCTATTCTGGCGGATAATGATTCTCTCCAAGGAATCTCAAGATCGCTGACTCCCAGTCTCTTGAATTCTCTTGGTACCCTGGTATGTTTTATTTATTTAATTTTTTTATGTATTTACTCCATCGCTAGATTCTTAATTTATATTATTCTCTCGCAGATTGGAATAGCTTCCTTTGTTGTTGCTTCTGATTTAGATAAGAAACGCGCCAACTATGAAAAGAAGGCTGCTAAATTTCGCCAGGATAAAGAAAATTAGAATCTGAAGTTGCTGAGCTCCATAAGAAGAATAAACAATTGGAGGCTGAAGCTTCAGTTGATAAACAAAAGATATCTGATCTTGACAAAGCTAACCAGCAACTCTATGGTATTACTTATTTCCCTTTTTCTTTTAATTCTCCTTATTCTATCACGGCTTATTCAAGAACCCACTTTTAACTTGCAGATATTTATGGTCTCACTGACGAGGCTACATTCTTTCAATCTTTCCCTGAACATGTAGATGATAATACTCTTCTTGTTAGCCTTAATAACTCTTTAAGTAACTTCTTAGATAATAATATTGAATACCTTTCCATAGATGAACTAAAATCCAAACTTAATCTCTTAAAAATTGAACACAGATTCAATTTAGGTTTGACCAACAAATATAAGCGCCTTCATCTTGATTCAAAGAAAGAAATAAATAGATTAAGAAAAAGGAATAGTGATCTTATTGACGAGAAGGATCTTGCTGTTAAAAAGGGTTCAAAGACTCTAGATGACTTCCATAAGACTCTTCTTAACGTTCAAATGGAAAGAGATAAGCTTGTCCGCGAGAATGAAGATCTTCTTGCGAGGGAAACTCAAGTTCGATCTCGTCTTATTATAAATAGCGATGATGAGTTTTCTTGGGCTGCGAAGATTCTTGATAATGCCAGGAATGATTTAGGTGTAAATGTTAGCCTTCAAGTTGAACATGCGGCTTTAATTTGGGATATGATTTCTGAAAGAGAAGGTTGTTAGCTATTCTTCCTCTCACTATTTTCTTATTTTCATTATTATTCTCTACAAAATTTCTAACTTGTTGTCATATTCTTGCAGGAGATGAAAAAAGATATCTTGACGGAATTGAGGAACTTGAAAATGAGAAGAATCAGCTCGCAAATACCCTTCCTACTCGCAATAATAAATATTCACGATTGAAGGAGCAGTTTGACATTACTACCGCGAATTTCAATAGATCTCTCATTATTGTTCGTAATGATTCTGTTGGGTTGGTTTGCAGTGATCATGGAATTTCCCCTTCTATATATTCTGATCTTGCAAAGGAAATCCTCGCACAAATCCCAAGTCTTGACATTTCTGACAGCGAGGCTGAGGATTCTGATGAGGATGAAGATAATAATAATAATGACGAAGGAGAAAAGTCTAGTGGAGAAGAAGAATCTGATAATAATGAAGATAGCGATGATGAAATGGAGAAATCTGGCGATGAAGAGAAATCTGACAAAGAGGATGGCGATGAATCTAGCTAGTTCTTCTTCTTCCCTCTATCTTCTTTGTATATTTATTTTCTTCTTTCTGTAACATTTCTGCGAGTTTCTCCAATTCTGTAAATTTCTTTTGCTTCTATCTGTATGAATTTAGAAAATAATTCTTTTTCTGCAAATTAATCAATCAATATAATTATTATCCTTTAAGTATCTATGCAAATTTATCATTTAACAATCTCTGTGCAATTTTTATATGGTGGATGAATAATAATTTCATCGCTCTTATGCATTCCCATAGTTGCCTCTATTATTCATCTGCAATATGAAAAAAAAAATTGAGTAGAGATTAGATATTATCTTTAAATAAATTTTTCTTTGATATTTGCGATGTTATCGCTAACAACAACTGCGAGTATTATCGCAGTGATCTTGTGGTCTTATTATGCCTTCCTAATTAAAGGTCTTAATGTGCCACACCTTTTTCTTTTTGCGAAAAAATCGCAGGACGTCTTTACATTTGCATGTATTGACCCATTGATCTTGACTTATCTTTATTCTTTGATTGTATTGCGACAATATGACAAGTCTAAGCTCTCTCGCGAGATCAAAGCCTCGTGACATTGTCGTCGTGCGATGAAATCGCAGGACGTCTTTACACTTTCATGTAAAAACCCATTGATCTCATCTTAACTTTTGGCTTGTTGCCTCTGTATAATTTACGTCACGTGACAATATGACAGGCCTAAATGTTCTTGCGATCATAAAGCCCCATGACATTGCCGTCTTAAGACACTTATCAGCTCCCTAATGGAGTGTGCCGCCCTTATCTTCCCCCTGGTTTCCCCTTCAAGGAGGGAACATCGGCCATACAAGACTAGCTCCTCCCATCCATATTTACCAACAACCAGCTGTTTTCGCAGCCTCTTGTCCTTTATGCCTATATGGCTTATAGTTACAAGACTGCACCCTAAGTGGGGTTTTCTTCAGGACAAGTGCATCGTAGCCAAGACTTACCAAGAATGGCAAGGGAGTTTCGTACGCCCTTGGCACCCTTGGATTAACCGTGTACCTCAGCGCCTTGGTCATACTTTGCACTTCTTGGAAGAGATTCGCGGTCGTCCAACCAGGGTATAACCATATATAGTTGGAAATCCAAGATCTCTCTCCCGTATAGGTTTTCTTTAACCCCAACATCTGCATGACTCAGGATCCAGCAGCGGTATAACCTTACCCCTGAATCATGTCGAGAGATACCCCCTCCTATGATGCGCTATTAGGTCTTACATTTTCCTCTTGCGAAATTTTATTCGCGAACTAGGGTGCACGCCATAAAGGTTCGTCCCATTCTTTAATCTCTGCGAAATTTTATTCGCGCTTCTCGCGAGTATTGTTACTCTGATAGAATTTCATAACTTTGATCTTCTTTCTTTTTGTAAAATCTTGCGATTCTTTCAATCAGAATATTCTGTTCAATTACACATTCTTCAAACAAATCATTCATAGAGTTCTCTAAAGTTCATCATTTTACCTCTCTACTTACTATTTTCTGATTCTTCTTTTCTGCTACGTTTTACTGTTGTTTCTTTTTCTGCGAGACGCTCGCCATCAGCTTTCACATCCTCTTTCCACTTTATTGTATCAATCATTAACCTTTCACATCTCTGTTGTTGTTTGATTTTTTACTTCCAATTGCTATTCTTTTCAGCTCTTTCTTCGCAAGACTTCATATCGATTTCATAACATTTCTTGCTTTCTCCCCAATCTCCTTTAATAACTCCAACACCTTTAGGATGAGGAAATTTGATACACTGGTGATAAGTAAATGCTACACCCAATATCCCGTGTAACCAAGGTCGTCCTATCAAAGCATTGTAAGGTGATTCGATGTCCACAACACAGAATAATATTTTTGAAGATATTCCTTTTAACGGTATTTGCATTTCAATTTCCCCCTTTGGTTTGTTAGCTGTACCGTTAAATCCATAGATTTTATACGTTGATGGTATTAAATCTTCATCTCTTCCACCCATGGTTCTATAGGTATGATAGAATAAGATATCAACTGAACTCCCGGTGTCTATTAAGACTCTGTTGATGGCCCAAAAGTCTTCGATTTTACCATCATTTTCTTCATCTTCTTCATGCATTTGCTTTGGATTTATCTCTAATCGTACCACCAATGGTTTGTCATGTTGCTCGCCAAGCTCTGGTATATCTTGCGCGATGAAAGATAGAGTTTGTTTATGCCATTCTTCTAATGGCGAGGCTCTCGCTATATTCATTCTCTCTTCCATCTGTATTTCTCGCGAAGACTTTACTTAAAACATTATCATGGAAATCTTCCACAGTTCTGTATGAATGCACAATGGAGTTACAAAACAAATTCTTTGCTTTAGCCCCCACTTCTATCACGAATGTTTCTGCTCCTTTTATAGCATTCACTCTGCGAGTTTCTGGTGCTGGCGGTAATTGATGAGGTTGTGGATGTCCTACTAGAAAGTGATTTAACTTCCCCTAATCAATCATCCTCAAAATTATCCTCTTTACATTCCTACAATCATTTATTGAATGGACATGAAAGTGATGGTAAGGGCAAAATTCTTGACTTCGATTGCTTGGATGTGGTTCTTTTCCCATGTTCCATGGTGATGGTATATTTTCCATCAGAATGATAGCTTCCCAAATTTTTTCTATACTAGCATTAAGAGGTGGCATCTTAATTTATTCCCATATTATCTTTTGATTTCCTTGCCCTCTAAAGTTATTCTGCCTTTGTCCGCCATAAGTTTCTTGCGATTGATCAAGTCTTTGAATCTTATTATTTACACCGCGATTGTAATAATTCTTCTCCCTTTCATATTCTTCTTGATATCGACTGCCCATCGCTACCAATTTTTGTTGGTTATCAATTACTACTTTCTCTTGTTGTGCCTGCGAGGTGCTCGCCACATTATTTATCATTTTAGGGAGAAAACTTCCACTTGCCGCTAGCGAGCTGGTGTTCACGATTGGGTATGATTCCATCTCATTTTGTTTCTCCTCCAAAGCAATGCATTCTTCTTGTAACTCTCGCAATTCTGTCATGGTGATTGTATTTTTGATTCTGAAAATTTGAATGTACAATAGATTAGTCGCGAACATTGCATTAATAAAGGATAAAATCAGGTATCTTTCATCTACTCTTCCATCCATCTCGCTGCACATTGATTTCCACCTTATGGTTAAGTTATTTAGACTCTCGCCAACTCTCTATTTTAACCCAAACACATCTTCAATACCCGGCCGTGATGAATTTTTGCTAATATATGCTCCTAAAAATGTAGCTTATAAATGATCAAAAGAAGTTATGGTATTTTTTGGTAATCCCTAGAACCATTTCATCGTCTCGCCAGTTAAGCTGGATGCAAAATATTTGCATAGCACAGCATCATGATTCTCCCACTGTAGCATACATCTAACATAAGCCTTGACGTGTTGAACAACACAAGTAGTTCCATCAAAAATGCTGGTTAATGCTGGTAAATTGCATTTTGGAGGTATCCCTCTTAACTGTACTTCTTGAGTAAATGGAGTTCTCGCAGCTTCTCCAATAGCTTCATCAAGTTGCCTTCTACCTCCTTCTCTTCTATTGTTTATCATTCCTCGTATTGCTGCTAATTCTCTCAATATTTGCTCATTCTCAGCTGAGTTTTGTTCCATTGGCCTCTTTAATGTTGTTTCCCTTCTTATGCGTTCTTGCCTTTCTTGTCTTGCGAGATTTTGTGTATCTTCTTCTTCATCATCATCTCGTCTTTCTCTGCGATTTTCTCTTTCATCTTCCTCTTGATATCGTAACTGCCTATCTTCTTCTCTCCGGATTTCTTCATTTATCCTCATTTCTCTTCGCTGCCTCTCTATTATCCTCTGTATCCTATCATACTCCTCCTGAATATTACCATTGTAGCGATTTTGCGTACGTCTCCTTTCTCGATTTTCATGATTATTTTGTCGCACTGCTTCTCGAAATTCATGATCTTCTACTTCTGCCCTTAATCTTTCCCTCTCGCGGGCTAGACGTGATTTTTCAGCGTAATGTCTCTCAATTTCTTCTTCAATCATTCATTGATTTCTTTGATTCTCTCGCCCATGCAATATCCACCTACCTTCTTCTGAATTTTCTTCTTCAATTTGGTTGTTTCTTCCCTCTTGATTTCTATTGTCACGCGGATTATAGCGATCACCAATTATCTCTTCTTCTCTATTTTGCACTTCTCCTCGAGTATTTTCTCTAACATTTCTTATAGGGGAATTTTTCCTTGGTTCTTCTCTGAGTGACCTTGAATTTAATCTAATAGTACTTCTTGATCTCTTTATTTGTAATCTCAAATTCTCCATTCTTAACTCATGATTTTGCCTTGTTAAATTCACACGCTCTTCTGCCTCTAATCTTCTTTCTTCTTGTATTCTTTGTCTTAAATTATCCGTTATTTCATTTTATCCTCCTTCCTGAATTATTCTTCCAACTATTTCTTGATTTATTTCTTCTCCTTCTTCGTTTCCCAATTGTCGATCTTCTGTTTCTTCTATCGAATCTGACCTCCAAGTATGCACACTTACTCTTTCATAATCCACATTCCTATCTTGTATTGATATTTGTTGATTCGGTTGCGGAATTTTATTTTCTCCTTCAATCCTTGTTCTATTTATTCTTGTTCTTATCCTTGAAGATTCTTCTAATTCATTTGTTCCTTCACCTGCAAGCCTTTTACTCCTCCTCACAGTTGCTGGTGGCTCTGATGTATTTCTTCTTTTTCTAACCATTTCTTTAATTTTCTAACAATTTCTTCAAATTTTCAAATTGTAATTAGATATTTCTTAGCTTGATTCTCCATGTTTCTAGCGCTAGAATATAGTTGCAGGAATTCCCACACTACACCCTTGTTAAGATTCTATAGAAATCTATTGGAAATCAATTAAACTTCAAAGATTTAAACGACACTTTACTATTCAAATTTCAGAAATGTTTACAGAATTGGAAGAAATCAAGATTATAAATATTCTCTTGAAGTTTCTCTCTCCTCAAGACTCTTTCAACTCTCAAAAAATACATCATCCTTTTCTGGATCTATCGAGCCCTTTAAATAGGGATTTACATAATGGATGACAGCTAAGTTTTCCTCCTATTTCGGATCTATTCTGCGATCTCATCGCGATCGCTACAATATTCTCTATCGCAAGATTGAGGATCATTGTAGGATCAACATATTCTTATTTTATTTCTTCCATCGTCAGTTTCTTTTGGATATTCTATGACGCTCGTGAAACGTTGTTAAAGAATTGGCAGTGACGCTTGTAGAAATCGAGGGTCGCCTAGCACGAGTCGAGTGCCGGTCTATTCTATGTCCCCAGTGAAGTCGCCACTGTAGAAATCGGGGGTCGCCTAACACAAGTCGAGTGCCGGTCTATTCTATGTCCCCAGTGAAGTCGCCACTGTAGAAATCGGGGGTCGCCTAGCACGAGTCGAGTGCCGGTATATTTCCTTTATCCATAATTGTTATGGGTCGAGGTCCATGTTCTCATCCGTTCGTGGATGTTTAATGTACTGTGGTCCGCAGAGATAATTTCTTACTAGTTTGTTAGTAAAGGGGGGGCCAACTCTGCAAGGAAAAGAGATGTTTTGAAGTCGCCACCAGACTAAGGGGAGTCAGGACCCTTTAACTAGTTTGAATTCTTTTGAAGAAAACAAAACTAGTTATGACTTGCATATTTATGGTCTGCTATCAGAGAGTTCGGGGTAAGGAGATTCTAGTACGGGATGGGAAGGTGTTAGGCACCCATCAGCCGCCCAATCGTAAGATTGGCCTCTACTTCATGATTAAAGGGGGGAAATGTTTATAATTTATTGAGAATAGATCTTCATGCATCAGCTATTTAGAAAAGAGACATAGTTAGAAGTTGGGTGAAACTTCGACTATGGAGATGTGGTTTCTTTCTTTTATGGTAGTTTTTATTTTGTGATGGTTTGGGTGGAAACCTTGTTTTATAGTGGTTTTGGGTGGAAAACCTTGTTTTGTGGTGGTTTTGGATGGAAAACCTTATTTTTGTTGTGATTTGAGTAGAAACCTTGTTTGATGGTGGTTTTTGATGGAAAACCTTTTATGTGGTGGTTTTGGATGGAAAACCTTATTTTTGTTGTGGTTTGGGTGGAAACCTTGTTTTGTAGTGGTTTTGGGTGGAAAACTTTGTTTGGCGGTTTGGGTGGAAACCTTGGTTTTTATTAAGAAGAAATTTGGATGAAATTTCAAAGTTAAATAATTAACCTGCAGATTAGCTCAATAAAATAGAATTAATGCAAACCTTATTTTTTTGATAATGGGTCTAATGTGGGAGGGAATTCCGCTTTATACCCACACTTTGATTTATCCCACTTGGAAAATTAATAATAAAACACAATTTTTTTATGTAACACAAAGAGTAGTCGCGGTGTTACTACGAAATGGAGAACCATTCCGTTCCCGTATGACTACATAATTTACCGAAGAGATAGACAATTAATATACTGAAATATGATATTTAAATTTGAAAGGATTCTTACGGAGATTGCTTGCTTCCGTTAAGTATGCTGAAAGTAGTTAAAGTACTAGCAATTTAATGCTAATCTTTTAAAAACTTAAAGACAATACTCGATTTAATCTTCTTATTTTTTTGAGTTTTCTCAAAATGAACTATAAATGCACAAGACAATGATAACTATTGTGTAGGAAGAAAATTTGATTTCTCTTTGATTAAATGACACAATACATGGAGACTTGAAACATATGAGAAGAAATATTTTCTATTTGAGAAACAATAATTCTTCTTGGTTTGGGTGGAAACCTATATTTTTGGATTGTGGTTTGGGTGGAAACCTTGTGTTGTGTGGTTTGGGTGGAAACCTTGTTGTTGTGTGGTTTGGGTGGAAACCTATTCTTTGTTCCTCTATTGAAGTAAAGGAAGAATTAAAGGAAGTACTCGTCGTCCTCCTCTTTGTTTTTCGTTGTTTTTGAATGAGAAATTCGATCTCTATTTATAGGGAAAAAATCTTCAACTCTCCGCCAATTTCGGGCTGCTTTGTTGAAAATAAAGGATGTAAATCGTCCTTTTTTCCTTCGCATGCAGCCGCCTTCGTCCTTCTTTTTCTTCTTCTTCATTTTCCTTCGCTGCTTTTCAATTGTATGCGACAATTAAAAATCTGATTATGGCATGTGGGTCCGCTGGGTACTGTTCACGGTACTGTTACTATTCAAAAGTACTGTTACTGTTCAGCGGTGTTACTGTTCATACCGGTTTTACTGTTCCCCACATCAAGAACATGATTGATGTGAAATTAGGCTCCTACCCAAGCTCCATATCATCCCTAAGAACCTAGTGATGTATTCAAAATCGAAAATCATTGTCGATCAAAATCCATCATCATCGTGATCATCATGATGACCACCATTAAGAACACCCATGTTCTTCATGAGGAAGAAGAAAAAGTGCCCTTATTAATAAATAAGATGCCTTTTGTAATAAATTGGGTGCCTCTAGTAATAAAGCAGGTGCCTTTAGTATTGTTTGTGTTTTGGAGCCCCCCTATTGTAAAAGACCTGACTCCCTCTAGTGGTTGCTTTAAACTTGACTACAACTTCTTCTGAGTTCTCGTTTTGCTCGTAACTTTTTCATACGGATTCAGAATGACTCCGTTCTTTCACCATTGGCTTTGCATTTTTCCCCTCTTTAACGTGAAAGCAAGACTTCCCAGGTTTGGAAGGATGATAAAATGGGTAGGAGCCGTGCTTGTGGACTTGATTGGTAGAGCTGGTGGGCTTGATTGGTAGAGCTTGTGGGATTGAGAGCTTGTGGGCTTGATTGGTTGAGCTTATGGGCTTGATTGGTAGAGCTTGTGGGCTTGAGAGCTTGTGGGCTTGAGAGCTTGTGGGCTTGATTGGTTGAACTTATGGGCTTGATTTAAAGGATATGAAAATCCTTAATTGCTCCACAAAGAATTTCTCTTGTATTCTGCTCCGAAGTATAAGAATGATATTTTCTATGGAAGGTGCGGAAATGGGGTGTCAACAGTTGCCCCTCTTTGAGAGTAACCGTTTTCGGTTAACGAACAAAGCCCTGAACACCCTTTAGCACCTTATCTTTTCCAAGAGGTGATTTTGATGGGTTGATGAAGAAATTCTGACGTTGGCCGAGTTTGCCGCAGTTAAGCTTGTCAGCTCCATTTTCTTGATTTTTGAACCTTTGCGGTTGATTCAGTTGGATTGCCCTTTGTTCGAGCCGATTGAAATAGTTGAATAGGTTGATGAAGAAATATACTAATGTTGGCTGGGTCTGCCCCAGTTGAGCTTGTCGGTTTCATTCACCTTCTGAAAGCATCTTCTTGGCTTGCTTTCCACGCTTTGTCTTGACATGACTTGCTTTTCTTTCACGAGACGATTCTGATAAAGTATATTTTTTTTTCAAAAACTTCTTGAGGAAGTAATTACCCCCTTTTTTTTTTAATTTATAAGATAGGGGAGAAAGACCTTTCTTTAGGTAAGAAACTCCTTTTCTTTTCTTCAATATGTCGTCTAGGCGGATGGCTATCATTATTCCTGATCCTCCAACTTTGCCTATGCTGCGTAGAAGACGAAGAGTTGGGGTTTTAAACGATGTGGATGATCACGTTTCTGCAAGAATCCGGGAAGACCTTGTAAGTTTCCTTGTTGATCGAAATTTTCTTCTTTGTTTTCCAAGTTTCCTTTCATTATTTCTCAACCACTGCTTTCTTTCATAGAATTACGCTTGGGCGCGTATTCGCGGAGGGACCACTGGTATAGTAGAATGGTGGATGATGTTGAGACGATGCAAAGGCGTACGTGATCTTGTACAACAGATTGGTTGGTACGACTTTATTGAAGCTTTGGAACCGTTCCATGATGGTGAGAATGCTTTAATCGTGGCAGAAAGATAGTGGGGTGATACTAATTCATTTCACCTGCCACATTGTGAGTTAACCATCACTCCTCTGGATTTCTACATGATTACTGGCATCCGTGTGGGGGTAGGAGCTCCCGTCCCGGTGGGCGAAAATGTGACAGAGGAGAACGTCTGAAACCTGTTGGGACCACATTGTGGGGATATCTTCCCTAAAAATTGGTATGTCAGCTTAGCAGGCTTGAAGACGAGTTTCTCGGTCCCCGAGCTGGATCTCACTGCTGACGCTTCAAAATATGATGCTAAAGTTATTACTGTTACCAGAGCTTTCTTGATCTTTGTTGCGGGTTATACCTTCCTTGACTCTTCTGGTGGCTATATCAAATCTGGTTACTTGGCAGCATTTTCTGACCTTGAATTGGTGAATTTTTACGATTGGGGAAGTTGTGCGATGGCACGACTTTACACCTATCTGTCTCGAGCAACACGCCTTCAAACAAAAGCCTTATGTGGATTCTGGCCCATCTTGAATGTGAGTACATTTTCCTTGCTTTAAGTTGAACGATTTTGGACCCCCTTTTTTAAAACCCATACTCTTTCTTTGTAACAGTATTGGTGTTACGAATATTTTCCTCTTAGTCGCCCTCCTTTTGATACAAGCTTCTCCAATAGTCAAACATTTCCTCGAATGGCTAGATGGAAAGGTGCACTTCGAAGGCACTCGACTGCATATACGCGCCTTTGTTTGGAGGGGCCGACAGTTGAATCTGTAAGAAACCCTATATTATTTTTTTGTTTTTTTTGTTTTTTTTTTGTTTTTTGTTTTTTTTTATTATTATTAATATATATATATACCTCCATTTTGATCGCAGATTTGTTGGGACCCTTGGAAGGATTATCTGATTCGGCGTGATCAAAGAGCCATTCATGCCATGTCGTCTAGCATGCTTCGGTACTTGTTACGTGGCGGACATCGTGCTTGGTATCTTGGTGACAGATTTGGGAGACAAATTAGTCAACCATACGCTACACCCTGTTTTCCTCCTCCCAACGTTACATGTTTTCCTTATGCATCGTTTAGTGATATGGACGAGATTTCACGTCAACCGCAACGTTCCTATGAAGATTCCGTTGATCGGGGAATGAATTTTGAATCATATTGGAGATCGGTTTCTTTAGGTCCACCTCTTGCTATCCAATCTTGCCGAGAGAATCTTGTAGTGGGTGATCCGGGTTTTTCCCCTCGTCCATTATTGATGGGATCTTCCAGCAATGCTTCTTCTCAACAAGTTCCACTAACGAGCTTCGGTCATCTTCTTCCAACATGGGATTTTCAAATACCTATCTTGGGGACTTCAAATGTGGTTCCAATTGCAGGTGGCCCTGTTGACCGTGAAGATATTATTGGTTTGCCTCTTCCGGATGATATTCCTGAGGTACCGCTGTTACTCTGCTCTTCTTGACTTAATGACTTAATACTTTTTATTGACTCCTTTCTCGCTTCAGGCTTCCAGACCTCTTCAAGAATACTTGCTCCGTTTGGTGGATAGCCGTGGGCGCCAGTTGACATCGGTGGTGAATGATATGTACAGTATCATGTTGAGATATGATGAAGTCAGTAGAGAATCCCTGGGGAGGCAGGCACGTATTGATACTCTTTCTGAAGAATTATCCACGCTTCGACTTCTTTATGAGGTAGACTGCATTTTTTGTTTATTTTTTGTTCTTTTTTTTTTTTTCTTTTTTTCTTTTTTTTTTTTTCTTTTTTTTTTTTTTTTTTCTTTTTTCTTTTTTTTTTCTTTTTCTTTTTTCTTTTTTCTTTTTTTATTTTTTTTTTTTTTTTTTTTTTTTTTTTTTTATTTTTTTATTTTTTTATTTTTTTTTATTTTTTTATTTTTTATTTTTTTTTTTTATTTTTTATTTTTTATTTTTTTTTTTTTTTTTTTTTTGTTTTTTGTTTTTTGTTTTTTTTTTTTTGTTTTTTGTTTTTTCTCTTTTTGATTTTTGATTTTTCTTTTTTCTTTTTTTTTCTTTTTGATTTTTTGATTTTTTTTTTGAATAGGGAAAAGGGGCTAGCGGATCGGATGAATGACCCTAATGGATTGAAGAAGCTCAACGGGTTACGGGTTTCATTTCGGTTTTCCCGAATAGCAGTTTGATGGAGCCCTAATCCTTTGCTTTAAATTCCTCGCCTTCTTCTTCCTCGACCATCAGTTTCTCTTTCTTCCTCTTCTTTTTTTCTTTTCTGCAAATCTGCCTCTTTCCTCCATCTTTTCATCAGACCCTTCTTGTATGTGCCGGATCTGGACTGTGATCTTTCTTTTCTTGATCACCGTCTTCATGTTCTTCTACTTTCTGCTTGTTTGGTTTATCGCCATAGTAATCATTTACTGGTGGAGTATGCGAGATGCAGTTTGAGCGGCTGAAAGTAATGATAACTGAAGTGAGATTTTGGTGGAATCTCAGTATAGATCTGTATGAATCTTCTCTTTTCTGTGCTTGATGGTAGTGTATCTTGAGATCCCAGATTAATGTTCGGCTCGAAGATGAAGATCTGATGATTTAGGGGAAGATGCAAGATCGTTCCATATGCATCTTCAAAATACATACAAAGATAAATCCAGATTTCAAAGTTGAAATCGGATTTAGATTTAGATGTATTCTGACAAGTATGGATGATCTGCCTGTGATGAAGATGTCTAGATATAGTGTGTCACATGGACACTTTTACCACTATTACACATTGGTTTCGATCAATGGGAAATGGTGAAGAAGTTGGATCTTGGTCTAGACTCAGATAAAATCACCAACTTTCCTTATTTGTTTTTCATTTCTTCTTATTTGGTTTGCCGTCAGATCATTTTTTTTATTTCTTGTCGTTGTTCTTCTTTTTTCTTTTCTTTTGCTTGTTTCTTATTGTTGTTGCTTTTTTTTTCTCGATCTGATCATGTATCCTTCAGATAAGGAAGAGTTCATGCTTTTCATTATTGTAGACGAAGATTCTGTAATTCCTTCATTTGTGAATGAAATATTTTCTTTCTGGTGATGCTCTTGTCCTTGGTTTGACTTGCACTGACTGTGCAGATCGCTAACTCCGGTGGAGAAGCCTTAATTCAGATAACTCGTCGTTCACAAAAGCTCTTAAGTTGATCTGCATTCGTGGGCCTTGGATGTTCTTCTACATCTAGGTCCATCAATTGTACTGCCATTCCTGGAAAAATCTTTTTGAAAATAAATGAATCTTCCCATTTTGGTTTGAACTTGCCCCTTGGGTCGGTGTGTTTGACGGGCCAAATTTCCTTGAGAACGAGATCTCCTTTGTCGAAGTTGCGTGGTCGCACATGTTTGTTGAAACTGCGTGCAATTTTTTCTAGTATGCTTGAGAATGGCAAGCTGATGTTAACCTCTTTCAACGCTTCTTCTAAATTGCCAGTCCAGATTCGAACTGGATTTCCCCTAGCCGAAACACCTAGATTTTCGGATCGCAGATTTGGAGGCTTGAACTCTCTTCCTCCCTTGTTTGGTTTATCGTCAGATCACTTTTTTTTTAGATCTGATCATGTATCCTTTGGATGAGTAGTTGTTCTTGATTTGAATAGTTGTTGACGAGGATCTTGTAAGACTTCCTTTTGTGAATGAAATATCTTGTTCCGGACCCTCTCTTTTTTGCTTTTTTTTTTTTTTTTTTTTTTTAGAAAAAGGTTTCACCGTCTTTAGCAATTCTGTCAGGAGCAATATGCGGATGCTTCTACCATGGTTGAGAGAATTTTGAGAATACGCATGTCCCTTCCTTCGGCGATGGCCCTCCAAAATTGCTCTCTTTTGTTAAAAGACCTCTTCGTTCTTGAGGACTTGATTCCTTTGCGGAAATACACTTTAACAGATGTTGAAGCACCTTTTCTGGTAACACTTCTAGTTGTAGGAGCCATAAACTTCGATAGTTTACAACCAAAGATGGTACCTGAAATATGAACCTTTCTCAAATAAATATTAGTTAAAAAAATATTTGTTTTCCCTTTAATATTTTTTTTTCAAGTCGAATCTCTTATTTATCCCCAGCGGAGTCGCCACTGTAGAAATCGAGGGTCGCCTAGCACGAGTCGAGTGCCGGTCAATTCTATGTCCCCAGCAGAGTCGCCACTGTAGAAATCGAGGGTCGCCTAGCACGAGTCGAGTGCCGATCTATTCTATGTCCCCAGTGAAGTCGCCACTGTAGAAATCGGGGGTCGCCTAGCACGAGTCGAGTGCCGGTCTATTCTATGTCCCCAGTGAAGTCGCCACTGTAGAAATCGGGGGTCGCCTAGCACGAGTCGAGTGCCGGTCTATTCTATGTCCCCAGTGAAGTCGCCACTGTAGAAATCGGGGGTCGCCTAGCACGAGTCGAGTGCCGGTATATTTCCTTTATCCATAATTGTTATGGGTCGAGGTCCATGTTCTCATCCGTTCGTGGATGTTTAATGTACAGGGTCTGCCAGAGATAATTTCTTACTAGTTTGTTAGTAAAGGGGGGGCCAACTCTGCAAGGAAAAGAGATGTTTTGAAGTCGCCACCCGACTAAGGGGAGTCAGGACCCTTTAACTAGTTTGAATTCTTTTGAGGAAAACAAAACTAGTTATGACTTGCATATTTATGGTCTGCTATCAGAGAGTTCGGGGTAAGGAGATTCTAGTACGGGATGGGAAGGTGTTAGGCACCCATCATCCGCCCAATCGTAAGATTGGCCTCTACTTCATGATTAAAGGGGGGAAATGTTTATAATTTATTGAGAGTAGATCTTCATGCATCAGCTATTTAGAAAAGAGACATAGTTAGAAGTTGGGTGAAACTTCGACTATGGAGATGTGGTTTCTTTCTTTTATGGTAGTTTTTCTTTTGTGATGGTTTGGGTGGAAACCTTGTTTTATAGTGGTTTTGGGTGGAAAACCTTGTTTTGTGGTGGTTTTGTATGGAAAACCTTATTTTTGTTGTGATTTGAGTAGAAACCTTGTTTGATGGTGGTTTTTGATGGAAAACCTTTTATGTGGTGGTTTTGGATGGAAAACCTTATTGTTGTTGTGGTTTGGGTGGAAACCTTGTTTTGTAGTGGTTTTGGGTGGAAAACTTTGTTTGGCGGTTTGGGTGGAAACCTTGGTTTTTATTAAGAAAAAATTTGGATGAAATTTCAAAGTTAAATAATTAACCTGCAGATTAGCTCAATAAAATAGAATTAATGCAAACCTTATTTTTTTGATAATGGGTCTAATGTGGGAGGGAATTCCGCTTTATACCCACACTTTGATTTATCCCACTTGGAAAATTAATAATAAAACACAATTTTTTTATGTAACACAAAGAGTAGTCGCGGTGTTACTACGAAATGGAGAACCATTCCGTTCCCGTATGACTACATAATTTACCGAAGAGATAGACAATTAATATACTGAAATATGATATTTAAATTTGAAAGGATTCTTACGGAGATTGCTTGCTTCCGTTAAGTATCTTTGAAAGTAGTTAAAGTACTAGCAATTTAATGCTAATCTTTTAAAAACTTAAAGACAATACTCGATTTAATCTTCTTATTTTTTTGAGTTTTCTCAAAATGAACTATAAATGCACAAGACAATGATAACTATTGTGTAGGAAGAAAATTTGATTTCTCTTTGATTAAATGACACAATACATGGAGACTTGAAACATATGAGAAGAAATATTTTCTATTTGAGAAACAATAATTCTTCTTGGTTTGGGTGGAAACCTATATTTTTGGATTGTGGTTTGGGTGGAAACCTTGTGTTGTGTGGTTTGGGTGGAAACCTTGTTGTTGTGTGGTTTGGGTGGAAACCTATTCTTTGTTCCTCTATTGAAGTAAAGGAAGAATTAAAGGAAGTACTCGTCGTCCTCCTCTTTGTTTTTCGTTGTTTTTGAATGAGAAATTCGATCTCTATTTATAGGGAAAAAATCTTCAACTCTCCGCCAATTTCGGGCTGCTTTGTTGAAAATAAAGGATGTAAATCGTCCTTTTTTCCTTCGCATGCAGCCGCCTTCGTCCTTCTTTTTCTTCTTCTTCATTTTCCTTCGCTGCTTTTCAATTGTATGCGACAATTAAAAATCTGATTATGGCATGTGGGTCCATTACACGTTCACTGATCATTGTTACTATTCAAAAAGTACATTCTTTGTTCAGCGGTGTTACTGTTCATACCGGTTTTACTGTTCCCCACATCAAGAACATGATTGATGTGAAATTAGGCTCCTACCCAAGCTCCATATCATCCCTAAGAACCTAGTGATGTATTCAAAATCGAAAATCATTGTCGATCAAAATCCATCATCATCGTGATCATCATGATGACCACCATTAAGAACACCCATGTTCTTCATGAGGAAGAAGAAAAAGTGCCCTTATTAATAAATAAGATGCCTTTTGTAATAAATTGGGTGCCTTTAGTATTGTTTGTGTTTTGGAGCCCCCCTATTGTAAAAGACCTGACTCCCTCTAGTGGTTGCTTTAAACTTGACTACAACTTCTTCTGAGTTCTCGTTTTGCTCGTAACTTTTTCATACGGATTCAGAATGACTCCGTTCTTTCACCATTGGCTTTGCATTTTTCCCCTCTTTAACGTGAAAGCAAGACTTCCCAGGTTTGGAAGGATGATAAAATGGGTAGGAGCCGTGCTTGTGGGCTTGATTGGTAGAGCTGGTGGGCTTGATTGGTAGAGCTTGTGGGATTGAGAGCTTGTGGGCTTGAGATCTTGTGGGCTTGAGTGCTTGTGGGCTTGAGAGCTTGTGGGCTTGATTGGTTGAACTTATGGGCTTGATTTAGAGGATATGAAAATCCTTAATTGCTCCACAAAGAATTTCTCTTGTATTCTGCTCCGAAGTATAAGAATGATATTTTCTATGGAAGGTGCGGAAATGGGGTGTCAACAACGCTCGCAGAAACGTTGTTAATATCTCAGGAATAACGTTGTAGCGATATTCTGGTCCTACATCTGAGTTCCATCATCTTGAAATGAATTGCTGATTGAATTGGTTCTAAGATCTACCCTTTTGGAAATTGATGAAATTGAATCGGATTTCGAAGAAATTGACTTTACAACCGAGAGATTAACCTCCTGTTGTGGTCACCAATTGTTTATGGGTGAAAACTATTCCTGCCGGTTTTGGTAATTTGGGGTGTGTGGATGAGGAATGAATCTAAACCTTAAACAAATGCACTGCGCCGTGAGTGCTTGTAGATTCGAGAAATCAATCTGTGCAAATCCGGCCTAAATCAAGAAATGGCCGTTCCATACTTGTTTCGGTCACAAAATGAAGGAGATGGGGTTGATCTTAGGGAGGTAAGCGAAGAAGGTGTTGAGAATGTGAAGGTGTTGGCTATGTATAACTTGTATCAGAAAGCCTAACTGGCTTGCAGGATGTAAGCTATCAGTTCCTTTGTTTGAATATGATTGTATCAACACTTGTTTCTGTTGTCTTGTCTTGTTTGAAAAATAGGATGGAGGACCTATTTATACAAGTCTTTTAGCCTAACCCTCGTATCTCATGGGAAGTGGAGAAAGTGGAGTGATGGAGTAGTGGAGTAATGTGTTAGTGTCATACGACCAGTCTTGCCCATTTCTCCCATCATCACTAACCGTCCATGACTTCCTGACACGTTCTAGTGATGGCGCGTTGTGCGCTGCACGCTGTAAACCGCCATACCAATACCCCAGTTTGTGACATGATTGATGTCTTGAGCGTGTGGATCGTGGGACCCACAGAAAGTAGCATGTAATGCTAAATTAAATAACTACGTTATTTAGGAAGTTGATACTTTGAAGTATCGTGCGCATTCTATGCAGGTACTGCATCGAGTGTATCCAGCATGTATGAAACATTGATGTTTGAGCATCTAAAAGTAGCCTCATATCTAGACTACTTCATGTGATGGTTCAGAGGTTGAGCAAGCAAGTCCTTCCTTGACCGACCACATGGTGTGGTAGAGTGATGGATGGTGATCATCATGACGCCGCACTGACCAATTAACCCCTGACCAGGGCTGTATAACCAAGCCTGGGATATGATTTTGGTTGTCCGATCATACATGCGTGTAGATGGCATGATGGTGTAGGCTCCCATACCCCATTGTCTCACGAAAGTGTGATCTGGGCCACTAAATTCATCTGGCGAAGTTGAGTGGTCGAGATCAATTTGCGACAGAAAACGGGTGCCGCAAAAGCAGCACATCATGCCAACTTCAGGAACGCATTCCAAGACGACCAATCTTGGTCAGTCTTGGATGACTAGTCTGGCGTGTAGGTGGTAGGCTGGTGTTCATGCATATACCTGACTGTCCCATGAAAACGTGATCTAAGCCACTCAAATTATCCGGCGAAGTTGAGTGGTCGAGATTAGTTTGCAATTGGGAAGTGTGACCACGCTAGTTTGGGCGTGCGATTTGGGATAACCAGGCATGTTATGCCTTGGCCGATCAGGTGAGGGGATAGATGGTTCCACGGTGGTCATGTTGGTATGACCAGACCTGCTTAATCTAATCTTGGACCCTTCATTCGTGCCGGAGAAAATGGATGCTCGTGATGTTCAAAACCCTAATTTTGGGTTTCACGGCAGTGCGTCATGCTCTGTTCGGGTGCACGAATTGGGATGACCAACCATGGTTGGTCCCGACCGATCGGTCAGGTATGTAAGCGGGCCCACAGTGATTGTGTTGACATGCTCTGGGCCCTTTGAATCTACGTCCACACCCTCCATCTATACCTGTGAAGATGGATGGTTGAAACTGTTTTGCGACACATGTAATGTGCCGCAAGCCCTAATTTAGGGTTTTCCGTCCATATTGCTCTGGCCTGCTCGTTTTGGAAAGTTATGCCAATCTTTTGGGGAGGCCGACCATGCGGGGCCCACGTAGGTTCGGTAGTGAATATTCCAATACCTGCTTGGGGTCATGGATCCGATCCGAGCTATCCAATTTATACTGGTAAAGTTGGATGGTCGTGATCGTTTCAGAGACTGACATGGTCAGTCCAGATGCTCAATCGGGCTAGTATAGCACACCGAGAGTTGCAGCCTGTACGGGTATTTCGTACATGCTTTGAGGTTCGTGTTTCTCTGCTGAGAGCAACACTCAGTCGTCATGCCACACTGATAATGAGTACAGGAAATACAAGGTTGGTTATGCATTAATTAATAATGTTATATTTAATTCACAGACTGGGATTATTGCCACATGCTCCATTCTAGGTGAATTAGTAAAGTGAAGAATTATTTATCACTTATTAATGGCTTTATCTTTTACAGGATGTTAACGCATAATTTTTTGGCTTTTACAATTTTAGCCTTAAATGAAAATCCACCATCAACACATGTATTTGGTACGTATGAGTGAACGTTATGAGTTGTCCACTGACAGTTGTCCATGTGTCGTCTGTCAATATAAACTGTAGTTTACCTTCTCTATTGGTTGGTACAGAAGTGTATAGAAATAATATAATGAATCTTGATACGGTATTTTATGGCATTTTCTTCTCTCTATAAATTGAAACTTTCTAATTATTAAATCATTGCAACTTCATCTCATTTTGTGTCTTCCAATCGTGTTTCTCTTAATTTTAAACCTCAAATCAAACTTACACCTACCAATTTCGCAATATGGAAATCACAAATTGTACCTCTTCTGTATAGTTATGATCTATTTCGATTTGTAGACGGTTCATTTGTTTGTCCTGTGAAGTATTTTAAATCTACATCTTTGGAGATTTCTGATTCGGAATATGTTTTGGATCTGGAGTTTGCTGCTTAGTTGAATCAAGAATAAGCGATTCTTTCTTGGCTACTTTCTTCTTTAACTGAAGATTGTCATATTCAGGTTCTTGGTTGCAAAACATAAAATGCAGTCTGGAATGCTCTTGAGAGTGATTATAATGATATAACCAGATCTAGATTGATGCAGTTGAAGTCTAAATTATAATCTCAAGAAAGGATCATATTCGATGCACGTCTTCTTTAATAAGGCATGATCAATTTCACATCAACTTACCATATTCCGGATGAAGATATTGTTTACCATATTCTCAATGGATTACCATCAAACTATAATTCTTTCACCACTTTTATTAGTACACAACCGTTAAATAATCCAAATCCTATAACATCTACAGATCTTCTTGGATTATTCTTAGCCGAGGAATCTCGTGTCTCTTCTGCTGTTAATCTTGATCTTTCAATTGCTTCAGCTAATGTGGTTAATAAACATCAACCATCTACAAGTTATCAACATCAATATTCCGGTTAATCTTCTCATGGTTATTCTTATGGCTGTAATCCACATCCTTATCAAGATTGGAGTTCTGGATCTCGTGGTTATCGTCCTCCATTTAGTGGGAATTCTCGTTGAGGCATATTTCCTTCTCGTGGTGGTTTAGAGATGGAAGATCAGATCGTGGTGGTGGTATATTTTCTTCATTCAACTTTTATCCCCCTAATCCACATTATGATTACTATATAGTCTGTCAAATCTGTCGCACACCAGAACACTCTGCAGCTGAATGTCTTTATCGTTTTGCTAGTTCTTCATCTCAATTTTTTATTCAAGTATATAATACATAGACCGAGGAGTGTTATGATGATTTTGATGACAATTCATGGTTTCCAGAACCAGAAGCATATGCGGATTATCAAGAAGAGTATCCTTCTGGCACTAGTTGGGTACCGGACTCTAGTGCAACTCACCACATAACTTCTGATCTCGCTAATCTCAACTTGCACTCTCATTTTGAAGGTTCTGATTGAGTCAAAGTGGGCAATGGATCAGGTTTATTAATTAATTATATTATTTCATCTTCATTTACATCTTCTACTACTACTCTAACCCTGTCAAATGTGCTTCATGTTCAATAAATCACTAAAACAAAATTATTTGTGCATCAATTTACCAATGATAACAAATGATTTTTTGAGTTTTATCATTATGAGTTCTCTATTAAAGATTCGGTCAACAAGAAAGAACTTTTGAGAGGAGGAATAAAAAATAGACTATATGACCTTAACTTTGAAACTTCTACACTTAAGTCCGTTTTTAGTGTTGAGCATAATGCTAGTCATGATTGGCACAATAGGTTAGGACATCCAGCCTTTAGGACACTTAAACATGTTCTTACAAAATTTAATGACTATCTTGCTACTCATTTGGATAAGCATGTGTGTGCTGATGCTAAGTCTCATGCTTTGCCTTTTCCACAACACTCTAATTTTTTTATGGGCCTCTGGATCTGGTGCCTTCTGATGTTTGGGTTTCTTCAGTCTGCTTTGTGAATGGATTTAGGTATTATGTTTTATTTATTGATGCTTTTAGCAAGTTTACCTGGATTTTTCCAAGTCTGAGGTGTTTGCCACATATGTGAAGTTCAAAGCAGTAGTTGAGAATTTGTTTGATAGAAAGATCAAGTATTTACAGTCCGACTGGGGTGTAGGGTATCGAAATGTGTCTGCATATTTGCAATCTTGTGGAATTTATCATAGAGTCTCTTGTCCTCATACTCACCAACAAAATGGTTCAGCGGAGAGAAAAAACAGACACATATTTTATACAAGTTTAGCCATTTTGAATCATGCTTCTTTTTCATTCACTTTCTGGTCATATGCATTTGAAACTTCAAACTACATTATTAATAGGCTTCCTTCATATGTGCTTCATGGTAATACACCACTTGAGACTCTATTTCACACAAAACCTAACTATTCTTTCTTCAAGATCTTTGGCTGTTCATGTTTTCCATGCATCAGACCTTATAATTCTCATAAACTTCAAAATAGATCGGTGATCCACTCACTTTCTGGTCATATGCATTTGAAACTACAAACAACATTATTAACATGCTTCCTTTATCCGTGCTTCATGGTAATACACCACTTGAGACTCTATTTCACACAAGACCTGAATCACTAGTGAAAAAAAAAAGTCTGCCAGAAAAGGACTTAACATCACTAAAAACGACTGCTCCTAGGAGCCCTAGAATTGTAGTCTAATTTCTCAAAACGACTATTTCTTAGGTTCTTTTAAGTTTTTAAATTATGAATATCTTCAATAGACTGACAATATGGACTGACGTTTCTTTAATTTAATATTAAAAATTATAAAAGCTAATCTATAATGTTAAATAACTTCAGAAAAAACTGATTCGTCTAAATCGGAGTCTAACTGGTATATCTGACTGAACCTATGTCAGAAAATCTGAATCGTCTGACTTGCTTCTGATCGAAGATTAGAAACTCATTAAATTGAAATTAGAAACTCATTTCACACACTAATCAAAACATTCACCATTCAATTCAATTTTGAAATTTGTTGTACCATATTAACTGAATGTGAATTGAGCTGACACTTAGGTCAAAACCCTAAAAAAAAGCTACACATGTAACTATTGAATTCACACCAATTTAAGTTCTTACAGATGTATTACCTACAAGCAATAAAATAAACTAAAATCAGCAAAAAGATGAACTGCGCTGCCCAACTGATCGGAATAGTATACCTTGAACATGCCAAGAGCTATCAACTGCAAATTCCATGTAAGAGCCCCCACTTGTTTTCCAAGTTTATCCTTAGATTCTTCAAGTGCACCAGTTTCTATTACAGCCTGCAAAACATTGAGCTGATAAAACTCAATTACATAATTCACCTGCCCATGCCAATAGTAATAAGAACAATTATGAGGATCCAGATGTCCCAACAACCCATGATCAGATATATAGAAAGTACTTGGAATACTAGCATAATCTTGATTCATAAATCATTGCAACTTCACCAAGTACTTAAAATTATCAAAATTATGGAGCTTCACAACTAACATAATAAGATCAAGAGATATGAGACAATGTGATACCTAATTAAATTATGAAAAAAGAAATCCTAAAAAAACATAAAGAAATTTGTAAAAAATTACCAGTCCTTGCTAATATTTATTTATCTGCTGTAAGAAGCCCAAAACCTAAGCTCCATGATATTTCTAGGATTTTCAAATTCAAAGTTAAGAATTTCCATGTCGACATATGCAAGGCAGAAAGATCATCTCATCTGCAATCAATGGGTAAATTCAACATTATAAGTTGAAACAACATGACCATCTTCAGCCATACAAATATCATATATGTCATATCATACCAAACAGATATGTGTGATTAGATTCTGGAATATATAAAAAAAAAATATGTAGATATGCAAAAGAGAAATGAAATCCCCATTCAATCTACAAATAAATTGCTTGTACCAGCCACTTGTATATTAATCACTAAGGTTACATACAATACTTCACAATGACAAAATATATTAGGACTAAGCACATGTCACTCCATATAAAATCGAAAGAATAAGTTTCATAGTGACATCTAGAGCTAGGGACCGACTGGTACTCATCTTTATCAGCAATTGCTAGCATTCTAGTTAAAATATCACATCCATTTCATATAGAACTTCAATACAGAACTAAGAGACTCATGTCCTTGTTGCAACCTTCCTTAAAAGTGTTTCAAGTATTATGCCATTCAGAAAATAAACAGATTCTCTTTAATTTCCGTGGACGCCTTCTACTTCAAGCAAGGAGCAAACTCAACCCAATAATAACCATCCACTTCAAACCTAAAAGATAAACAAGGCGTAAGATTTTAAGGAATAGGCCAAAGATGAGAAAATTATATATTTTGTTTCTTATTCAAATAAATAGATCTGATATATGTTGCCAGGAAAAAAAGGGAAAATAATCCAAGTTCAATCCACGGTAGCAATTAACATCCAGAATCACATTTGTCCACAAAAGAATCTTAAAATGTCTCTTTTTAAGGCAATTTTATGATGTGAGCCACCTTTTCATACTTCCCGCGAACCCCATGATGGTCCAACTTATAAAGTGACTGCTAGTACGAGTACTAAGGTCAAGATAAACTAAGGTCGACAAAGCATGAGATAAGCTTGAACTAGAAACCCAAGTTGTTCAAATACTCTACAATTCACAACAGGTGGCTAAAACCATAAACGCTTATAACAAATGTGAAGCTTAAGCATAAGCTACAACAAATATGTCCTAAGTCATAATCCACTTTGAAGAAAGTGTACTATTTCCATCAAGACCCTTACTGAATTTCACCCGTGCATGTTATAAAACAATCAAGTCTGATATCTTTTTTTTCCTGAATCGCACCATTTTTATTGATATTTCAAAAGGAAGAGGTTACAAGAGAAAAATTAGAAAAAAAATAAAAGATAGAGGTTAAACCAGGCCCAAACAAACTACAAGTTTTACAAAATATGAAATACTTCACATTTGTCATTTCTATTCTTAGTAAAAACCCAGGTCTTCCAACATGGATATGTCTTTTTCCTGCCATTAAAGCTGCTCCTTTCTTTGCAATGTTATCTGCAGAGAAATTTACTTCTCTGAAACAATGTTTGAACCTAATATCTGTCAGTTTTTTCACTGCATTATTCCATCTGACTTTTACTATCTAAGGCATTGTTCCTCTGGAAAATCACTTATAACAGTTTTGGATCTTAGACAATGATGATTTTTTAATTTTCTACATGACTGCCAATTCAATATCACTTACCACTGCATATATCTCTGCCATGTAATTTGTTGCTATTCCAATCCCCCATATAAGGTTCCCAAGACCTGACATATATTATTTCTAACACAAACACCAAATCCAGCAGCTCTTGGGTTTCCAAATGAAGCACTATCGCAACAAAACATGATACAATCTTCTTCAGGAGGGTGCCATTGACATTCTTGTATAAATTGGAATTTTGAACTTCTGATGCTAAGATTAAAAGCTTTTATAATTGACATATCATAGCTTTGATTCCATTTATTCTTATTCCTCCTTCAATAATAGTTTTCATCACTCTGCTCTTCACTCCTTGATCATTAGGACATATTCCCTCAAAACAAAAAAAATCTGGAACCACACTTATTTTAAAATACTACATGCTGAAACTACACATGTTTAACTAGTGGACTTTTGTTGTGAACACATCTCCAAATATCTTCAAAAGGTATAGGTACTGCCATCTGAAAAATTCGACACATCCAGGTCCAAATGTTGATACTATTCTTGCATTCCCATAGTATGTGTGGCATACTATCTTGTTGTTCTTCACATACACAACATTTTGAAACCATATCATACCCTTTACTCACCATGATTGCATCATCCATATAAAAACCTTCTATGAGTTTCCAAATATTACTAGCAATACTAGGATGAAGGTAAGAATTCCATATGTACCTTGGCCATAGCAATGTTGGCATTTTGTATCTGATTTTGTTGACTACTGCGGAAATAGAGAGAACTCCTTTTAGATAACCACTCCATATTAACTCATCTTTATCACTGCCTATATCTGGGAGCTTTATGTGTTGAATTATTTGTTTAAGTTCAGAAGGTATAACCCACTTGCTATCTGCTAATATATCTGATACCTTTATTTTTCACATTTTTAGACATATAAGCTGAATTCCCAGCTATTTCAATCAGAGGACCATCACCTATCAAGTTATCAAACCAAAAAGATATGGATTCCTCATTGCCAACACACCACTTAATGTCATCTTTTAATATATTCCAAGCCCGGATTAATCCTGGCCAAACTGTAGGTAGCTGCCAATTAGTATTTCATTATCCTTGCTTGTTTTTGTATTTTTCCTTTATGAACAAAGCCCAATTCTCTTTAGAATTGATTATTCTTCACATCATCTTCATTAGAAAAGCTTGATTGATAGTTTCTAATCTTTGTTTCCCAGTCCACCTTCTCTATATACAATAAGCACTTTTTTTCCATGAGAAATTTGTATATTTTCTAATTTCACTGTCCCCTGACCATAGAAAGTTCCTTATTGTTCTTTCACAAATCTTGATCACTAATTTTGTCCATTTATAGATTGACATATTATACACTGGTATGCTGCAGAGAATATATTTAATCAGAACCAATCTATCTTGAAAAGACAACAATTTACCTTTCTAAGTGGCTAACTTCTTTTGCATCATTTCAACCATTGGCCATACTGTGGAGATTTTTACTTTGCTTGCATGAAGAATAATTCCAAGATATTTTTCTGGAAAGTTACTTTTTCCATTTGCATCATTTCTTTAATCTGTGTCTTTCTTATATCAGATGTGCCATCAATGAAACATTTACTTTTTTTTTTTCTATTAATAACTTGTCTTGAGCTTCTTTGATATTCTTCAAGGAGCTTCAAGAGATTGTTTGTACTTTTTTGTGCTCCATTGAAGAATGTGAACACAACATCATCAGCAAACAAAAAATGGGTAGGATGAATCCCTTTTCTTATCACCATAGGAATGGTGTCACCTGTATTAACAAGATCAGTAATTCTTCTACTTAAGGCTTCTTCCATCAATATGAATAAAATTGGAGATAATGGATCTCTTTGCCTTAACCCTCTTCCAACTGAGAAAAAGCCTCTAGGTCCACCATTAACCATAACAAATATTTTTGCAGATTTTAGCAATGTATGAATCCACTCACACCATTCACTGGAGAATCCAAATTTGATAAGGACCTGGAATAAGAAATGCCAACTGAATGAGTCATAAGCTTGTGAAATGTCAAGCTTTAACCCAATGTTTCCACATCTTCTATTTTTTTTCATCTCATTTACCATTTCAGAAGCCAAAATTATTTGCTCTTGGATACTTCTTCCTTTGACATAAGCTGCTTGCTGAGGAGATATAAGTTTATGCAATAAAGTACTCACCCTTGTTGCCATAATTTTGGTGAAAATCTTGAAACTTACATTACTTAGGCCAATTGGCCTAAAATTGCTTGGATTCTTTGCACCATCTATTTTTGGAATGAGGACCAAGAAATTATAATTTAAACTTTTAGGGATGAATTTTCTTCTCCAACAAAATTGAACTGCTTGAACAACATTCTCACGTACTATATCCCAACAAGCTATATAGAACCAACCTGAAAATCCAGGTGAGCTATCTGGATCCATACTAAATATTGTATTTTTAATTTCTTCAGCATCTGGAACTGCATCCAACATATTCTGGTCCATATCTGTTATAACTTCAGGAATTTTGTTTAGTAAAGAGTTATCAATAGATACTTGTTCAAATTTAAATTTTTGCTCAAACTACTTGACAAGTTCCTCAGCAATTTTATCTTGATCTGTAATCATTTCTCCATTACTATTTTCCAACTCACTGATTAAATTCCTTGCTTGCCTTATTTTCAAATTACTGTGAAAAAAATCAGTGTTTGTTGCCCCTTCTTTAATCCATTTTATTTTTGACTTTTGTTTAAGCATAGTACTCAGCTGCACTTCTTTAGATTTATATAAATTTTGAGCTTCAACAAGATTATTTAGATTAGCTTCATCAAATGGATTTCTATCTGAAATTTTTATTGCTTCTTGAACTTTGACTTCAGCTTCTTTAACTTGGCTATGAATATTTACAAACACCTCCTAGTTCCAATATTTGAGTGCTTGTTTCAATATTTTTAATTTATTCTGAAATAAAAAAGCTGGATCACCATCTATTGGAGCATACCAGCATTGTTGAACAACTTCAAGAAAGTTTGGATGAGAAATCCAAATCTTCTGAAACTTCATTGGTGAATTCTTTGGTTTAGGAATTGTGACATTTCCACCCATCAATGGAGCATGATCAGATGCAATCCTTAGCCCAACTTTATAACTCCAGTCTTCATATCTTTGAAGCCACATTTGATTAAAAACAGCTCTGTCAAGATTACATAGTATTATTTTACTGCCATGTTGACAGTTAGACCAATGTAGAATCAGAATATCGCCACAACAATGCTCCTGCGAGATTTACAACGACAGTTCTGCGAGCTCTTCAACAACACACTGCGAGTGTCACAGAATGATTGAAAGAATGATGTAGTGGATGACGATAACAGAAACATGAGAAAAGCATGATGATGATGGGAAGCTTACAAACGTCTGCGAGGATTAACATTACAACTACTGCGAGAGTATCGCGAGTCAGATCCGAAATTAAAGGATAACTTAGCTATCATCCACTATGTAATTTCTTATATAAAGAGCCGAACAAGTGAAAAGAGAGGAGAGATCATTTTTTGAGTCCGGAGAAAGTTTTGAGGAGAGAGAAAGTTCTTGTGAGCGATTGTATTCTTGATTTCTTCCATTTCTTGTAACATTTCTGAGAATTAATCAATAAAGTATTGTTTTTAATCTTCAAATATGTGTTGATAATTGTGGATTTTTGTGAGGGGTGTAGTGTAGGAATTCCTGTAACTACATAATGGCGCTAGAAACAGGGATTGAAATTGTGATTTGTGAGAATTTGAAGAAAAAAATTGGAGAAGATTTTTACGTGATTTACAGTAATACATCAAAATTGAAGGAATGGCTAGAAGAAGAAATACATCAGAACAACCTATAACCGTAAGGAGGAGTAGAAGAATTGCAGGTGAAGAGACAAATGAAATAGGAGACTCTTCAAGATTAAGAACAAGGAACAATAGAACAAGGAATAATGGAGAAAATCAATTTCAACGGCCAAATCAGCAAACATCAATACAAGATAGAGCTATGCATTATGAGAGTAAGCATGCATACTTGGTGATCAGATTCAATGGAAGAAGCATAAAACCGAAAATTAAGAAATGGAAGGCGAGAGGGAAGAGATCAAGAGGCGGTTGAAGGATTAATTCATGGAAATGACGAAAATGAAGCAATAGAGGCTCTAAGACAAAGAATACAAGAGGAAATGAGATTAGAGGCGGAAGAACGCGCAAAATTTAACAAGACAAAATCACGAGTTAAGAATGGAGAATTTGAGATTACAAAGTAGGAGATCGAGAAGTACTGTAAGTTCAAGATCATATAGAGAAGAAGCAAGGCAAAATTCCCCTCTGAGAAATGTTGGTGAAAACATTCGAGAGGAAATGAAAAATCCAAATAAAGAGCAGCGTTGTGGAGAAGAAGAGATGATTAATGATCGCTATATTCCGCATGGTGAAACCGTGGATGATAGACGTGATAATAGAAATCAAGGAGGTGGAAATAACCAAGACGGTGGAGAAAATCAAGAAGAAGGTAGGAGAACATTACATGAGCGAGAAATTCAAATAAATCGAAGAATAATTGAGGATGAAATTGAGAGACATTATGTTGAACAAGCACGTCTAGCTTGAGAGAGAGAAAGTTTGAGAGCAGAAGTGGAAGAACAAGAGTTTCAAGAAGCATTACGTCAGAACAATCATGACAATCGAGAAAGGAGACGCGCAAGAAATCACAACAATGATAATATCAATGATGAATATGATAGAATACAAAAAAGAATAGAAAGACAGCAAAGAGAAACGATGAGAAATGAAGAAAATCGCAGAATAGAAAATGAAAGGCATAATCATTTGTGAATTCAAGAAGGAGGTGAAGAAGAAAATCGCGGAAGAATGAAGAGTGAAGATGCATAATGAGAAGCATAAAACCTCGAAAGGCAAGAAAGACATGAACGCAGAAGAAGGGAAGCTTCACTGAAAACAAAGTTGTAATGGGAATGGACAGATCTTAAGAGAGTTAACAGAAATGAGGGGAATGTTAAATAACAGAAGAGAGGGAGGCAGAAGACAACTTGATGAGGCCATTGAAGAAGCTGCGAAAACTCCATTTACCCAAGAAGTACAATTGGGAGGAATACCCCAGAAATGTAATTTGCCAACGTTAACCAGTATCTTTGATGGAACTACTTGTGCTATTCAACATGTCAAAGCTTATGTTAGGTGTATGCTGCAGTGGGAAAACCATGATGCTGTATTATGCAAATATTTTGCATCTAGCCTAACTGGCGAAGCTCTAAAATAGTTTGAAGGGTTACCCCAGAACACTATAACTTGTTTCAATCATCTACAAACCACATTCTCTAAAATAGTTTGAAGGGTTACCCAAGAACACTATAACCCCAGAAACGCGAATAATATTTCGCAGAGATATTAGAATGGGATGAACTTTTATGGCGTACACCCTAGTTCGCGAATAAAAAATTCGCAAGAGGCAAATATAAGACCTAAAGTACGTCATATAAGGGGGTATCTGTAAGCATGGCTCGGGGATAAGGTTATACTGCTGCTGGAACCTGAGTCATGAAGATGTTGGGGTTAAAGAAAACCTATCCAGGAGAGATACTTTGGATTCCAACTATATATATAATTAACAGTTGGACGACCGAAGGTCTCTCATAAGGAGTGAAAAGTATGACCAAGGCGCCGAGGTACACGGTTGATCCAAGGGTGCCCGGGGCGTATGAAACTACCCTGGCCATTCTTGGCAAGTCTTGGCTATGATGCACTCGGCCCAAAGAAAACCCCACCTAGGGTGCAGTCTCGTAACTATAATCCATATAGGCAAAAAGAATAAGAGGCTGCGAAAATAAATGGTTGTTGTCAGGACCGGATGGAAGGAGATAGTCTTGTATGACCGGTGTATACCTCCTTGAAGGGGAAACTAGGGGGAGATAAAGGATGCACCCTCCATTAGGAGCTGATAAGTGTCTTAAGACGTAAATGTCATGAGGCTTTATATTCGCAAGAATATTTAGGCTTGTCATATTTGTGCAACAATCATACAGAGGCAAAAAGCCAAGCGAAAAATATAAGATGAGGTCAATGGGTTTTTACACGAAAGTGTAAAGACGTCATGCGATTTCATCGCAAGACGGCAATGTATTGGGGATTTGTTATCGCAAGAAAACTTAGGCCTGTCATATTGTCGCAATAAATTGACAAAATAAGGATAAGACAAGATCAATGGGTTTTTACATGCAAATGTAAGGACGTCCTACGGTTTTGTCGCCAAAACAAAATGTGGCTAAATAAGACCTTTAACTAGGAAGGCAAAATAAGACCACAAGAGATCAAGATTGAATAACTGCGATATTCACGCAGAGATCATGAGACTAAGCAGATATGACTTGCGATATTTACGTAGATATTGAGGCAAAACTTACAAACAGATCTTATTTGTAACTGATAAACTCAATCTTTCATACTGCAGATGAATAACAGAGGCAAGTATGGGAATGAACAGAATGATAAAATTATTATTCATCTTTATATGACAGATTTACGAAGATAATTAAAAAATTAGTAAGCATATTGATTAACTATATTGCAAAAAGGAATTGTTTTCTAATATATGCAGATCTATACACCAAAGAACATTAGAAGCTGGAGAGATTCGCAGCAATGTTTCACAAGAAGAAAGAGATAAATGTACAAATATTACAAAAAGTTTAAAAATAAAGACAAAACTATTTAGATCCATCATTGTCTTCACCAGATTTTTCTTCATCTTCAATTTCTTCTTCATCTTCTTCAGACTCTCCAGCTTCGCTATCGGAGATGACCAAGTCATGAATATTCTTTGGAATTTCATTCGCAAGATAAGGGTAAGTAGAATGAGGAATTTTATGGTCATCGCAGACCATCTTAATAGAATCATTGCGAACACCAACAAGAATATTGCTGAAATTCGCCAAAGAAATATGAAGTTGCTTCTTGAATTCGGAACGCTTCTCATTGCGAGAAGACAAAAGTCTTGCGAGATTTCCCTTTTTTTCTTCCAACTCTTTAACTCTTTGGAAAAAGTTTCCTTCAGATACTTCGAACAGATGACAACATATTAATGAAATAGTGAAGATACAACTACAAAATGGATTAGTGAAAAATAAGAATAACAACCTTCTCTTTGCAAGATCATATCCTTAATCAGGGCAGAATGATCAACTTGAAGACTAACATCTACGCCTAAATTGTTTCTGGCATTGTCAAGAATTTTCGTAGCCCAAGAAAACTCATCATCATTACTAATGAGAAGGCGGGAGCGAACTTGGTTCTCCCTTTCGACAAAAGATCTATTCTTGCAGATAATTCTATCTCTTTCAATTTGAACATCGAGAAGAGTTTTATGGAAATCTTCTAAAGCTTGAGCACCATTTTTAGTAATGAGGTCGTTATCGTCAATAAGATCACTATTCTTGCTTCTTAATCTATTAGTTTCCTCTTTTGAATCAATATAAAGGCGTTTAAATTTGTTGGTTAAACCCAAGTTGAATCTATGCTCTATTTTTAAGAGGTAAAGTTTGGATCTAAGTTCATCTATGGAAAGAGATTTAATTTCATCATTTAAAAAATTGTTCAAAGAATGATTAAGCAGATTGAGAAGAGTATCATCATCCATTGGATTTGGAAAAGAACGAAGGAATACAGATTCATCAGAGAGGCCGTAAATATCTGCGAAGAGGACTAACTAAATAAGAAAACACAAAGGAATACAGGGATAAAAGAAAAAGAGAAAATTTTCTTACCATAAAGTTGATCATTCGAAGTTTGGAGACTAGAAACCTTATCTTGCGAAGAAGAGAGTTCAGTTTCTAATCGTTTGATCTTCTCATGAAGGCCAACAGATCCAGATTCTAACTGCTCGCGAAGATTGAAAGATTCAGACTTTAATTCTTCATTCTCTTTGCGAAGATTAGCGTTTTTCTTTGCGAGAACCGCACGCCTCTTTTCCAAGTCCGAGACAACAGCAAAAGAATCTTTCCCAGCCTGCGAAATAATACAGCGAGCTTTAAAAGTTAATTATAAATTCAAAGTGAAAATAAAGAGAAGGAAAATGTAAGTATGGAAATTTACCACGCTGTTAAGGGAATGCAATAAATTTGGAGATATAGATCTTGATACCCCGCGAAGAGATTCATTATTCTCTAGTAGAGGGGCATCGCAGATGGCAGCTATAGACTTGCAAGCATCATTCTGAGGGGTATCACCAATTACTTGCATGGTATTAGAAAAAATGCCGGATAGATGAGCCATAGAAGACTCAGGATGATAGGATTCCTTCGCAAAAAAGATATCAGCATCACCATCATCATCGTCATTATCAGTATTGTCACTTGAACTTTCAATAGATTGAGGAGTTAAAGGATAAAGAGATTGAGCTTTTCTTTTCTT
Source organism: Papaver bracteatum (assembly GCA_023529315.1). Taxonomy (NCBI): domain Eukaryota; kingdom Viridiplantae; phylum Streptophyta; class Magnoliopsida; order Ranunculales; family Papaveraceae; genus Papaver; species Papaver bracteatum. The sequence continues at coordinate 701,649 of JAJJWX010003670.1, forward strand.
TGAAGGAGGAGCACCATACTTCTCCTTGCGCGAAGAATCAGATTTCCCCTTGCGAGCATCACCTTTGTATTTTCCCTTGGTTCTTACATCTTTAACAGGATCTAGTTCTTCGATAACCTTCAAATATAGATAAATAAAGATAAGAAATAGAGGCAAAAATATATTGTTAAGAATCATAAAGGAATATTTCTTACTTCATATGTGAGTAACTTAAGAGCTGATAAAGTACTGGGTTTCCTAAGCTTCTGATAGCTAGTTTTTAGCTTGTTAATCTGGAAAAAATTGGAGTAGTCAGCGAGAGTATTAAAACATGAGGAAGATGATAATGATAATTTATGCAAAAAATTGAGAGAACATACCTCTTTATTCCTTTCAGGACAGCTGAATACCCATGGCTGGTACTCTGCGAGATTCGCAGGTAAAACATGAGGACCGCAGATGTAGGGACCCTCTAGAAATAGTGGGAAAATACACCACTTATCATCACTAGTATGGCGCGAACCTTGATTATTACCCGGATGCTAGTCAATATCTAACATGAGAATTTTATCTTCAGCAATGTCATCCTTCTTTTGCAAGCGGACACCCCAACAAGTGTTATATTTCCTCATGGGGATTATATCATAATTCGCGAAGAAGTTCACTACGGTATACTTCGCAGGAATAATTGGAATATCAGCGAATTTAGGATTCTTCGCTTTATCAGGATAAAGAGATTTCTTACCAGCACCGCGAGTATCATACTCCAGCATCAGACGAATTCAATCCCCACTCAACTGATATACGGCACGTGAGAATCTCGCATGAGAAAGTATTTCATAAAATAAAGGGAGCTCAGGATCATAAAGAGGAATGGGAAGACCAGATTCAAGCTAACCTAGCGAGACTATAATCTTCTCGCGAGAACACGGATGATCAGAAAATAATTTAATGGAAAGTTCGGCTTTAGGGTTTTGATCAGGGATGGTAGATAAAGCAAAACCTTCGTCCTTAAATTTCTTTTATAGTTGCTCAAAGGCGATGAGATTTTTACGACCAGCTGGAGCCATTATTAGTAAGTATGGGAATGAAGAAAAGAGTAGAAGATCAAAAGAAAGGTTGCAACAGCAGCGGATGCGGAATTTACGGAAGAACAGTGAATTTGCATAGAGATTGCAGAGAAAAAGAAGAAGAAAGTAAAAAGAAGAAAAGTGAAGAGTGAAGAAGATATATATAGAAGGTAAAAATTCTCGAAAAGATAAGTGCAGTTAATGCAAAGAAAAGACGTGAACGGTTGGAGCGCAGCGGCTGAAAAGAACGTGTCAGAAGTTGAATAGATAAAAAGACACGTGTAATAAATCTGGCGAGGGATGCAGATACGTGTCAGAACAAAAGAATGTGAATACATAGACATCCGCGGCATTTCAGAAGATTTTAATTTCTCATGATCTTTTCCCCTTCACAGAAAAGACATGAGAAGAGGAAAGATGTAGAATCAGAATATCGCCACAACAATACTCCTGCGAGATTTACAGCGACAGTTCTGCGAGCTCTTCAACAACACACTGCGAGTGTCACATAATGATTGAAAGAATGACGTAGTGGATGACGATAACAGAAACATGAGAAAAGCGTGATGATGTTGCGAAGCTTACAAACATCTGCGAGGGTTAACATTACAACTACTGCGAGAGTATCGCGAGTCAGATCCGAAATTAAAGGATAACTTAGCTGTCATCCACTATGTAATTTCCTATATAAAGAGCCGAACAAGTGAAAAGAGAGGAGAGGTCATTTTTGGAGTCTGGAGAAAGTTTTGAGGAGAGAGAAAGTTCTTGTGAGCGATTGTATTCTTGATTTCTTCCATTTCTTGTAACATTTCTGAGAATTAATCAATAAAGTGTTGTTTTTAATCTTCAAATATGTGTTGATAATTGTGGATTCTTGTGAGGGGTGTAGTGTAGGAATTCCTGCAACTACAACCAAGAATGCTGAGTTCTAGTTTTTAGTGCTTGTATGAGTTCACGGTTATTAAGACAATTATCAAAACAATGAGATTTGATCAATTGAACTCGGCCGAGTCACGCTCTGAAAACGGGCGATCAACTCGGTGATTTTTTTTCAAACTTCAGCTAATCATTCTCTGCGTCAATACTCACAAATTTAGGTGTTTTTCTTTGTTTTATCATATTTTTATGATTAACAACCATTAATTCAGGTGGATTCATGGAATATGGCCTGAATTCCACCTGTTTAGATGAATCTCATTTAGATAAATCACAACCTTATTTAGATATGTCTTCATCAAAAGTTTCATCAATAGAATTACCTGATGATTTGTTTGAAGAGGCCTTAAATCCATGAAGATTTTCACTAATAGGAAGATTAAATTTACAACGTATCAAATTCGTTGATGTTGTTGTTATTTTACGATGACAATGGCAGTTAACTGGAGAATGTAAACTCATTTCATTGGGAAGAGGATTTTTTACAATTAAGCTGGACAATGAACTTGGTCGTAGAACCATCAAAGCTGGTCAATGGGAAGTTTTAAATAAGGTTTTACAAGTATAGAATTGGGTATAAAATTTTAGACCATCTAATCAGCGTACTTCTAAATCTCAAGTTTAGGTTCGTTTTCCTGGTTTGGGTCTAGAGTTATGGAAGGAAGCTATACTATTCAAAATAAATATGTAAAGAAATTGGAACTCCTATCAAGATTGATACTGCTACTTGATGCGTGTCGTATGCGTCAAAAATAATTCACTTCCTCACTTTACTAATTATAAATATAGTATTCGATAAGAAAGAGTTCGTATCCACAAAGAGGCGATTGTTGTTATGCAATTTTCAGATTCTTAAGTAACCAATTAACCCGGGGTGTGTTTTTGTTTTTATCAAAGTAATACTACTAAATAAAGCAAAGCAAAAATTTTGAATAATCAATAAGGAGAAGATATTGGTCAAGGGATAGTATCATTCACAAACATGTATTTTTCATCTATGATTAGAATTGGTATTTAATCTCTCAAATATCAAAAGTCCTAGGATATCTTGATCGCAAGAGTATCCCGTTTATTTCCTGATTTTATCACAAACAAAATTAAAAGATATTATTGTGAAATCTTCTTAAAAAGCAACCTAAAGTGTAAAAGCACAATTAGATTTAACTCCCTAAGAGCAATAAGTTCTATGAAATAAGACTAATCAATGCAAACAAATGTGTAAAAGCACTAATTCGTTTTAACAAAGGTTATGATTCATATGCGATTAAAAAGATGTATCACTACAAGTATTAACCACAAGATGCTACTAGAAATCAGAGATAACAACTTTTACGTATTGAAAACCCTAATATAGCTTTAGAGATGAAAACAAATCCAATTGATTTCGGACTCAACCAAACTAGCATTCAAATCATATGATAATAAAAACAATGAATCATAAACGATAAAACTGAGACAAAACTAAGTCATAGAATCAAATAACATGCTTGAAGAAATCAACTTTTTATCCCATAACCAATAATAGTATTTAGCTACTCATATTCATGGAGTTCATCATCATAATATTCAAAGAAATAAGATGAAACATAAAAGAAAGCAAACCCTAGAAGTAGTTTTCTGCAAAAGCTCCAAGAATAGAATAAAACGTTGTATAAATTGTGTAGAAAACTTCCTTTTTATAGCTTTTCTTCCTTCCAAAATTAGGTTTTGACTTCAAAGTCCATTAGTTGGAAATCCACCCGGCCCACGTGTGAGAGAAACCCATGTAGAAAATATGTCCCAAAAACGCTCGCCGTAAAACTGGGTTTTTGGCCGGAATCCGGCGCCGGAAAGTCGTCGCCGATTATCTGAAAATTCTGTCCGTCGGAAGAATATTCCGCCAGTCCACCGTTAGAGATAACTGTTGACCTAACAGTCAAACGTTAGTCAACCGGGTCAAATCTGAGTCACAACGAGTCAGCTCACTGACTCGGCTGGATGAGCTGAGTTGCCAAGGCTAGTGTTGTTGCAGTTGTTGCACAGCCCAGATGGCCCTGCTTACCATTGTACACAGCCAAGATGGTTGTATCCTGCTTTAGCTCCAACTGACTTTCTTGCCAATTTCTCCAGCAACATCATCACCACTCTACTCAACATCTACAGCAATCACAGCTCCATCTCCCTGTACCATATTAACTCAAACCACAGTTACATCACCACCTGCATCTATTACACAGTACTCATATAACCCAATATCACTCATACACCAACCATTTCAGCTGCCATTGTTTCAATTCCAGTTATGACTAGCATCTAGAATTTTGTAGCCTCCAAGCTTAGTACAATCTGCATTCCATCTACACAGCAACAGTTCGTTTATGCCAGCCAGTTCACTTGCAATACCTTGCACCTCCAAGCACCAGCTGTGCGTGCAAGCTCTCAACTGTAGCACAATATCCCAGCTGCAACTCCTTCTCAGTCATCACCTACAACCACAGCTCACTGCCTCTAGAATCACTACCAATTCACATCTAAGCTGCACTGCAATAGAACCAACACTGCAACACAAGACCATTTCAATTCTTTCCCTCACTGATTCTTGTACCACCTGAAATGCATCCACAATAGCTCTCCCTAGTAAGCCTACCTCAAATAGCATCACCACTACTTCATGATTCAGTCTACACATCCCATTTGCATAACCTTCCAGTATCTCACACAACCACCAGACCTGTAATCCATTACCTCCATGCTAACTCTCCACCTTTGTATCTTCATTGCATCTAAGAAGCTGCATATCACTACCTTCTTCATCTCACAACAACAACATGGCTTCAGTTGCACCTCCAAACTCTTGCAAATCACACAAACCACCTACCCTACTCAACTGCCACCATTAATCACAACCAACACACTTCAATACCACCAAGTTCATCTCATAACAGCAACAAACCAATAACACCAGCTTCTCTTCCATACATCTTTCTCTCCCTGCCTGCACCTGCAACATCAATTCAACCAACAACTACCATTCCATCACTGCATATACCTTATTCACCACCTACAACTGCAGCTTCAGTACAATACCACCATTGCCATACTCCCTGTAAATCTGTGTAATAAACCTAACCACCTCTACTACTTGATTCCACTCATCTTTTCTGTATTGATTTTTCAGAATCAAACCCATTATACGTCTTCTAACAACAAAGAGGTTCTTAAATCACAGACCCATTTCAAACACAACCCCTTCACTAGTTCATTGCAGTATGCCATCTCCATCCTCCTCAAGACTTCAGCTTCTTTTCTTCCTGTGTTCTGCAATACAGCTGCAACACTTGCACCAGCAATACTATTCTCACAGCAGCAAAGCACCTTCCTTCATTGGTAAAAACAACCTCAACATCACACCATTAGCTGTAGCTCATTGCACAAGTGCAGTTTCTCATCCCAGACACCTCATTCAATCTTTTCTACAAGCACCTTGTGTGCCTATTGTAAACTGGCCATGGTTAGTACCAGCTGTAAAGTAGAAGTTGCACAGCTCCTTCCCTGCGAATTTCATACAAAACCCATTTTCAGAAATCCTCTAACATTCACCAACAACACATATTCATTATCTTCCTCCCTGGTTCGAGTGGTCATGAAACTTAGGCAGATGTTCATCGTGTCGACCCCAGCAAAACCCCTGACCAACATCAACTCCACCATATCCATCTACTTGTTCTCTCTCGCTGATTATAATCAAACCAACACCCATTTCATTCACAGCTAGATCTCCCTTAATTGCTCATTTCAGATTCACAGTCTTCAAATAATTCAGCAACACCAATTTGATATATCCCCATCGTGTCCTTCAGTTCATCTTCTAATCATTCACCAATTCCACCATCTTAATTTCGATTTCTCAATTTCAGACCAAAAGTAATAGCTGGTGTTCTTGATTTCAGCTGCAAATAATTGAATGAGTGAATGAGAGGCTCTCTTGGTTTTAGGGTTTGTAGATTAGGATAGGATGGTACACCCCACTGCTGGAATACACCCACATATTGGATGCCTCATAGTAGATGGTTACTTCTGATAAGAGCTAGCCAGCTGGAAGCCCCTTAACCTCAACTAATCTGTATTTAGTGCTCTTCCATGAAAAATGACGGCTCTTCCCTTTACGCTCCAGATGGACTTTTTCTCCTTCTTTTGAACTCTTCCACCAGCAACAACCATCCTTTACTTCTCATATCCACTTCTTTCCTTCAATTCTATTCATCACTAAAGCAGTCGTGCTTTTCAGACAAAATTCGCATCACTAAAGCCGACAAACTTTTCAGATAGGGATGAAGAAATAAAAACAAATATGAGAAATAATCCGCCTCCAACTGTATTAATCATCATTAAAGCCGCCATGCTTTTCTCATAATTAGCATCACTAAAGGCTGGGCATACTTTTCGTGATGGGAGATGAAGAAATAAAAGCAAATAATGAGACAATCCGGATCCAGCGCTTTCATGTTTCCTCTTCTTTTGATCAAATGATTCAAAGTACCTAAATACTCAAAAACAAAACATAAGATACATAATTTACAAAAACTAGCGGAGAAAGCATAAACAATAGATAAATAATAAGGTGTTTTAGACACCTATCAAATTCCCCCACACTTAGACTTTGCTAGTCCTCGAGAGCAAATCAAACAAAATAATTATAAAACGTACATACAACTCTGATCCTCGTCATGAGACTATGGTCACTTTTAGCATAAATAACAAGCCTTTGAACCCCTAGGTTGTCCCAGTGGAGCCCAGTTTTAGTCTCGTGAAGGTTACAAAATCCACCTACAAAACCTATATTTCCAACTCCGTCTATTTTGTGACAAATCAATAAGGAGCGGAATATCACAGCAAATGATAACTTACTTAAATTATGGGAGAAAATACATTTTGCGAGTATAGAATATTTTGCGAAGATAAAGAAATCACGAAGAACGTTTTACGAGTAAAGGAAGTTCGTGAAGTAAATTTGCGAAGGTTCGTATGATGATTCTTTGATCCAAAATTAAGGGAAAGATTAGTTGTTATCCAATGTGTAAAATCATATAAATAGCCATTTAGGCATGAGAGGAAAGGGAGAGATACATTTTGAGAGAGGGGATGATTTTAGGAGGAGAGAGAAAATTTTAGAGAGGGATTTATTTTATTTATCATCTTCTTCCCCAAAATTCTAGAACTCCAAATATTCATTAATGGAGTCTCAATTGTAAAATCATGTAATCACATACAATCACTAGTGAAGCACCGTGGATGTAGATCACATTGATCGAACCACGTAAAAATATTTGTGTCTCTTTATAATTTTAGTACCTTAATTCTTAGTTTCATATCAAATTAATTAGGTTTAGGATTCATTTTAATGGATTCTAATGAGGGTGTAGTTGTGAGATAATCCGCAACTACATAATTGGCGCTAAAAACAGGGACCTAATCTTGTTGGTTCAAGAAAATTAGAAAAATTGGTTACTGTTGGTGATGAATTGTACCGGATCTATGAGTTTTGAAGACATAATTGGAAGTTCTTTTATTTGCATCTTCAAACAACAAACGCATTTTAGTAGAGAGATGTGGATATGGAGAAATCGTCAAGCAAAATGAAATTTACACAGGCTACGTCAACAATCGCTTCCAAAAAGGACAAATTTCTTATCACTTTTCTTATTCTTTGTTTCATTTTTCAAAGTTTGGGAATTTCAAAACACAAATTGAAAAATAAATTTTTTGCGATCTAAACTTTGCTTTTTGTAGAGATTTGATTTATTGTGGAAATCTTGAATTTAAAAATGTTTTGCTCATTTTAATTAGTAATAACGAAACTTCATTTTACAAATTTGTTTAATGAATTTCTAAAAAGGTCAAACTTCGAGATTTTTTGTTAATTAGAAATTAACATTTCGCAAAAACAAAATTAAAAAGATTTTATTGAAAGATTTCATTCTTCGTAGGGATAAATTATTCATCTTAATACTATACATCTTACTAAACAAATTCACTGATTATTTTCATTCTGTGAATGTTAGAGTCCTTTTTCCTAGGATGAGAGAAACAACATTTATGACTAAAAATTTCTGTGAGATTGACAGTGAATTATTTTTTACGATATTAAGCCAATTTGCGAGAGGGTATACAGGAAGGAGATGAAGGGAAAGTAGAAAAATGAAACCAATCAAAGAACGCAAAGGTGAACAACAACAACAAATGGAATTGAAAAAATTACGACTCAAAGCATCAAAAACGTCAATCTTGTGTTCATGGATTTTGACAAAAGGAATTCCAACTCATGAGAAATTACATTTCTATGAAAGCATCCCTACTCACGAAGCATACAAAGCTCAATTATCCAAAGCCCACATTCATATCTATTACCTTACAGCAGCAAGTCAATGGCACCTTAAAGAACCTGCGAGCATAACCAATGTGGATAAAACACATGCGAAGAGAAATGAAGTCCTGGATAAAAGAAGAGAAGTTAATAAAGAAACAAACTTGTGAAGAATGCTACAACAGTATAAATTTACGAAGCAACAATATTAGACTTGCGAATATTAATTTGCGAATCTTCGTAAGCCTATTTTGTATGAGAAGTTAATGGATCCTGTGAAGAGGAGCTCAAGAGATGGAAAGTATTTCAACATGAAATGCACTTGATGCACATAGAAGATACCAAATAAGCTGAGTATGTGAAAGATGAAGTCATTTTAGCATGCACCTACGATGATAGAGATAGAGATCATTCAGTTTCACTTGTGATGGAAGAAGGTGTACAGTGACCTGCATCAGTAATGTGTAGATGACGCGAAGAAGATATAGGATCATGGACAAATCACAAAAACTTTTTACATTAAAAAGGAAACAGAAGACCTACAAAGACATACAAGTAAAGAAGTTAGTATAAGAAGGAAAGAAATATAAAATGCACAGAAGAGCTAAAAAAAGGGCTTCAACAATTCAGTTTGAACAACAAGGAAGGATTTTGCGAAGAAATGTCTACTGCATTTGGCAGAGTCTGCGAAGAGATGTTACGGTCAAGTTAAATACATTCATCATAGCTAAAAGACAAAGTTCATCTCTACTTGAAGATAAATAACATGAGCCAAGAAAACGTAACACAAATTTATCATCCTCCGAAATATGAGATACTAGAGATGAAGACAATGATTCCATTACGAGCTTACCAGACAATGCCATATATTAAATTTTCGAGAAGTCGTTTTAAATTTTCGAGCTTACTAGAGATGAAGTTGTTTTAAATTTTTTGGGAGATTTTAAACAAAATGTGATTGAAAATTCACTAAACAGCAGCAGCTAGTGGCGGAATCAGGTATTAAGGAAGAGGACAAGATGGTGCAATAATTTCGCACAAGAACATTCAAAACCAACCCAGCAATTGACTGAAGGCGTTTTAAATTCTTCATACATGAAAAGATAAGACTGAAGGGAAAAGATGAAGTGCACTCAAAACGTAAAGCAAAGACTTGCTTCATGCGAATACAAAGAACGAAATTCTGGTAAATAGAGAATAAAGCTATGCGAACAAGATAGCTCATGAAGAAGCTTCATGCAACATCATGAGCGGTGAAGAAAGTACAGGTGAAGAAATAAATAGTTGGAATTCAAAAGGAGAAAACAACAAATCAAGAGATGCTAAAGCAATCGTGTTAAGCGAATTTAGTTCCATCACCTCGTCGAAACGATGTGACAAAAAATGCTAGCAATGCGAAGAAACGATAGCGACAAGAAGATAAGTTTAACTCGTACAGTCATCCAATAAGCAACAAAAAGAGAGCTAGCAGACTCTCATACAAAATAAAGTTCCATCACCTAATAACAACAACTTGCCAGTAGAACATGTGTAAGGAATTGCCGAGTAAAAAGTTGCGGATTCAGCAAGTAGTTAAAACTCCAAAAGACGAAGTACTTCAAAGACGAAAGAGTCATTAGCAGCGGAGAAACTGACACAATTAATAAACTTATTACGTTAACAAACTTCTGTGAAGATATACTAGATCAAAGTAACTGTATATAAAGAGTGAGGAAGGATATCGTTCGCCAGACCATCATTAGCGAGCAAAAGAACTTGCTTTCATGCGGAGAATAAATTCAGTCACTTACTTTAGCTAACATTCAGTGACAATACAATCCACTTTGTAGAAGACCAAAGACGTTAGCAACCAGTAAAGAAAAAGTACGAAACGTGAAGAGATGATGAAGGAAGAGTTTCTGAACTTACTTTGCAAACAATCGCAGGATGAATAAATACGTTGCGAACAACCGCAACATGAACAGTTCTACTTCGCAGCATGAATTTATATCAAGAAAAAATGGAAGCTTTATGAAGATAGCGAAAAAAGATGTTAAGTTCTACAAGTCAAACAATATCAACACGAATAGCAGCCAGTACAGATGGTCTAGGGTGTAACCAAGAAGCTTGAAGACGCAGATTCGAATCCTATTTCATTTTTTTTTCTGCGAATTCTTACTTTTGCTTTTCATTCTTTTTTTCTATAAATCACATAATTTACAATTGAACTCTTATTCTTATGATGTTTTTTCTATAAATTTTTGAACTCCCAGTTTTACAAAAATTCTTCATTCTTTCTTCGCAGATGCTTACCTTGCGAACATTCGTAACACAAATAAATATTTCATACAGCCGATTATTTCGCAAAAACACTTCGCAAGAGAGGGTTAGAACTGTTGGGATAGCATGAGAAAATCCAAGAAGTAGGTCAAGGGTTCAAGTCTCACTCCTCACACTTATTTTTGCGACTCACATGAAAGGTAAGTACCATTTCCTTGAATATTTTATTTAATAAAGACAAAAGATTTTTGATTTTATTCCCCAAAAGCGATATACTCGCAAGATTTCTACAATTTCTAAGATTTCAAAACATTTCAAAGATTTTTTAGATTGGTGAAAAGTGATACAATCGCAAGATTCAAAAATGAGTTTATCGCAAAAATTTAACGATCTCAAAATTTTTCAAAGACTTCAAAATTACAAAAAATAGAGAAAATTAAATTCCTATATTTCTATAGAACAATTTTGATTAATACTTCTCATACTTTTCATACTTGTTATACTAAACATTTCATGAAAACATTCAACATTTTATGTACATGAAAAATTTACGATGAATTTTTAAAAGGCGAAAAAATACCGCCATTTACGATAAACTTGCGAATAAAAGACCGCAATCTGTGATCAGCCTCCAAAAAAGAAAGAGCCTTAGAAAATTTTATACGGGCAAACCTTTGTGGCGTACACCCTAGTTCAAGAAGCTATATTTCGTAAGAGGCAAAGTCCTAAAGTACGTCATTTAAGGGGGTACCTATAAACGTGGCTAAGGGTAACCGGAACACCACCAAGGGCCCTTAGTATATGGTAAAAATTTAGGGGTACAACCCAATAATGGGGTACCTATCCGGGTTAGACACCTTGGATTCTCACCTAATCTAGCGACATTACGCAATATAAAATGCGGTGTAAGAGGATTTAGGTTGGGCGATTAAGGCATACTGTCTTTCCCAAGAAGTGCAGAAAACGATCAAGGCGCCAAGGTACACGGTTGAGTCAAGAGTTAGGGTGAGGTTGAACCACATCTGCCATTTTTGACAAGTCTTGGAAAATGATGCACTTGGCCCAAAGATACCCCATAGGGTGCAACCTCGTAACTATAAGCCCTATAGGCAAAAAGGATAAGAGGTTGCGATCAAAAAGTCGGTTGTTGCAGAACCGTATGGGAAGAGATAACCTTGTATGGCCGATGTACGCTTCCTTGAAGGGGCAACCATGGGGAAGATAAAGGGCATCACCCTCCATTAGGGAGCTGATACGTGCTATAAGACACTTAAATGTCACGAGGCTTCTTGTTTGCGAAAACATAAAGGCTTGTCATATTTGTGCAACAAATGAAGTTCTGCGAGCATTCTAAAAAAAAAAAAAAAAAAAAAGAAGGAAAACATACAAAAAGAACTCGCAGAATGAAACAAAGAAGTTAAGATAAGATCAATGGGTTATTACATGAAAGTGTAAAAACGTCCTGCGATTTCATCGCAATACGATAATGTCATGAGATATTCGCAAGAATGTTCAGACTTGTCATATTATCACAAATACAAAATATTATCACAAAAGAGGTGGCAAAATAAGACCTTTACTTAGGAAGGCATGATAAGACCACAGCAATTAATTCCATCAGTATCATTGAAGAATTTTGAAGAGAATATATATCATGAAGACAATCCCATTGAAGAAACAAAGAAGACAATCCCAATGAAGAAACAAAGAAGACAATCCCATTGAAGAATTTTCACGAAGAAGAAGCAATTTCATTCGCGATCAAAGACGAATATATATAAGAAAATACATAAATAAACTTGCGAAGATAGTTATATGAATGGAAGAAACTCAAAGTTATATCAATTTTACTACGGCAAAATGAGCTAAGTAACAGAAACTTGAAATATGCATTATAATAGATAAGTGTTCACATCATACACGCATCATACTCGCATCATTCAAGCATTATATTTTCATCATAAATGCATTGCATAAACATTTCATGGCATAAGCATCGCATACATATTTCATAACATAATCATTACATAGATATTATATTCGCACAAGTATTGTACAAAATTTTACAGGAAAATACCACGAAACTTCGCAGAAAAGTTCATAATTCGCAGGACTATTCATAGTTCGTAACACTATATTCGTAACACTATATTAAGAATAACAATTATGATTCGCAATAAAGATGATTCACAAGACTATTCGCAAGACTATTCGTGAAGTTCAAAAATGTGAGAAAAACTCGTGGAATTAGAGAAATATTTAGAAGATAACAGAGGTTACCACTTGAGGCAGAGCAACATAACAATAGAGATGCAATTTAATTATTCAACATTTTCTCAAGAATTCTCTTTCAAGATAAAGAAGAGAGGCAACTATGGATACCCAAGAAAATATTTGATGTTCTTTATCTTCTCAGCAAGAATCCTCACCAAAAGTGGAATAATAATTTCACATGAATAGAGGAAATATTTATCACTCTCTTAAGGATACTTCATACTTCTTATATATTTCGAGGATTAAGTACTTCTTATACTTCTTCAATGGATATTTAATTTTGCGAAGGTTAAGTACTTATTATACTTCTTCATACAATGAGTAATAATTCTTATACTTCTTCATATATTGGGCAATTCTTCATGAATTGAATGCTGCTAATACTTCTTCAAAGATATTTTTATACTTTTTAAGGGTATTTCATATTTTGTATACTTCATACTTCCTATACTTCAAGGGGGAGATTTATTATTTACTTCGCAACATTCCGCAAAAGGCAAAAGGCTTATATTTCTTATACTTCGAAGGGAGGATTTTTTATTTATAATCACAATAAGAAGAAACTTCGTAAGATAAATTGAGAAGGATATTCTAATACTTCCTGCGAACCTTTAATAATAATAATAATTCCAGCGATAGTTGATCATTTGAAGAGCAATAATAAGGGGAAAGGAAAGGTTAGCAAGATAATCTCTAATCCGAAATGGCGGGACAACACAATGGTCATCTTTTGAAAATCTACTTCTAAACACCTCGGTTATCTTGTCATTCATCTCGAACTTTTCTTTTTCTTCTAGTTGTTTCTCCGACGATAAATTTTTAATCCTTTCCATTTCGGTCTTCTTTGCTAGCCATATAACCCTCTTGCAATTAGTTTGCACATTGTTCCATATATGAAACGTGCAAAGATGATGACGCGCGTAGGGAAAAACACGGGCTATGGCCCACATAAATGCTTGCTCCTTATCCGTAATCAACACATGTGGAGTATAACCTTCTTGATACAATAACTTCACCTTTTGCAATGCCCACAAATAACTTTCCTTCGTCTCGTCTTTCAAGAAACAAAACGCAATGGTGAATGTCGACTTGGTAGATGTTTGCCCAACAAAGTTCAATATCGGCATGTTGTACCTGTTAGTTTTATACGTGCAATCCATAAACAGAATTTGATGAAAGCATCTTGCTAATTGTACACATTCCGGATTGGCGATGAAAAGATATTCCACTTCCTTTTCTTCATTCGTATCATAGGCGGTAGAGTACTTTGCCTCCTCAAACAAAAACAATAATTATTGCATAAGCACTCTCTCTTTCCATGACTCTTTTCTAAAATTATCTCTTTAGTTATAGATAGTTGACAATGAGGATGAGTTTTGGGGGTTTAACACCTTCATAACTAAGAATATCAATAGGTCTTGTCGTCTTTACCTAAACACGTGTACTAACCTTCTCTAAGTGGTTGAGCCTTGCAGTACGGATGGTTGATCAAACTGCGGAATAGGATGAGTATGATAACTTGAGAAGACTTTATCCATATACCACATGTTCGTGATCGGCTTTATATTTAAAAACTGAAGCAAAGGAATCCTGCACTTCTTAAACATTATATACTCCCTTCTTCCTTGTGGTTTTTTTCGTACATACTCACTACCTTTTTTCCAATGGCTCTCATACTTTCTACTACACTCGCAAACCATTTCAAAATTGTCGGATTTAACTTGTTTATTTTGGACTATGATGCACATCTTTTTTAACCCTTGTGCTCGAGCCCACTTCTTTGCATCTTTTTTATCTTCCCACTCAGAGTTGTTTGCATAGTGAGCACTTGTGTCCTCGAAAACTTGCCTGAGTTGGGGTTGATCTTATAACCTCCTCTTGCTCTTCAATAACCACCTCTTCATCTTCCATAATGCACCTCTTGGTCTTCCACGAATGTATGGTACAATCTATAATAGAATGACATATGTCACATAATTATTCACAAAAAAATTTAAACACTCAAAAAACGCGGGTAAACCAGGTGATATTCCAGCCATCATATAGTAAACGATTAGTCGATAAAGTTATCTCCGACGTCATAAATAAAAGGAATGGGTGAAAAATATAATTCTGAACGTAACGTTATTACGTCCAGGTATTCCAAGGCGAAAACATCATGTAGCTTGCAAGAGTTAACCTCGGCCTGAATATGAGGCGTAAAGCAAAATTCGGGTCAGGTAACCCAAACGCACCGATTATTAAATGCTTCCCATGCACGTAGAAAAACTGGCGTATTTTTTAATAGTAAACGCCAGGAAATTTTATCGTCCCGGTAAGTAATATTTGGTAACAGTGGAGTTCATTAATTGAGCCATAAAACAGCAAAAGCGGCGGGGAGTTCTTGGTTTCCGGCCGTTATTACTCCCAGCGACTTGAAACCTAGGGTTTTGAAGCGAAAATATCTAAAAACTCGAGCTTAAAAGCCCAAATTGGAGTTAGAAAAAGAGGTATAACGGTAATCTTCAGCATTGATCTCTTGATTTCATACACTTCTTGAGTTGGTCCTTGAAAATCGTAAGGTTCATAAGGGTTAGGTTGAGTTTGAGAAAAAAATTCTTGATTTTCTGAAAAATCATCAAAGAACTGATCGTTGTTGATGGGTATTAATATGTTATCATATTTTGAAGATGAAGGATTACCTACATCAAAAGTGTTGCTTGAATCACTCATTTTCCAAAAAAAATCCCCAATTTTTTTTTCCACTCCTTCTTCTTCTTCTTCTTCTCCTCCTCTTCCCTCTTCCCTCTAATTTTTTTTTTTGTTTTCATTTCATCTACACTTAACTTAAACACATGAATTTGTATTAATTCATATCCTAATCATGATTAATAATGTTAATCAAGTTTATTATCTAAAATCATATGGGGCACTTTAGTCATTATATAAGTATTGGATAGGGGGTAACCCAATTGCTATTTGGTGACCCAAAATAGCCCCCAATTGACCAATACTTTTTCAGCCCCAATAATAGGGTTCTAGTTATGATGCACTGTGTGATTTGGCTCACGCTCATCTTGATTTTTCCGTGATCATTCCCAGAATGTAGGTGGTTCTGCATCTAAAGTTAGAAATCGAAATAGGTTTCCTAAATCAGCTTCGAATTGAACTTTTGGGCAGTTCCCTTCCCCTGATGTCTTCAGTAGTATCTTAAAAGCCATCTATAAGCACTGCACTATATCACTATTCTAGCAGTTATCATAATAATGTCTCATGTTTATAGTTACATTGATTAACTACCCAAATTTTGAATTTCACATGTACACGGTAAAGTCTAAATTCATGGACGAAGAAAATGTGCAACCTTTTCTTTTGAAATAAATAAATCTAACTTCAAATTCATCTATGGTGTTTGCAACAAATTAACCATGCTGAATAAAAAACTTCCAACCAAAAATAGTGGACCTGGTTTGAGTATTATTAAAAACATCAGTAGAACACCACAACATTAAGACAAAATGTTATGTAACCCTACATTCATTTTTCCTTCTCTGAAAAACTCTTTTATCACAAGATTGCTTGTTGAGTCTGATTTGTGAATTCCTCCCACAATCTCATACTTGTATGGAGAATCCAAGCATTATGTGTTCCTATGGAAAAGATGTTAATATGATTGTTAAGCCGTCAATCATGAAGGAAAAAATTAAATCTCCTGTACCTTCAACTTTGGAAAAAAAGAGGAGGAATGTGAAAAAACTAAGAGTTGTTCCTTCTAATCAACAGAAGTTCTCTAGGGTTCTTGAAGAGTTGAAGGAAACGAGAAAGGAGATTCAGGAAATAAAGTTTATTGTTTTTAGGACTCTCGAAATTCAGAAGGCCCTGGTTCGGCATCAGTCTAGAAGGTTTGTTGGAATTAACTCCTTTCTTCATGAACCTTATGTTCCAATGGTTGTTGACAACAAGGAGTTCGGGGACGATAAAGAATTTTTTAGAGGCCTTAATGTCTAGGAAACTTCTTATGATAATTTATTCTTGTGTTTTAAGAAGGATAACTAGGGTTTGGAATAACAATTATTGTGGGTACACATAGTTATTTCCAACGTTTTTTATCTTGCAATGTTTTTAGATTTATTTATTTAAATTCTAAAGTTTATTTGGAAGATGATTTTTGCAGTATTAATCTTTATGGTTTCATATATTGCAACTTGTTATGGGATATGTGTGTTTGCGTCCGTGAACTACGATTGTCCCATACATGACAAAAGTTAAGCATATTATATCATTATGAAAATATTGATGGAAGACATGATGAACTTTTGTCTACAAAAATTAAAGTCTATTATATGTCTCTAAGAAAATAGTGATGAAAGATAAAATGAATATAGAAGAAATTATTAAAATTCCATCTGGAAAATTTGATCAGCTTGCTTATGAAAAAGGGGAAGTGATATCTAATTGTAGTGATAATGAAGAATAAGTTATAATGGAAACTACTCAGTTGTCCATAATTGCTCAAGAAAATGTTGTACAATAATGTGAATTTAAAATTGTTGATGGTCACACAGGAAAAGTTACTAATACAACAGTTCCAGTAACATCATGGGCTAAGATAGTGGAGAAAGAGATTATTACTTCTACTGGAAGTACAATGCCTTTTTCTTCAAAAAGTTCTTCACCAAAGGTAATTAAACAAACACCCCCTGTTAAACAATATAATTTTAGAAAAACTCAAGGGAAATGAGGTACCAAAAACCTCCAACCCAAACAATGAATATTCTATATTGGAATATTAGGGGCTTTCGTAGGACGAGAGCCCAATATAAGTTAAGATCTTTACTCAATAATTTTAATCCCACTCTGGTTTGGATTACTGAACCTCATGTATTTTGTAATGCTAATTTATGCAACAAGTTGAATTTACCAGGGATAGAAAAAATGGTAATTCATAATTCTGTTTCTACTAAAAAGGGCAACATTTGGTTATTTTGGAATTCTTCTATTCCTATTCCTTCAGTTATTTCAATGTCAAGTCAAATGATAACTATTAGAGTTGGGAATTCTCTCATTTTTGGATTTCATGCTCATGTGGATATTAATCAAAGAAGAATTCTCTGGGCTGAAATGGAAGATATTAGTGAAATGCATATGCCATGGATTGTTCTTGGTGATTTTAATGTTATTATTTCTGAAGATGAAAAAGTTGGTGGTAGGAAACCTTTGAAGAGAGCAATGATGGAATTCTCAAAGTGCTTAGATAAGTGTGCAATAACTCAGGCTCCTAAATCTGCTTTACAATTTTCTTGGTTTAATTGTCAACATGGTAAAAATAGAATTCTCTGTGATCTTGATAGAGTAGTCTTCAACTTACAATGGCTTCAATAGTATAAGGATTGAGGTTATACAGTTGGTTTGAGAGTGATGTCTGATCATGCTCCTCTTCTTGGTGGTTGTGTCAACATTCCCAAACCAAAAAAATGCTCCTCAAAAGTTTCAAAAAATGTGGCTCTCTCACCCAGATTTTATGAAGTTTGTTGAAGATAATTGGAATGAAGTTATTTATGGAGATACTTCTTTTGTATGGATGCAACAATTAAAAAGATTAAAACATGGATTAAAATGGTGAAACTGGAATGTGTTTGGGGATGTCAAGGTAAAAATGAAAGAAGCTGAAGAAAAAGTTAAAAATGCCATTGTAATATCTGATTCTTCCCCAGAGGATGAAACTATTCTTGCAAACTTGGTTGAAGCTCAAAATGATTACAATGGCAGAGAAACACAATATAACACTCTTTTATGACAAAAATCCAGAATCAAATGGATCAAAGAAGGAGCTGCAAATACAAATTTCTGTCATACTAATTTGAAGATTGCAGGTCGCCAAGGCATTGCATATCCTACAAACTGAAGGCCCACTGAGAGGCTTGCACCTAAACTTGTCCAAAACAGAGTTGTTCTAGCCATCATATGACCCTAGAAGTGATGATCTCGGTGTCTTCCCTCCACAGATCAGCACACAAACTTTTGGTGTGAAACTTCTTGGAGGGCCTGTCAGTCTCTACTTGCAATTTTTCTAGGATATGGTCCAACACAGGGTGGATCGTACGGTGCAGTTGATGTCCAAAATCCAGAAATTACATGATCCACATGCTGAACTACTCTTGTTACGAAACTGTAGTGGTGTTTCAAAGATATATTTCACTTTAAGGATGACATGTACCCAATCCATACACTCTGCGGCCTCGAACTTCGACATGCATCTCATGCAATACTTACGGAAGATAATGTTTGGTGATGGATGAGGCTTTGGTATTATACAACAACGCGTTGCAACCCTACCCTTGAAACTTGGAGGTCTTGGCATACTCACGATGACTGATGTTGGTGTGTACTGTAACCTCTCCTCATGCATTCAAACACATCAACTTCAAAGAACTATCCTTTCCAACACGAAAGTATTAGATTTGTGTGCCAATTACAACTTCGCCATGCTTGCATACACACAGGCTATTGGTAGTTCTCACTCTGATTTCAACACCAACGAAGCTGCCCCCCAGTCTATGCACAAACTGGGAGCAAAATACTTTGGTTTTGTTGCAGACAACCTGTCATCAACCTGTTCCTTCACAGAGCAAGATATTTTCTTATGACACATCAACTGGATTCCCCATGCTTTAGACTTTCTCAAGGCGGTCCATATTCTGGAGCTTGGTCAGTCTATTGGTCCCAGGAAATTCTGTGCAGTACTACAATACTGCCTTGGTATTCCTATCTTCGACGATGACACCTTATACTCATGTTGTAACAATTCTATGGACATCTATGGTGACCACGCCGTCCACTGTGCCAATGATGTGGGAAGTAAATACCGACATGATGGAGTGAGAGATGTCTTTTCAGATATATGTTATAGATCCAGTGTACCATCCAGAAAAAAAGCTTCTTTAGGAATACATTCTACCTCAGCCAAAGATCTTAAGCCTGCATACATTCTTGTGCTTAACTGGGAAAGTGGCAAAGATGTTTGTTATGACATCACGGGTGTCTCCCCCTTCAAAAGTGATAGCACTCATAGTTTTACTCCCGGACATGCAATCTCCATGGCAATCACTTGTAAACGAAATAAATATCTTGATAAGTGCACTTCTCACAGTTATGGATTTGGCGTACTCGCTTTCACAACCTTAGGGGAATTAGGGGATGATACGATTGCATTTATGAACATATTAAGAAAATGCCTTATGAGTCACGATGCGAATCATAAGGTAGGTGGTGCTCTTGTTCATAGAATTGGAATTGTTATCCAGAAAGGTGTTGGTGCCCATCTTGTCGCTAGGCTTCCCACCACTGACGTGTAACAGACCTATTATTGTTGTTTTATCCATTTGAAGATTAGACATACTAAAAACTTGATCTGTGAACTGGAAGATACTGATGGAAACATGGTGACACATCAAGATAAAATCTCTAAAATTCTAGTGAAACATTTTAAGAAAAAATTTGCATATATAGAAGTAAACATTGTGAGTTCCATTATTGATGTTATACCAGAACTTGTTACTACTGAAGACCAATTTAAACTTGATAAAATTCCAGAAGCAGAGGAAATTAAACATACTATTTGGGATATGGATCCTGAAAGTGCTCCAGGTCCAGATGGCTTCTCTGGCATTTTCTAAAAATCTTGTTGGGAAGTAATTAAACATAACTTGGTAGTTGTTGTGCAATTTTATTGGAGGAGAAGATTTATTCCCAAAGGTTTAAATTCTAAATTCTTACTTCTCTTACCTAAAGGTGCAAGGTGCTAAAACCGCAAATCAATTTAGGCCAATGGGCTTAAGCAATGTGTGCTTTAAGATTTTACTAAGATTATAACAAATATAAAGAATGATGTGATGGTTAAACTAATTTCCCCTCAACATGCTAGTTTTATTAAATGGAGAAACATTCATGAGCAAGTATTATTAGCTTCTGAAACGATAAATGAAATGAGAATAAAAAGAAGGGGAGGTAATATTGGTTTGAATTTAGATATCTCTCAAGCTTATGATACTGTCAGTTTGGACTTCTTATTCACTATAATGAATAAATATGGTTTTTCTAATGAAATGGTGTGATTGGTTGAAGTCTCTCTTTAAATCTGTAAAACTTTCTGTGATGGTGAATGGTGAACCTTGTGGTTTCTTCTCAGTTGGCAGAGGTTTTAAGCAGGGTGACCTATTATCTCCAATCTTATTTGTGCTAATGGAAGAATCTTTGAGTATAGGTATCTCTAACTTAATTGAAAAAAAGAAGATTCAACATATAATTGTTAGAAATGGGATTTATCCTTCTCACCTCTTATTTGTTGATGATGTTTTCATAATCTGTAATAGTGCTAAGAAGTCTTTGGATAATTTAGGTTAACTTCTCAATTACTACCAACAAAGTTCTGGTCAGTGTATTTACAAAATGAAGAGAAAATGCTTTGTTGATGGTGTCCCTGCACAGAAAAGAAGCCAAATTGCTAATTATCTGCAAATGGAGCTCTCTTCTTTCCCTGATAAATATCTTGGAATTATATTGATGCCTGGGAGAGTAAAAGCTTCAACTGTATGGTCAATAGTTTCAATGCTTCAATCTCAGTTGGCTACATGGAAAGGTAAACTCTTATCCTTTCAAGATAGATTAGTTTTAGTTTAAACTGTTCTTTGTAGCATTCCCATATACAATATGTCAATTTATAGATGGCATGCATCTGTTATTAAAGCTTGTAAAAAAAATCATAAGAAACTTTTTGTGGTCTGGTGATGGTGAGATTAGAAAATGCATAACTTTAGACTGGAACAAAGTATGCACTCTTATCCAAGAGGGTGGTTTGGGAATTAGAAGATTGAAAATCATTAATAAAGCTTTGATGATGAAGTTGATGTGGAAAATACATACTTCTAAAGAAGATTGGGTTAAATTCTTTGTTGCTAAGTATAAAGATAAAAATGGTCAATGGTCTACAAAATGGAAATATTCTATTGTTTGGCCAGGTTTAAAATGGGCTTGGTTAGATATTAAAGATGAAGTATAGGTGATTGAAAAGAAGTTTCTGTTTGGTTTGACACTTGGACAGGGGATACTCCATTAATTGAATCCATTGGATTTTCTGATTATGTTAAGGAAAATATTCACATGAAAGTGAGTGATTTTCTGAAAGATGGTGAATGGAGAATTCCTAATGAATTACAAAATCATCTACACAGTCACAATTTACCACGTTTTACTAGTGGAACTGATTAAAAAAATTAGACTAGTGACATGTCTGGTAACTTCACTACTACTGCAGCTGTGGAGAAAATAATAAGAAAATAAACTAGACTTAACTGGCCCACTCAGGTGTGGAAATATTTCTTACATCCTAATATATCCAACAATGTTTGGAAAATTTTGCAGGGTGTTTATATTGATGATGAAAAAATGGTGAAAAAAGGTTATGAAATGGTTTCCAAATGTTGCATATGTGGAGTTGAACAAGATTCAATGAATCATCTTTTGTGGTTTTGTAACTTCAGTGTGAAGATTTGGTCTTGGTTAAGTGATATCTTTGGATTTATTAAACCAAACTCTTTTGATGATATTTTGAAGTTCAGCAAACAGAAAAGTCCAATAGTTAAAGAAGCTTGGCTCACTGCATCTCGTGCTACAATGAGAGATCTGTGGTTTCAAAAAAATAAATTTATCTTTGAGAATATTACTCCTTGTGAAAGCTCTTTTAAATAGAGAATTTGGAGAATTACTCATGAAGGTGGTTTGAGAATGAAGGGTAACAGATGGGACCAAAATTATGACTCTCAAATTATCAATTTCTTTCAACTAGGAACCAAATACAGAGATATCAGAGAAGGTTATTATTTATTTTGTTGTGATGGTGCTTCTCTGGGAAATCCTGGCAATGCAGGTGTTGATGGTGGTTTTTAGCCTAGGGATAAATTCGCAAAACCCTAAACCCTAGTAGACAGTGAATTCACAACATTTAACTAATAAGCATTTACTAGGCGCGTTTATTGAAATATTTAATGTGTCTGTAAATAATTACCGGGGTATCTTTTTCAATTAGGGTTACGACAAGCCAAACCCTAATTCCCTCTGTGCCAATGGAAAATCATGCCATCCACACCAACCGCGCGAAAGCATGCCAACCATGCTAGCCGCACCTCTGTGCCAATGGCAAATCATGTCATCCACACCAACTGCGCCAAAGCATGCCAACCATGCTAACCGCACCTCTGTGCCAATGGCAAATCATGCCAGCCACACAAACCGCGCCAAAGCATGCCAACCATGCTAGCCTCACCTCTGTGCCAATGGCAAATCATGCCAGCCACACCAACCATGCCAAAGCATGCCAACCATGCTAGCCGCACCTCTGTGCCAATGGAAAACCATGTCAGCTACACTAACCGCGCCATGCCAAATGCACCTCTCCATGGCCCCATTCCAACTTAGATGCGCCACCATGCTGGCATTCCCTATGTGGCTACCAAAACGAAGGCGTGCAACAATCAACGGTTTCCCTTCCCAGGAGCAAATCTTGGCCGTCTAAGGTTACCAAACGACCTTTGGCCCAAAATCCTAGCTTGGTTACGTACCTAGCCAAAGCTAGCCACGCCATGCGCCTATGGAAAACCCTTGTCCCCACATGCCAAGCCAAAACTGCACCTAGCCAAAGCTAGCGACGCCATGCGCCTATGGAAAACCCTTGTCCCCACATGCCAAGCCAAAACCGCACCTAGCCAAATCTAGCCACGCTATGCGCCTATGGAAAACCCTTGGCCCCACATGCCAAGCCAAAACCGCACCTAGCCAAAGCTAGCCACGCCATGCGCCCATGGAAAACCATTGGCCCCACATGCCAAGCCAAAACCGCACCTAGCCAAGGCTAGCCACGCCATGCACCCATGGCAAACCCTTGGCCCCACATTCCAAGCCAAACCACGCCAAGGCATGCCATGCCAACCTAATTGCGCCAAGGCATGCCTAGCCGTTCCACCATGCTGGCCTTCCCTACACGGCTACCAAAATGAAGGCGTGCAACAATCAACGGTTGCCCTTCAACCCCAGGAGCAAATCCTAGCCATCCAAGGTTACCAGACAATGCGTGGTAAATTGTGGCCCGAAAACCTAAGTTTGGCCACGCCAAACCATGCCATGCCAATGGCATGCCATCTTAGCCGTGCCACCATGATGGCCTTCACTATGCGGCCACCAACAAACGAAAGCGTGCGACGATCAACGGATACCTTCCTCTTAAGATGCAAGATCTCGAACTTCGAAGGTCACCAAGCTACCAAGTCTCCCAAGCTCTACTTTCCAGGCAACAATGACGTGCCATATATTTTACACAAAAACATTCAAGACATCAAACACATATCACAAACTGGGGGATCCTCTTTGGGTATTGGTTTTGTAACACCCCAAGTTCCGGACCAGGGTCAAACCCATATGGAGATCCGAACTCGAAGCGTTACGGGTCGGGAAGAGACTTAATGCATACATTTTTATTTTTTTATTTTTTTGCTAATTTACTTTTGCACAAAACATAGTTGTAACTTTACATAACATAAACCGAAGCATATAAATCCACTAATTATCTTTAAAAACATTTTCAACCAAATATATTATTTCAAACTACATTTCAAGCAATACAATGAAATCACTAAGCTACTCATTTATAGCTTTCGCTGCGCCACTCTGATAAATCTGCAAGGATGTCAATTTGGGTGAGATGACA
This sequence comes from Papaver bracteatum, assembly GCA_023529315.1. Classification (NCBI taxonomy): domain Eukaryota; kingdom Viridiplantae; phylum Streptophyta; class Magnoliopsida; order Ranunculales; family Papaveraceae; genus Papaver; species Papaver bracteatum. The sequence goes on from JAJJWX010003670.1 coordinate 726,247, forward strand.
GCTCAATAGAATGCATTCCCAATTCTCTAAAGATGCACAAACATAATCATTTATCATATCACGACTTCGGCGAATCAATGTTATATTCGACAATCACATTACCAATAATGTTTCTAATAAAATACCTAAATTCAGATTCAAGACATGAGTTCATAACATCAATAACATTATCAACAATTCATGTAATTAGATTTATCACTTGAGTTCATAACACTAATAATATTTATGTTGTCACAACAAACCATGAGTTTACAACACCAAAATAATTGTCAAGAAGTCATTCATCAATAATTCAACACATTTGTTCACGTATTAATATCGTCACATAGAAACCATGAGTTCACTAATCATCCAATTGGGATTTAACACATCAATTCACAACAACAATTCATACATTTGAATTTCACAAATGAGTTCATAACAACGATTATGTTTCCAACAACTTATTTAATTTAGATTCCGAACATATTATTCACATATTTATAAGTCACGTCAAATCATGAGTTCACAACATTTATATTATTATCAACAAACCATTTATCAAATCATCCATTTAGGACTCAACTCATCAATTCACAACAACAATATTGTTTTCAACAAATCATCCGTTTGAATTTCACAAATGAGTTCATAACACCGATTATGTTTTCAATAACTCATTTAATTTAGATTTCGAACACATTATTCACATATTTATAAGTCACCACCTCAAACCATGAGTTCACTGATGCGAAAACCTTGGTTCGTACCCCACCTATCGTTTATGCACGAACAGCCTCCATCGATAGTGGGAACAAAAAGTTCCTATGGGGATCATACCCATTTGCTCTCGGGGGATCATTAACCGTTTCATTCACGGTCACGAAAACCTTGGTTCGTACACCACCTATCGTTCAAGCACCGGACGGCCGCCATCGATGGTCGGGAAACACAAGTTCCCATGGGGATCATTACCCATTTAGCTCTCGGGGATCATTACCCGCCATTATCATGAAACATGTTCCATATAACGGTAAAACATGAACTCATTTACTTTTATAAATCCTTTTTACAAACAACACAAGCAACCATGGCTTAACATATGACAACAACATGAGTTTCTTTCAAGCATTTATGCAAACAAGTTAACTGCAACTATTTTACATCATGCATTTCATGATGATTTCTTTATCTGATCTTATTATTGAAACTTTTACAGAACATACACAGCTCCATAAGCAACAACATATCCAAATTTCACATAAAAGCCACGGTTCAAACAAAAGTTATAGAATTTACAAGGACATTCTAAAAACTGGGCAGATTACATGTCATTACCAAACAATTCATGATAAATTCATACAAATATCAAATTGACTCAATCCAAAGCACACTGATAGATAAATCACAAATATACAACTTTTGTTAAGGACTCAAATCATTTTAGCATCATTAAGACTTCCTAAGAACATTAAAACTACAGCAAAGCGAATCTGTCCAGATATTTCAGAAACTATCAACTAAATGAAATCAAATATTCAACGGTGAATTTACAGTGGAATAACCTCAAATTTTAACTAGTGATACCCAATTATGTTATATACCAATATTAGAAGTCTGATCATCAATAATATTCATCAAATTAAATAGACAAATTTCAGAACCCTAATGATATAAGAATAAACAAAATGGAAATCAAAGTATAACAAGAAAAACACAAAGAGAAAGGGATTAAACATTCTACCTCTATTCCATTAAGCCTCCACTGAGTTTCCATAGTCTTCCTCTTTAAAATAAACCCTAATTTTATCTCCTTCTTCTCCATAACTTTTAGTTTTCTCCTCCCTAAAACTCCTTTCCTAAACTTTTTTTTTGTTATAAAAAATCTTAATAATACTAATGTTTATTTCTTTTAATTGTCTATTCATTTTCTCCTAATTTTATTTATTATCAATTATTCTATTTTCACCCTAACTTGTAGCCTTTCCTTGTTCAAGCAACCCACCTAGGCTAAGGAAAAGAAACAACCTAAACCACATGGTTAGCTAAGTTGGGCAAACCCGAACCAAAACAGTGGATAAAAATACAGGATATTACAGGTTTGGTGGTTTACAGCATGCGGAGTACACTACGCCCGTCATAAGGAGGTGTCATGAGGGTGAGGCGGTTAGTAAATATAGGGAGTTAATGGTGAAACGCCCGACAATCAATTCCATGCGTTAACCACTTTATGGAACATCAATTCCATGCATGCGGTTATCACCTCCTCCCATTTACTTACCCATTTATCCATCCCTTAATGAGACCAGAGTACGTTTCACTTCGACTTGTATAAATAGGTCTTCACTATTTCCATAGAATAACAAGTTCATTCGGGAATATACAACACTCAGAAAATACTTACTTGCTAGATTACCTTGTTAGCCTTCCCACTTTTCTGATACAAGTCGTAGTAACACAACTACTCTTCCAGAATCAACTATTCTGGTCTCATCACCTTGCTTGCTTCCCACCCCAAAACCAACCCACTCTCATCCACTTTGTGACCGAAGCAAGTCTGGAACGACCATTTCTTGGTTTAGGCCGGACTTGTACAGATTGATCTCTCGAATCTAAAGTACTCCCTTGCAGTACATTGTTTATGGTTTAAATTGTTTCTCACCTATACACCCGAAATTACCGAAATCAGCAGAAATCATTTTCACCTACAAACAGCAGGTTTAGGAGTTATTTTGATATACTTTCTGTGTCAGGTCTTGGGCACTATTACTGATGGACTAGGAGTTGCAACTAACTACATTGCAGAGGTGATGGCAGTGGTCTATGCGATTGAATGGGCTGTAATTCTAGGATACATTTGTATAAATCGAGGCCTGGCGCGAGTCGATAAGCCGGACTATTACGATCCCTAAGTTGTCAAAGGGGGAAGTCTATGTGTGAATCCGTTCATGGATGTTCATCGCACAAGGTCGAACAGAGGTAGCTTCTCACTAGTTCGTTAGTAAGAGGGATAACTCTGCAAGGAAAAGAGAGATGTTTTAAGTATACGACTAAGGGAGTCGGGACCCTTTAACTAATTTGAATTCTATCGGGAAAGCAAAACTAGTTATGACTTTGATATTTTGGTCCTGGAGAGTCAGGTAAGGAGATTCTAGTACGGGATGAGAAGGTGTTAGGAACCCATTAACCGCCCAATCGTAAGATTGGCCTCTACTAAATGATTAAAGGGGAATGTTTATAAATAGTGATGCATAGTAGCGAATAGTGATGAATAGTGGCTAATGAAAAGTGATGCATAGTTACTGGTGAATAATGATGCATAGTGACGAATATTTTTGGTATCCAAGAGGCTTTGGCCAACTGCTAAATTTTTAGAATCTAGTTCGACTCCAAATCAATCTGATAGTAAAGGATTAAAGGAAATCCTAATCATGATAAAGATCATGTAAAATCTAGGTCGACGATAGAGTCGTATTATGAGAATTTTTTGGAGAAACTTTGTTGAATATTCATATTCAACTTCAGGTCCATATTTTAGAACTAGAATTAATTTCGCGTTCAAATTTGAAATTTGGATGAAATTTCAAAGTTAAACGATTAACCTGCAGATTAGCTCAATAAAAATGGGGTTAATGCGAACCTTATTATTTTTTTTATTTTTTTATTTTTTTTGACAATGGGTCTAATGTGGGAGGGAATTCCGCTTTATACCCACACTTTGATTTACCCCACTTGGAAAATTAATAATAAAACACAAAATTTTTATGTAACGCAAAGAGTAGTCGCGGTGTTACTACGAAATGGAAACCATTCCGTTCCCGATGACTACATAATTTACCGAAGAGATAGGCAATTCATATACCTGAAATATGATATAGAAGCTTGAAAGGATTCTTATGACGATTTCTTTCTTTCGTTAAGTATGTTGAAATTAATTAAAGTGTCAGCAATTTGATGCTAATCTTTTAAGAACTTAAAGACAATACTTGATTTGATATTACTATATTTATTTATTTTTTGGGTTTTTCTCAAAAATTAACTATAAATGTAAAAGATAATAATAACCATTATGTAGGATGGAAACTTGATTTTTCTTTGATTAAATGATAAAATACATGGAGATTTGGAATATGTGAGAAGAAGTATTTTTCCTATTTTGTGAAACAATAATTCTTCTTGGTTTGGGTGGAAACCTAGATTTTTGATTGTATTTTCTGAGGAAAATAAGAGGTAAAGGAAGAAATCTTAAAGGAAACTATTTTTTTTTTCTCTCTATATCCTCCTGAAACGAAAATTTCTACGGCTTTTTATAGCCTCAAAACCTCAAAACCCTTCAATTACTCCGCAAAACCCGTAAATTTCTTGTTGCCTCTTTCTTCTTTTTCTTTGCATGCAGCTTTGATTGGTACGTATTTTGACAAATTTGGCAGCCGCTTGCTTCCTTCACATGCGTTGTCCTTTTTTTCTTGTTCTTTCTCTTTGACAACGGGAATTTCTTCATGTCCCTCTTTTTTTCTTGTTCTTTCTTTTTTTTCTTCTTCCTTGCCCGTGATTGTCCTTTTGACAAACACAAGTGTATCCCATTTGAAAAAATCAGTCACTAATTAATGACTTGGTGCTGATAAGGGGAGGATGAAAAGTGGTCGCCCCTCAACGTCTTCTGAGTTCTTGTTTTGCTCATAACTTCTTCATACAAACTCAGAATGACTATGTTCTTTCGCCATTGACCTTGTATTTTCCTCCTCTTAAATGTGATAGCAATAACTCATGGGTTTAAATGGGTAATGAAATGAATATTTGGGTAGTGCTTGTGGGCTTGATTGGGTTGAGCTTGTGGGCTTGATTGGTAGTGCAATGGGTGGTTGAATAGTGTTTGTGGGCTTGATTTAAAGGATAAGAAAATCCTTAATTGCTCCATAAAGAATTTCTCTTGTATTCGGCTTCGAAGTACAAGACTGATATTTTTCCATGGAAGGTGCGAAATTGGGGTGTCAGCAGTTGCCCCTCTTTGAGAGTAACCGTTTGCGGTTAACGAACAAAGCCATGAACACCCTTTCGCACCCAATTTTTTCCAAAAGATGGTTTTGATGAGTTGATGAAGAAAGTCCTGACGTTGGCCGGGTTTGTCCCAGTTAAGCTTGTCAGCTCCATTTTCCTGATGTTTTTGAACCTTTGCGGTTGATTTAGTTGGATTGCCCTTTGTTCGAGCCAATTGAAGAGTTGAAAAAGTTTGATGAAGAAAGATACCAACATTGGCCAGGTCTGCCCTGGTTGAGCTTGTCAGTTTCATTTATCATTTCTGGAAGTGCATCTTCTTGGCTTCCGTTCCACGCTTTGCCTTGACATGTCTTGCTTTTCTTTCACAAGACGATTCTGATAAAGTATTTTTTTCAAAACTTCTTGAGAAAGTAATTACCCCTTTTTCTTTATAAGATGGAGGAGAAAATTATTCTTTACCCAGGGAGTTCTTCAACCATTTGTTTTTTTATTGTTTCCTTTTTAAGATGACATATGGGCAGCCTTCTGACTTTTCCTCTACTCGTCCTCCTTTGCCCCCGGTACGTAAAAGACAAAAAGTTGGGGTTTCACATGACGTGGATAATCACGTTTCTGCAAAAATACGGGAAGACCATGTAAGTTTCCTTATTGATCATATTTTTCTTCTTCGCTTTCCATGTTTTCTTTTATTATTTCTCAACCATTGCTTTCTTTCACAGAAATACGCTTGGGAACATTTTCCTGGAGGGACCAATGGCATAACAGAATGGTGGTTGGTGTTGAGACGATGCACAGGTGTACGTGAGCTTGTACAACGGATCGGTTGGTATGACTTTATTGAAGCTTTGGAACCGTTCCATGATGGTGAGAATGCTTTAGTTGTTGCAGAATGGTGGTGGGGTGATACTAATTCATTTCACCTTCCATAATGTGAGTTAACCATCACTCCTCTGGATTGCTACATGATTACTGGCATCCGTGTAGGGGTAGGAACTCCTGTCCCGTTGGGTGTAAACATGACCGAGGAGAATGTCCGAGATATGTTGGGACCACATTATGGGGATATCTTCCCTAAGAATTGGTACATCAGCTTATCTGGCTTGAAGGTGAATTTCTCGGTCCCTGAGCTGGATCTTGCTGCTGACGCTTCAAAAGATGATGCTAAAGTTATTGAGGTTACCAGAGCTTTCCTGATTTTTTTTGTGGGTCATACCTTCCTTAGCTCTTCTAATGGATATATCAAATCTGGCTACCTGACCGCATTTTCTGACCTTGATTTGATAAGTTTTTATGATTGGGGGAGCTATGCGATGGAGCGACTTTACACCTATCTAACCCGAGCAACACACCTTCAAACAAAAGTCTTATGTGGATTCTGGCCCGTCTTGAACGTGAGTACATTTCTCCTTGTTTTAGGCTGACCGATCTTAGACCCTTTTAACACCCATACTTTATCTTTGTAACAGTATTGTGTTATGAGTATTTTCCCATCAGTCGCCCTCCTTTTGATACAAGCTTCTCCAATAATCAAACATTTCCTGGAATGGCTAGATGGAAAGGTGCTCTTCGAATTTACTCGACTGCATATACGCGCCTTTGTTTGGAGGAAGTGACAGTTGAATCTGTAAGAACCCCCCCCCCCCCCTTTTTGATATTATTATTATTATTATTATTATTATTATATATGTATACCTCCATTTCGATCGCAAATTTGCTAGGACCCTTGGGAAAATCATTTGATTCTGCGTGATCAAAGAGCCATGCATGCCATGTCTTCTAGCATGCTTCGGTATTTGTTACGAGGCCCATATTACTGTGCTTGGAATCTTGGTGACAGATTTGGGAGGCAAGTTAGTCAACCATACATTACACCTCGTTTTCCTCCTCCTGACGATACATGCTTTACTTATGCATCGTTTAGAGATATGGATGTGATTTCACGCCAATTGCAACGTTCCTATGAAGATTCAATTGATCGTGGAAGGAATTTTGATTTATATTGGAGATCGGCTTATTTAGGTCCTCCTCTATCTATCCAAGCTTGCCGAGAGAATCTTGTAGCGGGTGATCCAGGTTTTGCCCCTCATCCATTATTGATGGGATCCTCAAGCAATGCTCCTTCTCCACAAGTTCCATTAAGGAGTCTCAGCCATCTTCTTCCAACATGGGACTTCCAAATACCTATCTTGGGAACTTCAAATGTGGTTGCAATTGAAGGTGGCTCTTTTTCTCGTGAAAACATTGTTGGGTTACCTCACCCGGACGATATTCCTGAGGTAACGCTGCTACTCTGCCCTTCTTTCCTTAATGACTTAATACTTTTATTAACTCATTTCTCGTTTTAGGCTTCCACACCTCTTCAAGAATACTTGCTCTATTTGGTGGATAGTCGTGAGCGCCAGTTGAAGTCGGTGGTGAATGAGATGTACGAGATCATGCTGAGATATGATGAAATCAATAGAGAATCCCTGGGGAGGGAGGCACGTATTGATACTCTTTCTGAAGAATTGTCCACGCTTCGAATTCTTTACGAGGTAGACTGGGTTTTTTTTTTGATACATGGAAAAGGAGCTAACGGATCGGGTGAATGGCCCTAATGGGTTGGAGTAACCCAACGGGTCATGGGTTTAGTTTCGGTTTGCCCGAATAGCAGTTTGATGGAGCCCTAATCCTCTGCTTTATATACTTCGTCTTCTTCTTCCTCAACCATCAGCTTCTCTTTCTTCTTCTTCTACTATTTTTCTCTGCACATCCGCCTCTTTCCTCCATCTTTTCATCAGATCCTTCTTGTATGTGCCGGATCTGGACTTTGATCTTTCTTTTCTTAATCACCGCCTTCATGTTCTTCTATTTTCTTCTTGTTTGGTTTATTGTCGTAATAATCATTTACTGGTGGAGTATGCGAGATAGTGTTTGAGTGGATGAATAAATTACTCTCTGAAGTAGTGTTAACTGAAATGAGGTGTCTTTGGTAGAATCTCAATATAGATCTATATAAATCCTCTTCCTTTTGTACTTGATGATAGTGCATATTGAGATCCAGACTAATGTTCGGCTTGGAGATGAAGATCTGATGATTTAGGAAAAGATGCAAAATCGTTATATATGCAGCTTCAAAATACGTACAAATATAAATCCAGATTTCAGAGTTGAAGTCATATTTAGATTTAGATGTATTCTGACAAGTACGGTGGATCTGCCTGAGATGAAGATGTCTAGATCAAGTGTGTCACATGGGAACTTTTACCACTATCACACATTGGTTTCGATCAATGGGAAATGGTGAAGAAATTGGATCTCGGTCCAGACTTCGATAAAATCATCCCCTTTCCTTATTTGTTTTTCACTTCTTGTTCTTTGGTTTGTCGTCAGATCATTTTTTGTTTCTTGTTGTTGTTCTTCCTTTTTTTTTTTTTGATCTGATCATGTATCCTTCAGATGAGTAAGTGTTCTTGCTTTTCATTGTTGTAGACGAAGATATTTTAAGTCCTTCATTTGTGAATGAAATATTTTCTTTCTGGTGGTGCTCTTGTCCTTGGTTTGACTTGCACTGACTTTGCAGAATCGCTGACTCCATCGGAGAGACCTTAACTCAGATAATTCGTCGTTCACAAAAGCTTAAAGCATGGTTAGAACATGATTAGGCTTGAAATAACACTCAAAAACTTTTTCCTCAGTTGCATATTCGGTGTCTGCATAGCACAGTATCATCCTAAGGCTTTCATCATTCGGCATTTTTTTTTTTTGAAAACAAACCTCAGAAATCTTTTTTTTTTTTTTTTTTTTGCAAACAATATTTACAAAATTTAATAACTGTAAAACACTTAAATTACTGAATTGGAGAGTTTGGCTCGATTGCTCTATTTGCTTGCTCATAACACCATATCCAATCCTAAGCTTTTCGTCATTGACAAACTCCCTAAGTTTTTTTTTTGAAAACAAAACCTTAGAAATCTGTTTTTTTTTTTTTTTTTTTGCAAACAATATTTACAAAATTTAATAACAGTAAAAAACACTGAAATTATTGAATTGGAGAGTTTGGCTCAGTTACCTATCTGGTTGCTCATAACACCATATCCAATCTTAAGCTTTTCGTCATTGACAAACTCTCCGGGTTTTTTTTTTTTTTGCAAACAATATTTACAAAATTTAATAACGGTCAAAAACAGTGAAATTATTGAATTGTAGAGTTTGGCTCAGTTGCCTATCCGGTTGCTCATAACACCATATCCAATCCTAAGCTTTTCGTCATTGACAAACTCCCCAGGTTTTTTTGTTTTTTTGAAAACAAAACCTTAGAAATCTGTTTTTTTTTTTTTGGAAAAAATATTGAAACTCAATTAAACCCCTTTTTCTAAAAAAAAAACGAGTTGATAAAGTAGAAAACGATGATAAATGCTGACAAACCAGTTGATCTTTTGAGGAGGTGCCAGGATTAGGTATACTGGAATGTTGCCTTTGATTAGGCATAATACCTCTTGAGTTGATCTGCATTCGTGGGCCTTGGATGTTCTTCTCCATCTTGGTCCATCAATTGTACTGCCATCCCCTGAAAAATCTTTTTGACAATGAATGGGCCTTCCCACTTTGGCTTGAACTTGCCCCTTGGGTCGATATGCTTGATTGGACGGATTTCTTTGAGCACAAGATCTCCTTCATTGAAGTTGCGTGGTCTCACGTGTTTGTTGAAACTTCGTGCAACCCTGCTCTGGTATGCTTGAGAATGGCAGGTTGTTGCCAACCTCTTTTCGTCGATAAGATTTAGTTGCTCAACTCTCACTTTTACACATTCATCTTCTGGTAACTGACTCTCCTTTAGGACTCTTAGAGTTGGAATTTCCACCTCTATAGGATGCATTGCCTCCATACCATATGTGAGCGAGAATGGTGTAGCCCCGGTTGCTGTGGGAATTGAGGTTCTGTATGCCCATAAGGCATATGGTAATTTCTCACTCCAATCTGTATATGTATTTTTCACCTTCTTCAGGATCTTGACGAGTGTCTTGTTGCCTGCTTCTACCTCTCCATTGGTTTGAGGCCGATACGGTGAGGCTAGATGGTGCTTAATCTTGTACTTTCCAAGCAATTCTTTGGTTTCTTCACCAATAAAGTTTGACCCATTATCTGATATTATTTCATGTGGAATTCCATATCTGCAGATGATGTGGTTCTGCATGAAATCGACTGTTGGCTTTCCTTTGAAAATTCTGGTTGAAATGGCTTCTACCCACTTGGTAAAATAGTCAATTACAACAAAGATATACTTGTGGCCGTTGGAAGAAAGATTGATCTTACCTATGAGATTGATTCCCCAGGTAGAAAAATGCCATGGAGACGATAGTGTATGAAGTTGAGAAGGAGGTACATGTATAAGGTTCCCCTGTATCCAACATTGGTGACATCTCATGACGAAGTTACAACAATCTGACATCATTGTTGTCCAGTAGTATCCCAAGCGAGCTATATTCCTACTCATCATGTGTGCGTTCATATGAGGACCACACTCACCACTGTGTACTTTCTCCAGGATCTTCCTTGCTTCTTGTTCGTTCACGCATCGTAACAAAGTTCCGTCTCTTGACACTTTGTACAGAATATTTGCAAAGATTGTGTACTGACACGCCATCCTTCGAATGTACCTCATTTGTTGTTTTGTTGAATCTTCTGGATAAGATTTATTTTCGAGGTACCGTTGTAAATCAACAAACCAAGGAGCGCCATCTAATTGTTTAGCAGTGACTTGTATGGCATAATAGAAGGCAGGTTCATCTCTTTGGCCTATTTCGATAGGTTTCACCGTCATTCTTTCGGGGACTGCAAGCCAAGAAGCTAAAACATCAAGAGCATTAGCACCATAATTTTTGTTTCTGTAGATGTGATGGAATTCGATGTGATCGAATTGTTTTGTGAGCTCTTCAAGGTATGTATGATATTGGGATAATTGTTCGTTAACCCTCCATTCCTTCTGGATTTGCTTGATGATCAGTAGTGAATCTCCATATACTATGATGCTCTTGACATTGATTTCAATGGCAGCTTTCAGTCCAGCTATGCAGGCTTCATATTCTGCAACATTATTAGAGCATGGAAAACATAGTCTGATAACAATAAGCGTATGGATACCATCTAGTAACTCTAGCAGTTCCCCTACACCCCTTCCTTGTTTGTTTCAGGCGTCGTCAAAGTACATCTTCCAAGGTTTATCTTTGTCCACATTAGCATACATCACCCATTCTTCTGGGAACTCAATCTTCAGCTCAATGTTATCGAGGATATGATGAGATGCTAGATGATCGGAAATTGCTCTTCCTTTGACAGATTTCTGAGTGATGTAAGTAATGTCAAGCTCGGAAAGTAACAGTTACCATTTTGACATTTTTCCGGATAACACGGGCTTCTCGAACAAGTATTTGATAGGATCCATCCTTGATAGCAACTGAATCTTATGAGCCAACATGTAATGACGAAGACGTTGGGTTGCCCAAACAAGCGCCAAGCAAGTCTTTTCTAACATGGTGTATTTTGAATCGTACCCTGAAAGAGTTTTGCTGATGTAGTATATTTCCCTTTCCTTGTCGCTGCCTTAATGGTACTGTCCCAATATTGCTCCTATAGAGGTTTCGCTGACCGAGAGATATAGAATCAAAGGCACACCCTGGGTAGGGGAAACAAGTACTGTAGGATTAACCAAATATTTCTGGATCTTTTCAAATGCTTCCTCACATTCATGGTTCCATATTGTAGGCACATTCTTCCTTAACAACTTGAATATCGGCTAGCAGATGGGAGTGATTTGATTTATGAACCGACTTATGTATTACAGCCGACCCAAAAATCCTCTGATTTCCTTCTCTGTTCTTGGTGGAGACATCTCGATGATAGGCTTAGCCTTGGATGGGTCGCACTCAATTCCTCTGTTGCTGACGACGAACCCTAGTAATTTACCGAACTTGGCACCAAACAAACACTTGTTGGGGTTGAGCTTAAGTTGAAATTTTCGAAGACGTTGGAACACCCTTCTCAAAACATTTGCATGATCATTACTATGTGCAGATTTTGCCACCATATCATCTACATAAATCTCTAGCTCCTTGTGCATCATGTCGTGGAATATAGTCGTCATGGCTCGTTGGTATGTGGCTCCAGCATTCTTCAATCCGAAGGGCATAACTTTGTAACAAAATATTCCCCATGGAGTGATGAAGGATGTTTTAGCCATGTCTTCTTCTGCTATTCTGATTTGATTATATCCGGAGAAGCCATCCATGAATGAAATACATCCTTGACCAGAGGCATTGTTGACCAAGATATCAATATGCAGCAACGGGAAATTATCTTTTGAGCTTGCTTTGTACAAATTGCGGTAATCAATGCACATTCTTACCTTTCCGTCTTTCTTTGGAACAAGTACAATGTTAGCCAACCATTCAGTATAAGTGACTGCTTTGAGGAAACCTGTATTGAGTTGTTTTTTCACTTTTTCTTTGACTTTTAATGTTCATTCTGACCTTAGCCTCATGAGCTTTTTTTTTACTGGCTTTATATGAGGATAAGTCGTGTTTGGTTTAATCTCTCTCTACAATTCCTCTACAGCTCCAACTAGCTCAGAGTTCCTAAACATGCCCAAAAGTCTCCTCACCACTACAAGTTCTACCAATAATATAACGACATTCGCTACATTAACATTACTAGCATGGTTCATCTAGAATGAAAGATGCAAAAAATAATTCCAGCACTACCCACTTCTTCCTGCTACAAGCATACATAAGATTGAAGAGTGGAAAACTTGTCTTCTTAGCAATGTTACTGTTACTACACGCATTGAACTGCAGCACTACCTTCTTCTTCTTATGATTTTGGTTTGTTTTTTTTAGATTATAAGTGATTCAATTAGTTCTCCATCGCAACTAAAAAAGGCGGTACACAAGAAAAGAAAATAAACAGACACATTTAGCAGCATATATAATTCATCTCCATTGTATTACAGGTGGTACTGACATAGTTAATGGGGTGGAATGTTTATTCATCCGTGTGTGTCTATACTTAAATCTTTACCTTATTAGCAATAATGAAAATTAAATTCTAAAGAAATGGATTAAAGTTAAAAGGAGGGTCAACAGTTCTTCCAGGAGCCTTAAGTATGATATCACTGTTTCTGTTTTAATCAGTATTAAAACTCGTATAACTTTTTAGCTGACAGATTCATCTCACTTTAATGCAAAATCGTTAATTGGTTGTAACTAGTAAACTAATCATTCAAACTGTCAAGCCACATACTCACTTGTATGTGCATAAGAAATTGGGAATTTTGATAAAGTACCCCTGTTTTTTTATATCCATAAAATTAATGCCCCCGTTTTTTTCAAACTTATTAAAATGCCCTTAAGGTTAGTTTTTCCATCTGGACCCACAAAAATGGTCAACTCTCATTTACTATGTCTAAAAAATTGACGGAAATTACTTAATTACCCTACCATGTATAACACAAAATCCCTAATACTAGTCGCGCCTCCCTTCATTCTTCTTCTTCTTCATTCTATTCGTTCTTCTTCAATGTCTCTTTTTATTTCATCATCTTCTTCAAATCTCATACAACAACAACTCGTTTTTCAGAGTTAGGATTTGATTTAGGTTCGTAGATAATGTTGTGAGTGAAGTTAGAGTTTTATTTTGATTTGATTCTACTTTTAGACGAAAAGAAGAAGCAAGGTAAAATTCTTTGATTTTGATTCTGCTGTTAGGCAAGAAGAAGAGATAAAAGATAAAGATGAAGATGATAAATCGATGGTGTAACTGTTGGTTTGAATTTATCATTGCACATCAACATGATAAATTTTAGTTTTGTTTATGTTAACATAGATGTTTGATGATTAATGGATCAAATTGGTACGGTTGCTTTGAAGTTCTGCCAAATTGAGGTGATGGGTTTGTTTTATTTCATCTTATATGTGATTGTATGAACCCGAATTGATAGTATAGGGATTGTGAATGTTAATTTGGGGGTTAGGGTTCTATCTTATATCAATCTGTTTTGATAATTCATGAAATGGGTAACTTGTATTTTCATGTTGTCTAATGATTCTTCGATTTAATTGAAGTTTGACTCCCAAATTTCTAAAAACAGGTTCTTCATTCAAATTAAGGTGTATTTTTTATGATTTTGATGATTGTTCAATTCAAATTAATGCAATTTCATATTCATTTTCAAATTAATGATGGTGAGAATTGGTAATGTTGTTTTAATGAAGGTTTGTGGTGCAGAACAAGGTTGCAGCTGCTGTACATATGAAGCCTAGGACAACAGTCATGAAAGACGCAGTGATGATGAGCTGGTGGTGTTTTAACTATGAACTAGATTTGGTTTATGGGGTGTGAAGCTGGTGTTGGATGGCAGGAGTATGCATTGCAGGGATGTATATGAAGTCGAAGTACATGGATCTCAAGAACTGGAGCTGCATTAGGAGACATGAAATGGCAGGAGCGTATGAACAACAATGGACCGAGATAGTAGTGAGTGTTGCAGGGGTTGTTATGAAGTTGGTTGTGTATGGAGTAGCTGCAAGTAGATGGAGTTGCTAATGGTGCTATGCGTATTGGTGATTACAGAATGGATGCAGTGGTGCTGGTGGTGGTATGTTAGAGTTGCATATTGCAACTACAGATGAACAAGGGTCATGGTATGTTGGTGGTATGTTGATGAATGGGTTGAGAGGAGCACCAAGTGGTTTTGTTGCTGTCTTGGCTGGATGAGAAAGGCATATCAGATGTGTCCTGGAGCTGTTGGTACACAGATGAATGGAATGTGTAATTGGAGCAGAGAAAAAGTGTTGCTCATTACAGGTAATGGTTTATATGCTTTGGCATGTGTAGCTCAACTGAAGCAAATGACGAATGAAGAATGAATGGGTTTGAATAGATGAATGCTAAGTTATGCAGGGAAGCAAAGAATTGGCCTAAAATTATGGTCGGGAAACAACCATAAACAGGGGAGACAGGAATTGCAGGAGCTAGAGAAGTGGAATGATGTGCCTAATGTATATGAACTGAGCATGAGAATGGTTGAATGCATGTTGGTGGACTGGTTTGTATTGTAGAGCATGGTGTTAGTGTCGCAGGCAGTGGAGATGATTTGGAGTTGGCTCGACTCGACCCGGCATTTCAAGTGCGGGTTCAAGAAAATCCAACTCTACTCAGGAGGAAGGGCTTTTTGGACATTTTGACCCTTCCACCTAAGCGTTAACAGCTGCTAACCGCCATTTACCGTTTTTTGAATAAAACAGTCAAGGCAAGGGCATTTTAGAAAGTTTTAAAAAAACGGGGGCATTTTTTTAGTGTAAAGTGAAAAGTAGGGGTACTTTATCAAAAAGCCCTAAGAAATTTTCACGGTGTAGCTAAGCACATCGTCATACGCAACAAACATCAAAATCACCTTAAACAAATAAATCACTACTAAAACCCAGAATATCCTATCAAAATTTCTACTGGCAGATTTTTCCTAATAGTCGTGGAAAAAAAATCAGAAGATTCTTATTCATCATAGAACTGCACCAATACAGCATGTGCATAAATCTATTATATAACGGTTCACAATCAAAATACCCATCAAATCATGGCGATCAAAGAATAAGAAAGAAAAGGATGAAAAGCATACCCGAAGGTGCAGGGCCGGTTTAAGGGCAAGGCAGTCTAGGCAGCTTGCCTAGAGCCCCAAATTATTGGGGGCCCAAATTTTTTTTCTTTATTTTACTATTATCAATATGTGACATTTATAAGTGTTGCTAAAGTGTTTTATCACACTTATTTAAATTACTGTTAGTTGTTTACAATTATAGTTGTTGTTAAATATTTAATAACAGCTATAAGCATCACTAAAGTTTCAATTTTTCAAACCCTCAACCCATGTTAGGGTACTTTTATACCAAATTACAAGCTGAGAACCCAAAATCTAACACACAAAAAATGCTGAATTTTATTTTGGCGGCCATCGGCCGCATTGCCTAATTCAAGTTGTTATGTTAAGCTTCCTATAATTTAAATATCCAGCTCTCCCCTGATTTGTGAACTCATAAAAAAGCCCCAAAAAATTTATTCGCCTAGAGTACCACAAATGTATAAGACGGCCCTGCGAAGGTGAAGCGTTTCCTCTTCTTTCTCCTATGTTTTTCTCTAACCAAACTCCCTGCCAAATCTCTACTGTTTTGAGAGATTTGTAGAGAGGCAAAAATACCTTGTAAAATCTCCAGAACTCCCCAAAACAACCAACTCCCTAACATTCTAGGGTTTTATCACTAACAGGGAGTTCACGAGTTTTTTTTTTCAAACTCTCCCACGACTAACCATTTTTTTAGGGAGTTTGGGAAACTCTTCTGAACTCTCCCATCACTAACAGGGACTTTGAGAGACTCCTTCGAACTCCCCCACGACTAACAGGAAAAAGCCCATCTGCACCCAACTTCCCCAACTCCCTTGAAGACTAACACCCTATAAATAAAGCTGATTAATCTAATTATTAGCAAACTATATTATCAGCACTAACTATGTAAGGGCTATTTAGCCATTATGAAAATATTTTAGATAAGGAGTTTTTAAAATTACTAACTGGTGACCCTTTTTTGTCCTATTAACCCCATTGGATTCTGACTCCCCAGTAATAGGTTTCTTCTTTCTATGTATAAAAAAAACCTGGCTTCTAACTGTAGCCCGGCCTTATTCTTTCTGTATATGATCTCTGAAGCCCGCTTCATCACTCCCAATTTCTTTTTTTCCTTTCAGAAACAAAACCCCTCTTCTAGCTAAAACCCTTCTCCCCCTTCCAGTTTTCATTCTCTGAGTTAGTTCTTCTTCCCTGACCTAACAATCATGGTGGTGTTGACGGAGAAGAACGCCGCAGCAATCATCCTCACTAGATTCAACAAAATTGTCTTAAGTTGGGATTATTTCAGTCTCGTCCCAAACCTCAAAGTAAGTAACATACCGACATTCCCCTCTATTTTTCCCCCAAATTTTCAGTTCGTTTTTCTTCCTCTTCTTAATTCACTGTGTTTTGTCTTCTCTATTTACAGGATAAGAAAAAGAAGATCAAATTATCTAAAGAAGATGCGAAGAAATTAGGGTTAAAGAAAGTGAAAAAGAGTTATAAAACTGTTGATGATTATATCAGAACTTTTGAGCCGTTATTATTTGAAGAAGTTAAAGCTCAAATCATTCAAGGGAAATCTAAAGATGATGATGATGATGGTATTTTTTAAATTTTTTTTACTTGTTTTGATTTTGTTTTGT
The DNA here is from genome assembly GCA_023529315.1 of Papaver bracteatum. Taxonomy (NCBI): domain Eukaryota; kingdom Viridiplantae; phylum Streptophyta; class Magnoliopsida; order Ranunculales; family Papaveraceae; genus Papaver; species Papaver bracteatum. The sequence continues at coordinate 743,503 of JAJJWX010003670.1, forward strand.
GGGGGTTTTAGTGATTGACATTTGAGTTTTTTTGGCAGTGGGAGTATCTAAATTTGGGTGCATTAGCTCGTATACTGAAGCTGATGGGTTTCACTTGCCAATGGTGGTGTTCGAGGCGGAGGAGGATGACCGGATTGCAGAGAATGATCTTCTGCTTGTTACTGAACATCAGGTTTGAAATACTATAAGAAGAAGAGATTATTTTGGGTTTTTTTTTGTTTAATTTGATGGAATGTGATGTTTGAAACTTTGGATGGATAACCTTTCTTTACAGATTGAGAAAACATTTCCAAAAATGTATGCATTTGCCTTCGTATTAAATCGAGAAGGTAGAAATCAGTTGAAACTGCGGATGTTTGTGGGTGGAGAATTTGAGGGTATCAATACTGATAAAATCAAACATATTCCACCACGCATGTCTGAAATGCACAAGTTTTTCGGAAAAGAGCAAGCAAAAAGATCCCTGTGCTTTGTCAAGGTATATATTGTATAATATAAACGAAGTGTTTTCTCAGTTGTATGTTGAACCTAATGTGTGTGAAGTGATCTATTGTTGCTAATTGTTAAGAGCTGAGACCAATTTGGTAACTTTGGATTTTTATGGACTATTGTGTTGCACTGTAGACCATTTTGTATATACTTTCATAGAGCAGTTTGGAAATGACTTCAGTACCTTACCATCATCTAGCCCTTGGGAATAGTTAATACTTCCCTCTTATTGCTCACATTGGTGTTCTACTTATAAAGCTTTTATAATGAGATGTCAGCAGCGTTCACTTCAATGGCATGGTCTTCACAACCTTACAAGAACCATTTTAGACATATTTTTTCTGGTCTGGAGCCAATTAGATGCCCAAGCTAGACTTTGAGTGTATCAAATTGGTTTGCTCTATGGAGCTTAACTTTAAGGTGTCATGATATTATGTTTCAAATTTAATTAAGATTTTGAGATTATGCAACATCCCTTTATGTTTAAGATTTTCCACTAATTTTGATGATATGCAACTGCTGTGCAGGTCGCTGGCTTGTCAACTATCATTCGTGAATATGTGGCCTTGATGTCTGTTAGTTCTCTTCCTTTTAAAGACCTTATATTGTCAGCTGCTGAAAAAGATGCTACTTCAGAGCATCGTCCGTGGAAAATTCCGAGACCTCTCATGCAATCTCTGGAAAATAATCACAACAGTTCACAATTGGATGCCATACGTGTGAGTCTCGTTCTGAACTTTTTCAACTTCCTGTTCTAGTGGTCTTATTGTAAGATGGAAATATCTGTGTGGTCGCTGATTTTAATGCTTTTTATGGAACATTCTTTCTTCTAATTCAAAGTCAAGTTATCCTCTTTAATCTTTTTTTTCTTCTTTGGACTATATAATTATTTGATAATGAGAGTTGCTTTCTACTGCAGGAGGGTCTTTCACGTAAATCTGTTGTTCTGATCCAGGTTCGATTTTTTGCTTTCAGTAGCTATCTAAAACACCATTGGATGCAATCATGCTATTCTTTAGCTGTATTTTCGTAACAATCTTTTGAAATACCATGTTTGGTTGGTCTAGAAAAAGTAATACTTTCATTTTATGATGTTAATAGAGTAAAAGTTTTTGAAAAGTTACTCAAGTTAAGTCAAACTTCGTGCTTTTTCTTGGATGGTACTAGAGCATATACAGTCCGTCGATATCTTAAAATTGTTTACCCCGCACTTGTACTATCACCTAGAAAAGTACAGAGCTTGTTGAGTATTTCCTCGTATAAATAAACTGAAGAGGAAAACTCAAATAAAAGCCTATCAAACGCCGAGTACCGGGAAGTTTTTCATTTCCCCCTTTTTCTTTTTGTCAGGATTCAGATGTGTACCTAGCATTTTCTAAAAAAAAATCGGCCTCAAGACTAGAGATTAAATTCTTAAATTACACAATACTTCATACTTACCACAGTTTTTATCATTCTATGCTTTAAATACAGAGGGTTATTGAAATTTAAATTTGTGTTACCTCTCTTGTAAGAAGTAGTGTTCATGGTAGTAACAGTGTGGATATTAGATGCATATTAAATATTTTTGACTTTCACTTTTACTATGAAGATAAGTGTTTTTAATTTTCGATTCTTTAGGTTCAGTTAGTTTTTAAATATTCTTTAGGTTTACAGAACATTTACACAAATTTTGGATGCAGTAGTTATACTTGTACATTATTGTGCTTGTATTACAGTAAAAACTATATTACTATCTAACTGGACGCCTTGTGGCTTTTTATCTCAATGTTGTGATTTGATCATACAAGAAAGTATACTTTATTAACATGTATAGCATTGATTGAAGAGAAACACTTTTGCCTTTGTTTGTTTACCATGTTGTTCTACTGTTAGTTACTCTGAAGTTGTATGTCCATCATTGAAATTATCATTCTTATTTTCATAGTATGAACGTATTTGCTTCCCATCTCAAAGAAAATGTATGCTAATATTATGCCTCCTTTTAGGGTCCCCCTGGAACAGGAAAAACTCAAACAATCCTTGGACTCCTCAGTGCCGTTCTGCATGCAACTCCTACAACTTTGCAGTCTAAGTAAATCTTACGTCACGGTCTACTTGTGCATTAGTCTTAGATAGTTTATGTTATATTCTTTTGTTCTGGTTTCTTTCTTCATTAATTCTATTTCTTCTTTTTTGTGTAGGGGAGAAACGTTTGAGATAATACGTCAGCCTGAAATGTCAACATCTGAAAAGTGTGCATAATTCATCTACTTTTTTTTAGTTTGTTTCTATTTGCTAGAACTTTTACATGATTTATGTAGGTTAAATGAGGAAAATTGGACCTCTGAAATTGAAGAGATTGTACTTATAAGTTGCCATTCATCTTAGGTATCTGTCTTTGGTGATTTTGTAGGTATGATCACTGGAAGATAGCATCACCATGGTTGTATGGTTGCAACCCTAGAGACCTAATTATGCCCATCGATGGTGATGATGGATTTTATCCAACAAGTGGCAACGATATGGTATGTTCATCTGACTTCACAAATTATATGTTCATATGCTGGTCATATACTTCTATATAACTGTTTACCTTGGAATCTTATATTTACACTATTGAGCAGAAACCGGAAGTTGTCAATTCAAATCGGAAATATCGTGCACGAGTATTGGTCTGCGCTCCATCCAACTCAGCGCTGGATGAAATTGTTTTGAGGCTACTAAACACAGGTAGAAGTGTATTTTCTTTTGACATGATCAGTTCACTGGTCCTTCATTATATGATTGCCAACTAAATTTGGGGATTCAATTTGTTGAAGAGAAGGTACTAATCACTGAGTGAAATTCAATTTGGTAGAGATGCTTGTTCTGCTTGTATTCTATCTTCTTTCATCAAAAAAATGAAGCTTCTTTCACTATAAAGGCTTCTTATTGTTTATCACATGTCTTTTCAGGAATTCGTGATGAAAAAGACCGTCCTTATAACCCTAAAATTGTGCGAATTGGTCTAAAGGCACATCATTCTGTTCAGGCGGTGGCCATGGACTATCTCGTGAGTATCTTAAAGCATTTGTAAGTCCTTGATTCCCATTAGTTTCTGGTTAGACCCAGTTTGTTTAAGTAATTTCTGTTTGCAGGTAAACCAAAAACTTGCTGGGATGAATACAACTGCTGATATCAGGAAGCAGGGATCCGGAGCTGACGATAGAGACAGTATCAGAGCTTCAATTCTTAGTGAAGCAGCCATTGTATGTGATGTGTTTAAGTATTATCTGAACCTAGCTTTCAACATGACTCAAATTCTTGAATAATTTTCTTCATGAATTGGCAGGTTTTTTCCACCCTTAGTTACAGCGGTTCCACACTCTTCAGTAAACTGAATCATGGGTTCGATGTTGTTATTATTGATGAAGCTGCTCAAGCTGTAAGTGCTGTAATATTATATATCATTCTTGTTCTTTCACAAAAGCATTAGAGTGTGTTATATAATCAAGGGTCTGGATCCTTTAAGGTCTGATATGGACCCTTAGTCACTCACTGTAAGCCTTGGAATTCAAAGGAATTAGGATAATAACTAGACTTTTCATAAATGACTTAGTATACCATGGGATCTGTGAATCCTTCTTTATTAGCAAATTATGTCAAAACCTGTTTAGGATCCTAATCGGGTGAATGTGACACTATAGTGAATTACGGAGTTAACCATGAAGGTAAGCTCAGATACTCATACCACAGAAGTTGGATTGACTTACTCAAGTGCTAATAGTTTTTCTCCTTTTGGTAGGTCGTTAAGTAAATATTACAACCCCATCTCTTAGTCCCATAAAATTTATTACAAGATCATCTCTCTTCCTATTAATCACAGAAACTTGTCATTATTAGGTCGAAGGGGCAACACTTATTCCCTTGGCCAACGGATGCAAACAAGTATTTCTGGTAAGATTTCTACTGATTCTTCTTCCTATTATAGACTTGTAGAGACGCAATGTATACGAACTTGTATGTTTGCTCTGTTACTATTATATTGTTGATGCCCTTTGACTACATTTCAAGTTTGTTGCACTCTATCCAGTTGACATGGTCCTGGAATCTAACTTCATTAGCAGCATCAGCCTTCTTAAATTGCAACTTGTTGGTTTTTTAGGTTGGGGATCCTGTTCAGTTACCAGCAACTGTTATATCTACTGTCGCTCAAAAATTTGGGTAAACCACTTTATCAAACTTCAGAGCAGCATCACCCTGTATTATTTTATTTATTTGAGATAGGTAGCTTTTATCTAACCTTTTGTGGTCCTCTGTTGAAGATATGGGATGAGCTTGTTCAGTAGATTCCAGGAGGCTGGCTATCCAGTGCAGATGTTAAAAACCCAATATCGTATGCATCCAGAGGTTAACACCGAAAATTGTTTGATTCCGTTATCTGCTCTAAGTATATTATTTGTGGTGATAAACTTGAAGACAGGATCCATGAACAGGTCTAAGGACCCCCCATGGAGATGATCTGACTCTGAAGTTGATGTTTTATGAGCATGATCTCCTGACAACAAGTCCCAAAAGTCTGTTGGGTGCTTAATGATATTGAGCAATCCATTTGATTGTAAATTCTTGAACTGCATGATTAATAAGGAAGATCTACATGGTGTTGACAGCTACAAAGTTGGAGACAATGGTCATCTCCATGTGGTCCTTAGAGGCTGTGTGCATTTATGTACGCTTTAGAGAAGCTAATAATTCTCATGTCCAACACCTAATAATTTGTTTTACCTCTTGAACAGATAAGACACTTCCCTTCAGAAGAATTTTATTCCAATGAATTACAAGATGGAGAAGAAGTAAAGGAGCAGACAATACGGCCATGGCATGATTTCAAGTGCTTTGGGCCATTTTGTTTTTTCGACATTGAAGATGGGGTTGAATCGGGGTCCGAGGACACTGATCAATCCAAGGTTAATTTTGATGAAGTTGAATTCGTCCTTCTGATGTACCATCAGTTGGTGAAGAATTATCCGAAGCTAAAATCAAGTTCTGAGCTGGCAATAATAACTCCTTATGCCAAGCAAATGAAGCTCTTCCTCCGAGATCGTTTTGTGAAACTTTTGGGATGGAATCCAATAAATTTGTGGATATAAACACTGTTGATGGGTTTCAGGTGTGTGCAATTTCCAAATAATTTTGATGAAAACTTTATGATTTACCCCACTATTACTCTTATAGAACAGTTTTGAGAAATATGATAAGGTGGTCTCCATAACAGGTCGGAGAGAAAGATGTCGCGATATTTTCTTGCGTTAGGGCCAACAAAGAAGGCAAAATCGGGTTCTTGGGCAACTTTCAGGATGAATGTTGGAATCACCAGAGCAAGGTCGTCAGTCCTGGTAAGCTATTACTTCTATTGTGTTTTAAGTTATCATCCTCTTCTCTGTGTGTAAAACAGTCAATAGAGAGTCGAAAGTCAGTACTAGGGTCTGTATTTATTTGCCACATCCGTAAGTGGAAACATATCATTATTGTTGCTAGTACATATGTTCAGAACAATTACCTACAGCCTTAAATGTGTTCTATGTTGTCTTTAGGTTGTGGGTTCTGCATCTACACTGAAGAAGGACAAGCATTGGAACAGTCTAGTTGAAAGTGCTAGAGCTCGGGGTTGTCTTTTCAAGGTAAGGGTTTGTAAGATTGTCTGTTACTATATGCTGCTACGTTATTTGCTTTGAATTGCTCAATAAAAACTGTTTGCTTAAATATTGTATAATTGTGTTGCAGGTTAAGAAACCTTATCCCTCATTTTTCAGCGATGACAACTTGGAAAGCATGAAAGTGGTTGAATCCCAGGTAGAGCGTATAGAGGGTCATATGAACGATATGGAAAATAACGCAACCATGGACGTTAATCCTATGGTAGAAGATGTTGATCAAGGAAATGTAGATGATGAAGACGGCGGAGATGGAGATGGAGGAGATGGTAATGATGATTAGACTAGTTTTATAATTTTCTGACTGGATCAATTTACCCTTGTAAAACGCTAACGTCCCATAGGTTTCTCTTCTCTGAAGACATCAAAGAAGAGAAAAAAGAAGACACCAAACCAAATTTTGATGTATATAGTTTGGTGGCTTCATAAAAAGCAAAACTTGTATTCTCGTCATAATCAATGAACGTGAGTCGGCCATTTTAAAACGTGAGCAAACTCCCTCGCAGCAAGAAAGCAAGGAAGGCGCGATTACGGTGACTAGTTTTACCGTTTCCAGTTCAACAAAGTTGAAAAGACTCGAATCTGACATTACAAAAGAAGTTCTAAAAAGAGAAAATACAGCGTAGTAATAAATCGAGAGAGGGGTGGAGGGTTCTTTTTCCGCCTAATGCTTTGAGGGGACTTGGAGCAAACGAGCGAGAAATGAAAGCTGCCGTGAAAGCCTGGTAATGCAAAATGAGAGGAGACAGACAAAAGGGTTTGGTTGCTTGATTATCGGAGAGCGACCCATGGTATAATTTTGTAAGAATTTCTAAGTTTTACGAAATCCATTGTCCCCATTCCTTTCTCAATATTCTGATACGATACTTCAAAATTCACCGTAATTGGGCTGGTCGAGCGAAGCGAGGGAGTACCTTTATATGACCTTTTTTTTTGTAAATAATAAGTGATCAATTGACACAAAAAGATTGAATTTGGTGTCCATGGTTGGTCTTTTTCACTTGACACAATTATCCCTCCATTTTAGTCCAATTACTATCAGGGGGTTAGTCCACGAGTGAGTTGGGGGGAGTTTAATGTATTTTGGATCTTGGGGATTTTGAGGGAGTGTAAGAGAGTATAGGGAGTTTGAGAGAGTTTGGTGTTTTGATTGTAGGGAGTTTGAGAGACTCTCCCAAAATATCTACTTTTTTTGAGAGATTTGGAATGAGGAAAAAATACACTGTAAACTCCCTAGAACTCCCCCCAAAACATAAACTCCCTAGCATTCTAATTTTTACCACTAACAGGGAGTTTAAGAGTTTCTTTCAAACTCCCCCACGACTAACGGGGTTTTCTAGGGAGTTTGGGAGACTCTTCTAAACTCTCCCACGACTAACGGGGATTTTGAGAGACTCCTTCGAACTCCCCCACGACTAACAAGAAAAAACCCAACTACACCCGAATCCCCCAACTCCCTTGAGGACTAACACCCTGTACAAACTTTAATATAACATATCTATAAATTCGGGAATTTTACAAATTTTATCTCCTTGGAAAGCTAATAAAAAAACCTATCCAACGAGCCCAAACGACAATATCAAATTTTGAATTTTTACGAAAAATTCGGAGGTATTTATCATTATAAGCACAATTTTAGAAAATTAAATGTATATTCATTATGCAAACCACCATAAAGGATACATAATACTTAATGTAACCATACTTTGGTTTATGCATCAACTAATTTTCTGTTGCAACTAATAAAACGATGTACTCCCTCCGTTTCAAGAAAAGTGATACTTTCATTTTAGGCACAATTCTCGAAAATTAAATGCATAGCCATTATACAAACCACCACAAAAGATGCATAACACATCATGCAACCATATTTTGGTTTATGGATCGACTAATTTTCCTTTACAGAAAAAACTTTCACATTCCGTTTCAGGAAAAGTGATCATTTCTCCCCGTTTCAGGAAAAAGTGATTTTTTAGCCTCGTTTTGAGAAAAGTGATACTTTCGCCACGTTTAGGGAAAAGTGATACTTTCGCTCCGTTTTGGGAAAAGTGATGCTTTCGCTCCGTTCCAGAAAAACTGATATTTTTTCTGGAACGGAGCGAAAGCATCACTTTTTCAGAAACGGGGCAAAAACATCACTTTTTCTGAGACAAGGCGAAAGTGTCACTTTTTCTGAAACGAGGTGAAAGTATCACTTTTTCCGAAACGGAGAGAAAAGATAATTTTGCCTGAAACGGAAGTAGTCGTGGACAAACCCCATCTTCAGATTATTCTTTTGTCGGCCCTCCCACCGTGGCAGCGCTTGTACTAGTTTGACTATTGATTGACTTTGAGTCTCTTCGGTCTTTGGGTGATTCTTGACTCGTGAGTAAATGCACTTTCTGAGTCACTTCTAAAATTAACGTGACAAAAACGTTGCCAAATTAAATACACAGTGTTGCAGAAGTTTTCCACCACTCAGTTACGTTTTTTTTTCTTTCCTCGTCAACTTTTACAATGCTGCTAATGGGGGGACTTATTTTGCTTGGGGGTGTACCAAATGCTAATAAGACAAAAAAATCATTTGCCTTGGGGTTGGTTACCCCCAAGCAATTTGGTACCCCATTAGCAGCCTTGAACTTATAAGGTACTTTGCAATCGTTAAAGATGCGCAAGTAGCTTGTTGTTTACTCTCTATAGTCTATGACTCTATCCTCGTTTGTCTTTTAGTCATAAATACGCAGAACTACAAACACTGAAATCCACCATTCAGTTTCCTTTATTTATTTTCCCTTTTTTTGTTTTTCTCCCTGTCAAGGACTCTAGGGTCTATGACTCTATCCTCGATTACTTTAATAAATTTGAGATTTCTTTTCGATGTTGATCATTTAAAGTAAGTAGATAAATACCGAGATCGAAAGAACTAAACAGATTGCAAACTAACTCGGATCCACTCCTAAGATTCTAATTGTTTTGCATCTTGATTTTTTTTTTTTTTTTTTTATCATTGAGCAAAAACTGATCCTTTATAGTTATGACTTATCCTCGTTTGTCTTTTTTTACGCAGAACTACAAAAACACTGAAATCCACCATTTTTCTCCCTTTTTTTGTTTTTCTCCCTGTCAAGGACTCTAGGATCTAATCCTTGTTGTTTACTCTCTCTATATAGTCTATGTGACCAACATTTTTGGCAATTTGACGCATACTTATTCAGGCTCATTGCGTGATCTTGCGGGTAGAAGTTTCAAATAGAGTCGTACTGGGTTGCACAGACACGGATCCGTAGACGCGGACACGACATGACGCGGATATGGACGCGGACACTACAAAATTCTCAAAAAACTAGGACGCGGACATGTATATACATATTTTATTTATATATAATCATGTATTTATATAACAAAGTCAAGTATTTTGACCCTAAAAATTAGAAAATGATGTTACATGTGTATAAGTTTCAAAAAAAAAAAAGATATCGTCTGTTTATACACACCGAATGTCAAACAATCAATCACTATTAAACATATGGCACAATCAAAATGCATTCTTAGAACAACACATGCCCAACTAAGGGTATACGTGGTGTCATTTCTAATTACAAAACCCTAATAAAGACCTAAATTATTGATCTAAATGTTTGTATTTCTTCATTTGGTTAATAATAGTAAAAATAAAGGAAGAAGTTTAAACAAAAATGAAAAATAAATGCATCGGACACGCGTGCGTCCAAACCAGACATGCGCAGGAAGCGCAAATTGGTGCGTCGAACACTCGTCGTGTCAGCGTCCCACGCGCATCTCGTGTCCGACGCGGACACGGCTCAAGAAATGGAGCGTCCGTGCAACCCAGGAGTCGTATGAACAAGTTTGTTGTTATTATTCGGTTTCGGATTATTATTATTTTTTTGCATAATTTGTGTTAGTGGTAATATTGTTTGTGCTATTTTTCGTTTTATTTTGCTGTAAGCATCAGTAAGACGAGCATTTATGCAACACAAATATATTACCCTATGTGCAACTATGTAGCTTTTTGAACTAACTCTATCTTTGCCTCTTATATGCCAATCTTGATAATAAATCTGAAAAGTCCTTCTCAACAACTGCGTCACTACCATGCATTTTTTGGGTGCTAGTCAGTTATTGTACCTTAAAGAAGCCATGCATACATATAGTAGTAAGACCAAATATGTAGAATTCTATCTTCTTCATTCACTAGTAAACCAAATATAAAGACGAGACAATTAGGTTGGTTGAGAGAATAATACTCCTACTAGAATTTTTCACATTCTCTCTTCCTCCCTCTTTTCTCTCTCAGTTCAGTAGTCAGAAACTGTTTTTTTTTCAAGCATGGAATGTTTTCGAAGATTCTGCAACATGATTCATGGAATGAAGCCGGTTTTGGCAATGGTGCTAGTTCAGATAATTTCAACAGGAATGACTATAGCCTACAAACTGGCCATCAATGATAAAATGAACTTGAGGATCCTAATTGCATATAGATCCATCTTTGCAACGCTATTTATTGTTCCCATTGCGTTTCTTGTAGAAAGGTGCATAATTTTACTTCTCTTTCTCTTCTCAAATGTCGTTTTTTCAAATCAAGAAGAATGAATTTCTCATATGGCTAAGCTTTTTTCCCCTTTCATTGTATTCATGTTTCTTAGTGTTGTGTTTTTCTCTGCAGGGGTGCCAGGCCAAAACTTACATGGACCATTCTCTTCCAATCTTTTCTCTGTGCGTTATTCGGGTACGATTTTAGTACATTTTGCTTCATTTCACTTTCTTGTTCCATTGATAAAACTTTAATCATATTTGTGTACTAAGTATCTCACATTCTTCAAATATGAGTTACAGCAACAAATTTGGTTACTGCTAGTGTTCTTCTGAAGTTTCTTTGCATTCTTTTGATCATTCACGCGAAATGGACGTAGCTAAACGCATGATTAAAATTCGGTTCATGAGCTTAACTTTTTTTTTTCTTCCGTATTGTCCTACTGTCCCATGCCTTTAGTTGCAATCTAACAGTGCAATTTTGCATGACTTTGGTCATTTTTCATGTTATGTTGTTGTTTTTCTTCAGGTTTTCATTGTCTCAAAACATGTACATAGAGAGCATGCATTTGACATCCGCAACCTTCCCAGCGGCAATGACAAATCTCATTCCCGGAATTACTTTTACATTGGCTGTACTTTTCAGGTATCATTTTTACTCTCACTTTTCTACTTTGAAGGTTGCAATTTCCTAAATATTTGTTTTGCAACTTTATTTGTAGGTTAGAGAGTTTGCGGTTTAAGTCACTTGAAGGGAAGCTAAAGGTTGGAGGGACTGTGCTTGGAATTGGAGGAGCAATGTTCTTGACATTCTACAGAGGTTTTGAGCTTCCGATTTGGTCCTCGGGTCTTTTGCACATTCAACCACAATTAAAACATGTCTCAGGAATTACACCTCTCGGAGCAATCCTTTCGATCGGAAGTTGCGTTTTCTATTCCATTTGGCTCATAATTCAGGTAAATTCCTACTTTTTTTTTTTTTTTACTTCTCAATTTCATTGCTGGTATTTGTTTTCTCACATTTCTAAGTGCAAATGGTGACAGACGAAACTTAGCCAGAATTACCCTTGTTACTACTCCAGCACAGCCTTGATAGTTTCTATGGCATCAGTCCAATCCACTGGCTTCGCTTTATGCACCGTTAGAGACTGGTCAGAATGGAAACTCGGCTGGAATGTTCGCCTATTTTCTGTGATTTACTCGGTACGTATTTTACTTTAACGTTGTGTATTTACTGTATTATGAGATACTAATCTGACTTCATAACACTTGCATTCAGGGCGTTGTGGCATCAGGTGTGATGATGACACTGATAGCTTGGTGTGTTAAAGTCAGAGGACCATTATTCGCTTCGGTTTTCAGCCCTCTTGGACTCGTGCTCGTAGCTCTCACTGGATCAGTCTTATTGAATGAAAAGCTGCACCTTGGATGGTAATTATCACCTCTTTATACCAAGTTACTGAAAGGATTATGAAACTGATTGAGATTTTTGCACAATGCAGTGTAATTGGTAGTGTGTTGATAGCTGTTGGGTTATACTTTGTTTTGTGGGGAAAGGCAAGAGAAATGAAGAGATTGGCAAGGCTGATGCCTGTGACAAATTCCACAGATTCAGAAGCACAGAGTGAAGCATCTACTTCAAATGCAAATGATGACAACCACCACGATATGATCAAGAATGGAGAAGATGCGATATAGCATTTTAGACAGGATTAAACAAAATGATTTTGTATCTAGTAGTACTTAAATTTTTTTAGCAAGTAGAAAAAGAACAAAGTGATCTTTCAGAATACAAAAATGAGTTTTTACTGTTATTGTTTACTTGAGGTTCTTTCTTAATTCCGGTGACTTCGGAAAAACCCGTTTTAACGCGGGGAAATATAACATTGATTCAACAAAAGCTTGAACAAGGTGTATTTTTTCAGTTTACAGGCACAACAACACTTTCTGCAGTTCACTCTTCTGTAAATCAAAATAATGAATGGAAACGCGGAATGAAATCTAAAGACTGTAATATTACCTATACATTACTAACCTTTCATTTCTCGACTCATTCGTGACTCTTTCTATCAAACAAAATTGTGTCAAGGGGGGATATATATTTTTTCTTCTCATCTACATTATAACTTAGGACAATATCTAAGAACTTTCATTTATTTGCAATCCAACCCACAAGGTTCTAATATGAGACCATCTCTTTTTACGAATGGGTTCATCCGAACCCATACAAGTGTCAAAATGGAGGAAAGAATAATCGACCAAACTATAATAACAGTAGGCAGTTTATCCTGTTTCCCCATCACTCCCTTGAGGAATGGGTAGAGATGAACAATAACCCAGAACGCAAAGAATAGCTTACCGAACAGTGGACCCCATGAATCATATCCGGTGTTGATGGCATTTGAAATTCCTATAACTAACCCAAGTATATTGATGATCGATAACGTCAATGGAGGAAGCAATAACGAAGTCCATTTGAATAGGTATAACTCTGAATATTCTCCATCATCTGCTCCTTTTGATGTTACAGTGAAGTTCGTGTTAACTCCAGCTAAAACCTTCAGTAAACCTTGAAAGAGAGCAAAAAGATGCGCAGAAACACCACCAATCACCCAAAACTGCTCGTTCCTCCACCAGTCATCTATCCCAACACCTCCCCATCGCATTTCAAGGATGCCTGTTGCCGCTATAGTTATGAAGAGAACCATGAACACTATGCTGGCATAGCTGCTTATCTGTATGTGGAAAACAAGCATTTCGATATCAGCAATGTTCTGGGAGAAGTGCCAACGCCACAACAGAAACTCAAGTGCAAGATTATTAGTGGACTGCTGAAACGTACCTCAGGGATTATGAACTTGTTGGTGATGAGGCAGACTGCTGGCAAAGTACAGTAAGCAATCAAGGGGATGGATGTTAATGGGTAGACCACTGAGTTTATATAGAAAAATCGCTCCAACGGCTTCAAGCCGCATCCATAGCCGTACCAGAGTGGGCAGTGCTTGCTAAACAATATTTCTACCGATCCAAGGGCCCACCTACTGACCTGATGCAACCGATCTGAAAGGTTGATGGGGGCCGATCCTTTAAATGCTGGCCTCTTCGGAATGCAGTAAACAGACCTCCATCCATGGCAATGCATCTTGAAACCCGTCAGAATATCCTCAGTGACAGAACCATATATCCAGCCAACCTGTTAGAAAATCAAACTATAGTAAGAAAAAACTTGGATACTAAAGTATAAAAAATTGATGGTAAAATGATGCTACATATGCTAGTTTTCTGGAAAACAAAACAATTTTCCAATAAATCATAAAGATCCAGTACTTGTTTTCACACATAATGCAATTTGGTCGATCTTTCAGATTCAACATCTTTCATAAGAAGTTGAAAAATGTGAGTAAAGAACATGAAACTAACAGCACAAGGTGGGATTATAAGGTTGTTTACCTCTTTGCCCCACTCAGTTTTATCTTCATAACCACAGCTAATGACATGAATGGCCTCTTTCAAGAGAGAAGAAGAACTAGCATCGCATGCAAGTCCGCCATTTTCTAGAAGAGCTGAAGCTATGAAAACTGGTGATTGCCCATATCTTTTCTCAAACTTCAGTTGAGCAATTAGGTGAGACTTCTCATTATCTAATCCTGCAATAAATCATAAAACGGAACTTACAGGCCATGCTTGCATGAAGAAAATCTGAAAAAAGAAAAATTATCTGAAAACTTACCATCCATTCCTTCTTCTATACTTTCGAGCGCATGAATCTGCTTTGACGTTTCCCTAAGTTTCATTTTCTTTTTCTTCTCCTTCGGTTTGGTTTTCTTGTTTTTCCTTTTCGACCCAAAACAAAGACAACACCATTTTGGCAAACAGTTACACGATTTTCCAGGTGGCTTCTTCGATACAGGGGCATCGTGTCCATACAATGCTTGCCTTCTGAAAACACATCCTGTTCCAACATAAATAGGACCCTGAATCCCATCAAGTCCTTTCATGTTGATCTGTATTTCAATGACACATAACAAAAAGTTCAGGGCCTTTAGGCATTTCAAGAAGCAACGACCAAAGAATTTCAACCAAGTCAAGAAGTGAGAGCTTACATCGAAAAACACAACATTGCGATTTGAGTATCTGTCATGTCGATCAATTCCATCAAATCTTTGAGGAAACTGAACGTAACAAATTTTCTTCCCTGATGTGGGGTCCATCATGAAGCACATGGCTTCCCTGAGTGCCTTACTGTTGTTAATATAATGATCACAGTCGACATTCAGAAGGTATGGAGCATTCGAAATGACTGCCGAAACTCTTACCTAGATAAATCAGCCAAATAGATAAGCAATACTAGAGAAGTAATTGAAAAAATATACTAGCAATGTTCAAAAAGAAACCCACCAAAGAGTTCATGGCCCCAGCTTTTTTGTGGTGATCAAAGCCTGGTCTTTTCTCACGAGAAACATACACCAAACGAGGTAATGTCGCACCTTCAAC
This sequence comes from Papaver bracteatum, assembly GCA_023529315.1. Taxonomy (NCBI): domain Eukaryota; kingdom Viridiplantae; phylum Streptophyta; class Magnoliopsida; order Ranunculales; family Papaveraceae; genus Papaver; species Papaver bracteatum. The sequence continues at coordinate 758,691 of JAJJWX010003670.1, forward strand.
ATCACAGACACCATTATGACCGAGGAAAACCTGGTTGTTTCAAGAAAATAAAATAGAAGAGCTGTCAGATTAGATTTTCTTTTTCTTGTTATATTCCATGGACAAAGCAAGAATATGTACTATGTAGGTATGTTTTTACTAAAACAGACACCATTATAAGGAAAACATGGTTGTTTCAAGAAGATATACAAGAAGAAAGAGCCGTCGGTTGCTATTTCCTTTTTCTTGTTATTTTTTGTGGACAAGTAATAGCATGTATATATGTTTTCCTTGAGATACAACTGTTAGTGGTACCTGGATCATTCCCGGATGGTCCCGAACGTTGTTACCAGGCCATGGTGTTCCATCCTGCATTGTCCAGCCATCCTCAGGGACCTTATCCGCCATGGCAACCAATGCATTTATTCGAACTTTGAATTCCTCATATTCTCTCTGAAACCAAAAAAATGCACAATCACAAACACATCCCACTTTTTTATAATGATAAAGGACAGCGGAAGAAAAAAAGTAAACTTGTCTACCATTTAGAGTGAATTATCAGGAAAAGATTTCATCATTTAATAGCCACTAAACTTAGTCTTTTTAATCCAACGTGCCCACACTTCCTTTGGTGGGCAGTTCTCTTCATATATACTTAGTATTAATATAAATAGGGAAGACTCCGTAAATTTGCATCTAACCACAGCACCACACAAGAGGGAATGCTCTTAAATATTTAGTAAAAATTAGAGATTTTTATTCTATCAAACACCATCGCGTTGAATGGAATACGAGACACTTTCATAGGTCCACATCCTATTTCCTAATTTTTATCAGTAAACTAAGTGCTCTTATCGAAGTAAGCCAGTAGAAAGTAGATCTGTCAGACAGTACAGAGGTGTTACATTCTAAGGGACTAGCATCTAAGTTTTTAATGTTATCTTTGTTTGTATAGTAAATTACCTTCATTGCGCGCCTTTCTTTAACAAAAGTTGGATGAACCTTATCTTTCAAATAGTCAATTTTCTTCGAGAAGTACCATTCCGGAGCTCGAGGCTCAATATTAAACTTTTTGCAGAAAGGAACCCACTTCCTTGCAAACTCAGACGTCTCCGATAGAGCTTCAAATGTAAGCATGGCAGCTCCATCATCAGAGACGTAACAAGCAACTTTGTCTACCGGATAATCAACTGCTAGGATGGATAGAACAGTATTTGCTGTGATAAGTGGCGGTTCTTTCAGAGGATCAACAGTACTTACAAATACATCAATGTCGGCCAGCTCACATGATTTTCCTTCCTTTTCATACCTGAAAACAGAGAATAGATATGTGAGCTAAGGCAAAAGTCGCCATTAAAATGAAAGCTATAATCGAATAATGTTGGACTTCATATACCTAAGTGACAACCGGTCAAGGTAAGTTTCTCTCTCAATAGGGCACCATTTGGGGAACTGATCAAGAATCCAAGAAACACCAAACCATATCTCGCAGATGACTGATGTCAACCATAACCCAAATGCTTCATGAACAGGGTGGAGAATTCTATAATGAAAAAAGACTCCAAGAACCAGTATCCTAAATAGAATTATCAATCTGTAAGGATTGATCTTGCTTGAAGGAATAGATAATTTTCTTGAAAGTGGTTGTCTGCCTTCATCCATCCTGAAATGACAAACAGTTGCTTGTAAGCGAAAAATAGAACAGAAATGCATAACGAGTAGATTGACAAGTTCGCAACAAACCTCAGTGAATTGAAATGAAGAAAAACATGTACTTGGGGTAATTTTGTGTAGAGTATATCCGCATAATCGATGAAAATAGACAAACTTGATCGAAATTACCGACAAGAGATCTATATCTATACACTATATGTGCTAAATGTGAGTTATTAGTAGTATGGCTGTGGTTAATGTGTTTGATTCTGTCTTTGAATGTTCCTACCAAGAGATCTCATACTGGCAGCGATCAGAACAAGGTGACAGCAAACTATTTTCTAACAGATTCTAAGAAAAATAGAGACATTCTTGATCTTTTGAATTAGGGCCTGAAACTGATAAAAGAGGGAACACCTAGATAACTTTTTACAACGGAATCATGTTTTTTACCCTGCTGTAAACGACAATATGTCATGCCATGCAAGTAGGAGTGTTGAAAAACAAACAGATTGGTGCTAGATAACCAACCACGTTAGTTATCAGATAATTCAGATTCCTTACATGTAACTCCAAAATAGATTACCGAAAGCATTTGAATACGTCACAAAGCAGAAACAGCCAAAAGAATTCACCTAACTTGCTAACAAATAACAAGTCTTCCTAATCTAGATGAATTAATCAAGAACAAACGTAATTCAAACCCCTTTAAATGATAGTCAAAAAAGGTAAAGTGTCAGAGTTTACACATACTTGGGCAAATCAGGATCGTCAAAGTCATCCTCATCATAGTTCCCATCGCCATTTCCATTTTGGTGCTTAATTACATCGAGTTTATTATTCTGCCTTTTCTTCCACTCCTCAACACGCTCTTTCCATGCTACACTTCCATATCCATATAATGATGTGTCCTTTAAAGGATCCATTGATCTTGGTTGCACTGTGTCATTAATAAGCATAAAAACACTAAATTATTGATTGCATACCATATAAACATAAGTGGAGTGTATGAAAGACATATACAGCTAATAACATACTCGCACCAACTTACAAGATAAGGATGAATCAAGAGATGGTGCAGAGTGAACCCTGTTGCCACTACCCATAAACGAAGGTATAATAAGAGCATGATGTTCCGGTGAAACAACAGCATCCTAATAAAGCAACAAACAACCACCAATTAACATCAATTCACAAATAACAACTACAAACGCAAATTGCATAGCCAGATGATTAAATTTACCTCTTGATCATAGGTCAAAAGAGGAATCTCAGGGTTCAAAGACGAGGAAGCAATACTAGATGCATCAGCACTAGACCGATGTGCACGCCCTGTCTTAAGCCGAGCAGATAGCTCTTGCTCTATGAGGTATTGCCCGTGGTAATAGCCCAATTCATTCTCCAAATCATCAACATCATCCTCATCTTCATCTCCTTCAACTCTCGGACTACCTTTTATACGATTATATCTAGTTTTACACTGTGGACATGACTGACTACCTTCCCTTCTTTCGTATTCATAGCAATTTCTACAAACAGGAAATGCACATTCATTACAAGCAACAAATAGCTCTCCTTCTGCAGTAATCTCCACTTCATCTCGACAAATTTCACATATTTGCCCACTCAATTCTTTCACAGATTTTACCTGCAATCAAAAAAATTACATGAAAAAATAAGTTTTACCAATTCAAAATTTACAGTAAAAACTGATTATTTCTCAAATTAATCAAAAACCCTACCACAAATCAATAAAATCTCCTGAAAAATTACACAGGCCCAGAACAATGTCTGTGAATCTTCATAAACTAACACCTAATACCCCATTATTAAAAATAGCTAACCTACAATACCCATTATTACTTGAATAATCAAAACCCCAAATCCATAGAAATGAGAGAAAAAAAGGGTATCCTCAAAATGAAAAATCCAAAACCCCAAATGAATAGAAATGAGAAAGAAAGAAAAAGGGTATCCTGGAAATGAAGAATAAGGAGTGAAGTTTAAAAGAGATTACTACTTACTTTTCCAATGTCATCAACATTTACATATATGAACTCATTTCTGTTATGTGAACCAGCAATAAGTTTACCTCCTGTAACCATCTTCTTCTTCTCCAAAAACCAATAAAACCTCAAAATCAAAACCCCACCTCCTCCTCAAAAACCCAATCTTTCTTCCATGTTCAATCATTCACACCACCAAAATCACCATAAATAAATCAAAAAATAAATATAACCCCCCTTCTGCTTCTTCTTCTTCCTCTTCACTTTCACTTTCAGTTTCACCCTACACTACCAGTTTCTCCCACTCAAATAAAAAAAATCTGTAACTCCACAAACCAAGATAAATTGGAAATAAAAAATAAAAAAAATAATGGAAAAAAGAGAATCAGGAATGGGTCTCTGTTTCTGTTTCTGTTTCATTCAAAGAAAGAAGAAGAACCCAAAATCAAATTTTGTTTTTGTATTGAACAGATGGATCAAAAACTCTGTAAAATCAAAGCCTGTTGTCAATCTTTTGTGAGTTTCAGTTTTGGTAGAATCATTGACACGCGTATAACAAAAATCTAGATGTGTTGATCAACAGCAGCAGCAGAGATTTATCCAGAGAGAGAGAGAGAAAGAATCTTAATACAGCATTGAAACTCAAACGCGTTAAAAACCCAACAGAGAGAGAAGAAAAACAGGGTTCAGTAAGACCAAGAGTTAGATATATATCAGTTCACTTATCAACGGCTAAGATGTGATGCATGGATCGAAAAGGACCCATGATCAACGGTGGTGAAGTGGTTTTGATAAATGTAGGTCCCACGGTTTTAACACTTCAGTTGATTGGTGTAGAGAGGGGTAGTTTGGGGAATTGCTTAGGTTTTACTCGTTTTTCTGCGTATCACGGGTTTGGTGTGTGAGAATGGAGAGATTTCGCCAATTTATAGCGTGAAAATATGTTGTTTTTTGGTATGGAAAGTGATAACTTTTGTAATGACAATAATGACCTTGGAAAGATGTAGTGTGATTTTTAAGGTACAGCGACCTTTGCCGTGCCGTGGACCACAGCCTCGAAAAGGGGAGGTGGGCCAATCCATTATTGCTGTGCACTTTCTTGCATTGCATTTCTTTCCGGTGATTCACCTAAGTCATCACCGGAATAGTTTGTGTCGTGCCTCTCATCCACTAACTAGAGATGCATCTCTTACGTGTTAGTAACAAACACGAAATTGTTGCCACCGGTATCTTTATGCCCATTTGCGGCGAATGGATTTCGACTCGAATTGGGAAATGATCGATAGTGAGAAACAGTTCATGGCTTGCGGACTCTACACTCTAGCAAAGAAACTTGATTTACTCCAGTTTTTTTAAGTAAGATCTGGTAGAGGAACCCAACACATCACGATTGCTAATAGGGTTACCAGATTATGTGGGGTGTACCGAAACCAAGACGAGACAAAACAGGTATTCATAAAAGATAAAATAGGTTTTGCCTTGGCTTGGTACACCCCCACCTAACCTGGCACCCCTCATTAGCAGCCTTGCACCACATGATCTTTGTTGTATCAGGCGCACATGCATTCTAAATAAATCTATACTCGCAAATGAATACACTATGTGATGTTGATGAGGAATGAGGATAATACATTCTCCTAATTAACAACATTATTGTAAGAGAATATAGAGATTATTGGAAAAGTTATATTATGAAATTAGCAAATATAGAACAATAGGTTTACAATTTCGTTTTTATCGAATACAGTGGAATAAACGTTAAATTTTTGAATTCTTTGTTGTAATTGTGTAGGTATATGTTGAAGATTTTTTTATTCTTCCTTCCTTAGCAATGTAGTTTGCGAGTTAAGTTGTCTATTTGTGTACTTCACCCAAAATTATCTTGACTTCCTGTAAAGTGTTTTCAGTTGGAATTTTGTGCTTATCTTATTGATGGTGTCTGCCAAAGCTATGCAATCAATGACTGTGGAGACACTTGACAGAATGTCCTCCTTTAACCATGCAGCTTCTTTTAACATGGTTTTTTTCCGCATGGAAAGCTGAAGTAACCCACTCTGATCCCGCAAATATATCCACGAAAGTCTCATGATTCACTGAGTACAATAAAAATGCATAACCCAACGAGGAATCTTCCTTCCTAACGGATGCATCAACAAATATTATTCAATTTGTGCTTACGTTGGATCAGTTATTCCTAACTAAGTTCATTTCTTGTGGGTAATTTCCTTCTGGATAACTTTAGGGGGAGTAGAGTTCGGGTATCTATTAACCTGGTAGATTAAGTTTATTGGATATGGGTTGGTTTTCTGGAAGACAACCAAGAATCTATGTTTCCAGATGCATGAACCATAGAATTGTGGTTACTTTTTCCGAAATTAGCCAAAATCTAGGTCTGATAACCAACCTCTGACCCCAAGCATTGATCGAGTTTGTGCTATTCTTAGTATTAATGACTTTCAAAGAGAATCTGAACCATATAACTCTTGTACTATCAATGGATTGAACACTAAACTTTTCATTATCATGAAAGATAAAATTGAAGTCACCAAGGATCAACTAAGGGAATTGGTTGGTGGCTGCATTTTTATCCAACATTTTCCAAGATTCAGTTTTACTAGAAGTGTCATAGGGACTACCATATTATCTAGTGAAAAGCCAAGGGGGACCATTTGTATTGTTGATTATAGCATTTATATGGCGAAGAGAAAAATCAGTTATTTCTATAGTAAGATTACTTTTCCATATCAAAGCTAGACCTCCAGCAGTGCCACTTGTCCCCCTGGATTTACATACCATTAGTTGTTGACGTTGATTTCAAGCATAATTTCCTTGAGGTTTTCATGTTTTTGCTCAGTTTTAGAGAGAGATAATATCAGGGTTTAGTTTTTTGAGCATGTCATTGAGGTATTTATTAGCATCTTTTGTGCCTAATCCTTGGCAATTCCATGCCAAAGCAGTGAAGAATTGCCAGAAATAGGACACCATTGGATTCTTAGAAATAAGTCTTCTAGTGATACTATCATAAAACTTAGTGATCAGCAGATGAATAACTAATATGAGGTGGACACAAACTAAAATATAAAGGGTAAGGTAAGGAAGGAAGTGTACCATGTTTTCAGAAGAAGAGCTTCCCAAGTTACCATTAGCCAACAAGAGAGTAGTGGTGCTAAGATGCTCTTTCATAGGTTCATCCAAATCCTTGAATCTTTTGATTTTTTCAGTGTCAGTGCAGTTGATAGTCCCATCATCAGCATTAGTAGTAGGATTATTTCTTTTGATATCGGACATGGTGAGCATCAAGGGATTAACATCATTATCACCAAAGCTATGAGCTTTTTTTCTTTGCCTTCCAGGCCTCTTTTTTCTTTTTTACCATATTTGCCTCCATTCTTGTCTTAATTTGAGCAAGGGTGCGGGGGGTTGAAAGAGAAAGCTTTTAGAGGTGGGGAAGCAGGAAAAATGGAGTCAACATCAATACTTGAAGAATGGGTATTGTCTGAAGGCAAGGTATTTTTGGCTCTTGTAGTAGCTTTCATCTTTGGCGGTTTCTTCTTGTAAGTGCCTACAATTTTCTGGGTCAAATCTAGCCTCTTGTTTCTAATTTAATGCAATTGCAAGGACTCCTATTATTGGGGCTTAAAAAAGGAGGGGATTTTGGGGGTTTATGGGGTCATGAAATAACAATTCATATAGCCCCTTATCATGGTATTTTTGTAATACCCATTCTACCCATTATATGATTAGTACTAATTATATTGATTAAGCTAACTAATCAGTGTTAGTGAATGAATTAGCCTAATCAAATGATTAATCTTTTGGAAACCAAAAATTGATTTTCCTTGATTTTGATTTTGAAGAGGGAAAAATGGTGATTTTGATGTAAATTGATGAAACTCTTCGTCACAAAACTCGGGATAACCTTATAATCAACTCCCAACATCAGTTTATCGATTCAAATTCATAAAAAATCATAGTAAAAATCTGAAATTTTACATGTTACGGCTGGGAAATTGTATCGAACCAGACGTAACCCCAAAGTTACGGCTAGGATATGAAGAATTCCAAGCAGTTAACAAAGAATACGGCTGGGAAGTGAAGAACTTCTGGCCGTTATTCTTCCCAGAATCTCCTGAGTCTGTATTACGGCTTGGATGACATACTTTTCCCATCCGTAACAAAATATGTAAGCTGAGAAATTTTGATTTTCAACATGAATACATACTACGATTGAAAATGAATAATACTTTCATTAATTAGAACACAATAAAACTCATTACATACTTAATAAATCCCCATTACAAAGTTGGTTTTAATAACATACCTTTCGATGTATTAAGAAGTCTTTGATGATGGCGAATTGAGCTTCCAAGTTGAAATCATAACCTTTCAATTTTCTTCATTCCTTCTTAGCTTGAGCTGCGACTTCTCTATCAGTCACACCTCTAAGTCGAAGTTGGTTGCAAATACGACGTAAAGCCATATATTCTTCCACTTTTTTGCGTATGTCTGAAAATCAAAGATATAATTCAACCCCATCGCGGTTGTTAGTGTTGCCTGTTTCACTACAAAAGTTCTCAAAAATATTACTGCTAGGAAATATTAAATCTGGTTTTATATTCAACACAGTACCGCATACGGCTAGGAAATTCCAAGCCATAATCTGTAAACGGATAGGAAACTAAATGTAATGGTCAGGTAATAAAGTTACGGCTAGGAAAGACCGAGTCGTATACTAAACTACCGCTGAAATTATTTCGAACACAGGATAATTTACGGCTAGGAATAACCTAGCCGTATACAACTTGTTGCAGATAGGATTTCTCCATTTCGTACACATGGACTACATTACGGATGGGAGTTCTTAGACATCACATCCGTGATACTTATAAACGTCTGGGAAAACAATACATCCCAACCGCTATACCTATGTATGGCTGGAAATACAAGAACTCCCAGCCGTAAGCATTTTCAAATTTTTTTTTACAGACCTAAAATTTTCGAAATGCTTAAACAAAAAGTGGGTTTTTAAATTCATACCTTATCGCTGTCATATCAGGAGTTTCGGCTGCTGGTACATCTCCTTCATTCACTTCTTATTGATCTTCACTTTCTATTTCATTTGATGAAGTTGGTTTCTCTGCTTCAGGAGGAGGTTGATTCGAAGAAGATTGGAGTAGATTTTCCTTAGGTTTCATGGTTTTATAGAATGAGTTTAATCGATGAAGAAATCATTTTGAATTGACGATTAATCTTTGAACAACGAACAATGGAAGAAGAAAGAAAACCAAAAGAAGAAGAAGAAAAATGAGAATGAATAGGGGCGACTATTTTTTCTTTTAATGCTTTTTTTCGTTTTTTTTATTAGATTAGGTAGTTTATGAGATGGTAAAACGAGAATAAATTAAAATTACTGAGGGTATTTTTAAACTTTTACATAAATTTAATCTCTCCTTGTACTATTTAGGTTCTACTTAGTATTTTAAGAGCAACTGCAGTCATACGAGCAAAACCAAAGACTAAAAAAAACCAAAAAAATTGGTTTACTCCGTGCTGTGACACTACGGTGCAGGAGAAAAAATTTGGTCGGCCGCAATCAGAAAAGTTCGCCCCATCAGGCGTAGTTTAAAACTACGCCCCATATTATTTTTTTTTCTTTTTTTTCTTCTTTTTTTTGCTATGGGGCGTAACTTTGAATTACGCCCCATTAGGCGTAGTTTCAGACGACGCCCCAATTTTTTTTTTTTTAATACGGGCGTAACTCAAAGTTTCGCCCCACCAGGCGTAATCTCCTCCTTGCGCCCGACTAAAAACCAGAGTAAAGACCAAATATGGTATGGGATTTGGTCTTTGGTCTTTGGTATGGTATTTTCTCTTTACTCGCTCCGTAGTGTCTGCGTTTTTTCCCAAATTTTAGTCGATGGTCCATGATTGTGGTTGCTTTAAGCCCCAAAATCACACCCCCACAGCCCTAATTATAGGATTCATTGCAAGGGATAAAGAAGCAAATGCGAGAAGTATGCTGGCCAATGCAATGCAATGCAATGCTTCAAAAATAAAAGGGAATTTTAATAAACTTCCCCACTATCAATTTCCGGTTTAATAACATGCCCCCGTTTTTTTCAACTTTTCAAAAATGCCCCAAAGTTTGTTTTTCCGTCCAGAGTCAACATTTTTTGGTCAACCTGGTCAACACGGGGTCAAAATTCCGGATAAATTACACCTTTATCCCTTGGTCTTTATCACCTGGCGAGAGAGAGAAATTCATTTCTCGTTTTTTCTCCTAGGGTTTCAGAAATTCCCAGAGCAGCGGCGATTGAGAGATTTCAGATCAAGATTGTCCTGTAATCTAGAGTGAAATCGAGAGTGATGAGAGCGATTGAGAGATTTTGGTTCGTGTTTTACTTTATTAGACAGAAATTTAGGTTTCTTTATAAACCAGTGTTGAAAATGTGAGGTCGAGACATGAGAGAGCATTTTTTCTCTTCTTTGGCATTTGTGGGTTTGATTGCTATCAGCCATGAATCAAAGAGCATTTATCAAGAATCAAGAGCCCCATCCGAAGATAAGAAGAAGAAGAAAGATGGAATGCATCTGTTGGTATTTTGGATCTGAATGAGGGAAGATCTGAAGTCATGGCTTGGCTTTGATTTGTATGAATGATTATCTGGGTTTATGAAAGCATTAGAACAACAATAAGAACGCAGCAAAGGTGAATCTAATTTTTGGATTTAGAGAAAGTTGTTGCATTATAAATGAGTGAAGATATTGAATGGTTTCCATGGAAGTGATGGGTGTTTACAAGAGTTGAACGGGTGAAATTGGTTGCAATTTGCAATGTAAGTGTGTTTGAATGCTTGAATATTTTTATGGGTTGTCTGTAAATTCTATTTGCAGAGAGGATTGAAGCATGGAAGCGACTAAAAACATCACAGCATTGTCATCTCCTCCACCACCAGGTTATGCACACAACATGTTCGAGTAAAGGCCTGAATAACCATCTTCTTGTCAACTAAAATTCCGTCTTCAAGGTTTGTTGATATTCTGATTAGTGTGAATGAGTTAGATGGATATCTGCCTGAAACAAGTTGGAATATTACATCAATTTGTGGTATGAAACTGGGGAGATTTGGTGCAGTTTTGGCAGCAATAAAACAACAAGAGAAGATGGTTTGTTGTCGTGGTTTAGTGGATGTTAATGCCATGAGTTCTTGTGGTCATACTTAGATGATTGAGATAAGTCTCAGTAGTTGGTGGGAATGGAAGAATTAGGTACATATATGTTTAGGAAATGTGGGGTGCTGGTTGAATTTGGTTGTTGAATATTGTTGTGAAAGTCAGTGGAAGAAGGTTTATGTATGGTCCTAACAAGAAACTGATTGGGAATAGTAATTATAACGTTAAAGATGGAGGCAGCAACTTTGTTAATGGCGATGATTGGGTTGTTAGATATAAGATAACATTAGGCATTACACAACATATTCGTTACCTGCATCATGATTGTGATCCAGTTTTTGTTCATCCAGATGTCAATCCTTGTAACATATTATTGGACAGCGAGTTGGAAGCTAGAGTTGCTGGTTTTGTGTTGCAAAATTGATTCAAACGGATGAATTTCTTTCCCTTTTGTGTTTCATTTTTGCAAGCATATTTTAATACTATGAGATGTTTAAATGTTTGCATCTTAAGAATATGGATTCAGTTCCGAGTTAAAAATTATACGTATTAATGTGATGTTAATATTATGGTGTTGATTTAGGAAAGTTCTTGAGCTGATAAGATCTGTTGCAGAGAAGAATTTTCTGCTCATGTTGTTGTTGTGTGTGAGATAAACATGTGAGGGGTGTAGATGTAATTTGTTGGGTGCCAGCTGGGACTTAACACCCCTAACCAGCTGTTAACCGTTTTTTGAATAAAACGGGGCACTTTTGAAAAAATTTAAAAAATGGGGGCATTTTATTTTACTATATTCAAAACGAGGGCATTTTATCAAAATTCCCAAAATAAAATAACAAAAGTTTGGCAAATATATCCGTGTATGTGTCCTTTGTTCATGGCATTATGTAGCTGGGCCTACCTTTATCCATAGCCCTTGCTATCATAGACAGGGGCGGAGCCAGACCATTGCAATGGGGTGCACTTGCACCCCCTGTCTAACTGGCTCCAAACCCTAATTTAGGCCCAACAAAAGAAAAAAAAATTAATATCCAAACCTAATTTTGTATTTTTACACCTCCTAAAAATTTATTTTGCACCCCTTAACAAAATTCTTGGCTCTGGCCGTGATCATAGAGTAACCTGGCTCAATTAAATTGGCTCGTCGAAATTATTTTTTATTAAGCTATGGTAGTGATTTGACGTATGCTATTGAAAACCCTTATCATCGTCATTATTACTACTACTACCATAGTAGCTCAGTACTGATTGATTTTGTAATGATGAACATGCTCCCTAGCCAGGAAAAAGACCGTAACGTGGCACAAATATGCTGCTAGATTGAAAGATTATCGTTCAACATTACACTGGTTAATCCCATCGATTGTGTACACTTTAATTATCTCAACAACTACTGATCAGGGCCGGCACTTTGTTTGCCTTGGAAGATTACACTCAATCGAGTTCTCTTCCAACCTTTTCCGCAACGTGTAACGTCCCTGATCGACACTAGAATGGGTGATAGAAAATAATAATTAAAATGTAGAAAACATACTCCAACGAACCCGTGAAAATTACTACGGCATCAATCATGCCGATAAGTTCCTCAAATTTGATTCCACACGGCAAGTAAGCTACCCAACGAATTTATCACGAGAAAAAGTGAGTGCCCAGAGATAATGCATGAATGGGGATATATATGCAGCTGGCAAGGGTTGTCCTGTTAAGGAAAGAATAAAAAATACTTTTATGGCATACGGACCAGCCGTACACTCCTCTTGTCTCCTTCTCATGTACTTGAGATGACAGCTCAGCAGCTTTGTATCTTTCTGGAGGGTAGTTACGGTATCTTAGTTCAAGTCAAACTTATTATTTTTGGTTAATTCCACCGTGACAAAAACAGGCGGGAATTATGACCAACAGTGTTTTTGGTTTTGAAAGTTTGGTTTTTGATTTTGAAAATTTGGGACTAGTTGCGGGACTAATGCATCTCTATACCACAATAACTATGACTTAAAATTTGGGAGTACAAGCGCACATGGTTGGTATGATTCGACTAAGGCAGATGCAAATGGAAATGGAAAATAAAATAAAAAGAAGTATTGTGGCTGCTGGGATTCGAGCCCAGGTCTCCACGGCCACAACGTGGAATTCTTACCACTAAACTACAGCCACATTATTGTGCTAGTAGTGATACTTAATTTACGGTAATTCAACAGTTTTTAGGTCGGGTTATCTCCAAAATAACCATCAAAACATGTTTGTCTTCTTTTTATTCTAAGTTTGGACAAGAATAGCATAACCTTCCCTAATTTTAGTAAGCTAAAAAAGTAAGATTATACTATTCTCCCAAATATCCAGGATACCAAAATCTCAACCAAGAATATGCAGTTATTTTGCCTTTAAAATAGGTAAATATCCTAACATGTTTCACTTAACCCAATTTTTTTTTTTTTAAATAAAATTAAATACTAGACAAATAAAATATAACATATATCCGTATGGGATTTGATGAAAAAACAAATAACATTTTTGCTTAACTATTTTATGGTAATCCTAATTAACTAAGAAAAAACTCTAACCTAGCTAAGTTTGACATTCAAGGTATAAAATCATCTCCACACACTTTGACAAAATGAAATTTTCTTCGAGCACAACGACACAAATCATCTTCGGTAGGTAGAGTACAACATGGGGTGAACAGGAAACCTTTTTTTTTTTTTTAGTATAGTATTTGTAGCATGGTGGAGATCTTTTCATGATAAGTGATAACCACTAATTTATTCTCAAAAGAAGAAGAGAACACCAGTTTTGTGCATACTATTACCAACTACCAAGGATAGTAGCGTGTGTCTCTCTCTCATGTGAAGAGTATAATAATTAACTTAGTGGATTAGTTTTTCTTAAACAAATCAGGATTACTTTTTATTGATTGACATCAAGTTAAACAATCGTGGATCTTAAAACTTCTTAAAATTAGTCGGCTCTTCTTTTTCACTTTTGGTGTGTAAGAAAAGAACCACAAGATTTACAAAAATAAAAATAATAAAAATGGCTGTCATCTGACTGACGTATGCTTTTGAATAGCTACGATCATCATTTTATCATAGTGCTGATTCGTTTAGTAATGATGATAATGCCCTAGAGATATATGATATAATCTTTACGTGGCAGAAGAGATCTGCTGGATTAAAGGTTAATCCTTCAACTTTTTAAAAACAGAAAATAGGCTATATAGCCAAAAAAGCGTGTTTCCTGGGCCAAATGGACGGGTAGAGATTTTGTCTGGGTCAAATGACCAAAAGACTACCCCTACAAGCTTCTTAAATCTCTCCGTCGTATATTCTGTTAAAACACAACTCCAACTCCATCTACAATTTCTTCTCCACCATCGTTAACATAAACACAACTCCATCTTCACCTGCAATCTCTTCTCCACCATCGTTACACCATCTCCTTCCCATAAACAGTAGCAGAAAACGACTTCATCCACCGTCTCCTAAAAATCATCACTACAACAAATCAGTTTCATCAACATCGCTACAAGAAATCAATTTCATCAACAGTATTTTCTCAACATCAACACCGTATTCTGAAAACACCATCAACAATACACTACATAATTAGAAGTTTCTAGGGTTTTCAATCGATCGATTTGTTCAAGAAGTGTATTTGAAGAATGTGGTTTCAATCTATCCATGAGAATGTCTCCTAGAACTCGTAAGATTTGAAACCCTAACTCTGATTTGTTCTTATTTTCAGAATTGCATGATTAATTTGTTGAATTAGTTGTTCTTATTTTCATTTCAGTTGGTTAATTTGTTGAATTATTTGTTTTATTTTCATTTCAATGGATGTGTACTTTATTCAATAAAATTGGTTTGCATCTGGTTATTTGAGTTTTTTCAATTTAATGAATGAAATTAGTTGTGGTGTATGAGTCTGGTTAATTGATTTTTTCCAATGTTATGAATGAAGTTTAATGAATATGGTTTACATGTGATGGAACTGGCTTCATCAGGTTTAAACCTTGGATGGAATTGTTTCAGCAGGTTTTTACCTAGATGAAACTGGTTTCATCCAGCGGTTTTAATATGTGATGTATGTTGTTTTAGCAGTGAATGGAACTGGTCTCATCCAGTTTTAATATGCAGTGTATATTGTTTTAGTAATTTAAAAAAAAAAAAGATGAAAACAGTTTCATCCAGGTTTAAAAGATATGTCATGTGACGAATATTAGTAACACTGGATGTAACCAGTTACGTAGCTCAAATTTCATCAGAATACTCAGGATGAAACCCATTTTCATCTAGTTGTGGAATGTAATATATGCAGGATGAAAACTAGTTTCATATAGTTTATTCATTGATATACCATTTTCATCAGAATACTCAACTAGAAACCAATTTCATCTAGTTGTAAACTTTCATATAGCTATATTTTCGCCAAATGTGCAGGATGAAAATCAGTTTCATCTAGTTTACACATTGATATAGCTCAAATTTCATCAGAATACTCAAGATGAAACCCATTTTCATCTAGTTGTGGACTATAATATTTATTTATTTTGTCAAAATATACAGGATGAAAACTAGTTTCATCTAGTTATATACTATGATATAATTGTATTTTCATCGGAATATCTTTGGATGAAAATCGGTTTCATCTCGTTTTGAAGCGTGGTATACCTGGATTTTCATTACTAGATTACTAATTGTGTTACCCACATGCCATATTATACAGGAAAATTCAACACCATTTCATTAAATGGCCATATGTCCTTTTAATATTTCAATCTCGATTCATGCCAAAAAAAACTCCAATTTAGGAGCAGTTTTACACACCGAATTGGTGCTCAAAAGGGGAAATAAGGCTTAGATGAATGATTAGGAGTTGTATCTAGACAAATAATGGAAATGAAGTGCTATGTGAT
This sequence comes from Papaver bracteatum, assembly GCA_023529315.1. Taxonomy (NCBI): domain Eukaryota; kingdom Viridiplantae; phylum Streptophyta; class Magnoliopsida; order Ranunculales; family Papaveraceae; genus Papaver; species Papaver bracteatum. Next base: position 774,414 of record JAJJWX010003670.1, read on the forward strand.
GTTGCTGTTAGTCAGATGTAGTTGCAATTGGTGGTTGTTTACAGGGATGTTATGGCATGAGGTTTTGACTGAGATGAGACAGTGGCAACTTTGTGTGAGAAGCTGGAAGTTGAGATGCAGGGGCAATGGTTGTGTTGTTGCAGTTGGTGATTGTATGAAATTGCAGGTGGACTGGTTGGATCGAGATGCAGTGTGCAAGTGATGATGTTTAAGTTGAAGTTGGGAATGTGAAGAATGTTGTGCTGGAGCTGGATTCGAGGTTTTGATTGCTCCTACCATTCAATGAGGGATGAGACAATGAAGAGAAGAAATTGAGTTGAGATGGTTAAGCAAAGATGGACTGGAGCTAATTTGAATCAGTTGCAGGTGAATTGAATTGCAGGCTTGAGCTGAGAACTGGTATTCGGCTAGATGTATGTTAGGATGTTAACATGGCAGGTAATGGAGTATCAGCTGAGGTGGAATGTATGGCTTGACAAAGAGATTGCAGGTGGTAGCAGTGAGAGTTACAGAGTTCGATGATGGCTGCGAGCTATTGGACGGAATTGGTTGGATGACAAGAGTATGGTTGAGATGTGCATTGCAGGGTTGCATAGAAACATTTGACGGGAATAAATCAGTTCTGGGCCCAAGATTGCAGGTGTTTGTTGTGAACTGAAACTGCAGGAAAGAATGTGTTGCAGCTGAATGAAATCCTTGCTGCATTATTGGTCCGACTTATCTCGGTGCAACAAGTCAAATCTTTTATGCTTTGATCCGAAAACCTCAACTACAACAATAGTCATCGAAGATTCGTGTGATTTGGGCTTGAAGTATTTCGGTGCAACTTACATTGCGGTGCCCTTCTTATTACAACCCTGACGAAGTTAACTGGCATAGAGATGCTATTCTCCGTGAAATGAAAGGGGTTGAGAGACGTCCTGAGAAACTTATTTTCTGTCATTTGCACGAAATAGCCTTCCAGTGCTCTCCTTTAGGTAGAACAGTAATGGGACATGCTGATATTATCAAGAAAATTGGCAGTTTATCAATCAGGAACTACATTTCAACTCACTACACAGCTCCTAGAATGGTAAGTAATTAACTGCGTTCGATACAAATATCTTCATTTTGTATGCTTGAGATCTGTTACAACTTACAAAACCACACTTCCTTACATTTACCATTCATCAACAACTTTGAAGATCATTTTCAATTTATAAGGTCATTGTTATTACTGAGCGTGAAGAAAAAAGATGTCACCGAGGAGGTAAAGAAGCATTTCACAAGGCTATCAACGAGTCCTACCATCTGCTTCCAGCTTCCAGCAAAATAACCAGCAATTTTGTTGATTTTTATTGGACGAAGATGGCAATATGGGTTATCTCTTCATGTATCGCCTGGGCATTGGCTCTATTGTGCCAACATGTCGAATCTATTGATCAACTATTTCACATGGAAAATTTGTTTCTCGTTTTTATCTTTGTAGCATTAAGTATCATCTCATCGCATTTTTTAGGGAGATACTTGTATTACGAATTTTAACAATTCCAAAGAAAATGAAAAAATATATTCTAAGTTTATTGAAGTGTGAAGTCGTATCCACGTGCAAACTGAGCAGTTGATTTTTTTTAAAATTTTTGTACTACTAATGGAGTTTTAGTTGTTCTTAGACTAAGAAGGGGTATTTTAGGTGATTGATATTTTTTTGTTTTTATTTTCCTGGGTCAAATATCCATTTTGGCTAAATGAACAATATTTTTCTGTTTTTTAGCCATATAAACAGTATCTAAACCTAGCAGTCCAATTCACCCAGGAAATATTTATTTTGGTCTTTTTGACCAATTTTGTGTTTTAAAAAAGCACACTGGTTAATCGATTGCACTTAATCTCCTCAACGAACGCCACTTTGTTTATTATATCTTGATTGAAAGACTACACGACACGACTTCTCCTTTTCAGCAAGCCCCCAAGTATAAATAAACAACCGGCCATGATAAATGAGTCAACCCGAAAAATATCAAAAATAACCCCGGCGATAGACATGCCGAATTCGCACGTCAAGTTCCCACTCAGACAGCTGACAGGCATTATATCACGAGAAAGAGTGGAGTGGTCATAAGTGTAGCGGCTTCGGTATCTGTATGCTGCCGGAAGAAGTTGTCCTGGAAACAAATCTCATTCCCGGGCATCAAATAAAATAAAAAAGTGTGTTTATGAAGGCTGGTTTCGGTAACTATCACAAGTCAAACATTCTTAAATACAAACTTGAAGTGAAGGCGGGAATTATGACGACCAACAGTGCCTCCGAAAGAAATTTCGTAATGCTTTTGAAAATTCAAATTTTGGTATGTTGCGGGAAAAATGCATCTACCACAGTAATAATGACCTAGTCTGAAACGGAAAAAAATTTCCTCTAGCAGCGCTAGAGCATTTTTGATTTAGCGCTGCTAGAGCCGTTGGATGCACCAATCCAACGGTAGTGATTCCCAGTACAGTTTTTTACTCCAGGGCAAAAATGCAATTTCCATCATAAACCACCACAACCCTTGGATTAGTGCATCCAATGGCTCTAGCAGCGCAAGATAAAAAATGCTCTAGCGCTGCTAGAGCAAAATCGCCTCCGTCTGAAACTGAGTTACATTGCCAGGGGATAGGAGGAAGTAAAGCGAAAAAACTAAAGGTGTACCAAAAATGGCGGACCAGTGGTGTACCAATCCCATACAGCCATTTGATTCAATTAAGCAGGCCCCACTTGCATCTAAAACCCCCACCCCCTATAGATCTCGGTACTGGCCCAAGGGATTGATACACCATTGGTCCGCCCCTAGACAGGTCGTAAAGTAAAGTTTGGTGGTTAAATGCAGGGGCGTAGCCAAGAATTTGGTTAAGGGGGTGCAAAAAAATTTTTTAGGGGGTGCAAAAATGCAAAAATAGGCTTGGGTACTAAAAAAAATTTCTAATTAGGCTTAAAATGGGCCTTGTAGCCAGTTGGGCAGGGGGTGCAACTGCACCCCCTTGCACTGGGCTGGCTACGCCCCTGGTTAAATGTACGGAAGGGAGTAAATGAAAACCGTATGTTGAGGTCGTTGGGTTTAGTGCCAAGGATTACCACACCCACCACAGATATGGATAAGGTATAAAAAAAAGAGGAAAACCTAAAAATCGCATGCACAACGGTGAGAGAGTGACATAGAAAAAGAATATTGGCCCCCACCCCAACCCATGCATCAGATCTCGATGTTTAGAGCCGCTTCCAGGACCGTTGGATACCCGAAGTGCACATAGTTGTTCAATTTTCGTTGTGTATGTATCAACGTTGAATGGGGATATATATGCAGCTGGCAAGGGTTGTCCTGCAAAGGAAAGAATAAAAAATGCTTTTATGGCATACGGACCAGCCGTACACACTCCTCTTGTCTCCTCTCATGTACTTGAGTGACAGCTCAGCAGCTTTGTATCTTTCTGGAGGGTAGTTACGGTATCTTAGTTCAAGTCAAACTTACTATTTTTTTGGTTAATTCCACCGTGACAAAAACAGGCGGGAATTATGACCAACAGTGTTTTTGGTTTTGAAAGTTTGGTTTTTGATTTTGAAAATTTGAGAGTAGTTGCGGGAAAAATGCATCTATACCTAGTTAGAATTTGAATGATTCGCGAATGTTCGAATCCGTTGCATTGGCCGAATTATCAAAGACCGAACAAAGTTACGCGCATTATATGGGGTTTCCGAGACTGGTATATGCGATTCGCCGAATCAATTAAAATTTTGGTGACTAGTTGATTCAGACATGTGACTCCGGCGATTCAACCCATTTAAGTGTTTTTTTAGAGTTATTAAAAAAGAAGTTGGTGGTAGGGATTGAACCCATGACCTTTTACTTGCTAATTAAGGCTCAAACCATTGAGCTATTTGATTGTATTTGTCTATTCCTAATGTATTATCTATATAATGCAATAAAATTGGTTTAAATCATTCTTTCAACTCCATAAAACCTTAAAAATATACTTTTTATTAATTTGATGTAACCCGAATTTTCCGTACCGAACTTATATTTCTAAAACGAATTATAGACGTACGTATCCGTTCCGAACTACACTCCGAACAACGAACCGTTGACCGAATTTTTGACCGAATCCGACCTATCCAAATCCGTAAAATTCCTCTCCGTACCCCGTATTGCTAACTAGGATCTATACCACAATTACTATGACTTAATTGGGATTTGAGGATAGGTGTTGTGGAAACGGGGAGGAGTGAATGGCAACTTGACTTTGACGTATGATGCGTGTGAGTCACAAGCACACATGGTTGGTAACAATCAATGTAGTTAATATGATAACGGTTTGTCTCTGCCGAGGACCCAGCATACACCGGTACAACATTGTATCGGGAGATCTAAGTTTCAAATATCGGTGCAATATCGGTTCTAAATTTATATCTATAATTAATATTGTTCACACAATTATATCTATAATTTATAAAAATGCAATATCGATTTGCACGCCGATACGCTAAATCAATGTTAGCCCTATGAGCTTTTTTGGTCCTCTTTATAGTATACACCAGACTAACTTTGTTCATAATGGCAATGGTCACATCTGGACATGATGAAACATTCCCTTTAATATGTAAAAGATGCTCCTTAAGCCTAGTGATTCCACCACCACGGATTAATTTCTTACATAACAAACAAGTACTTACATAACAAACAAGTAATTATATTCTGATTTTTCTGGTCTTGGCGTTCACCCCATTCCCATGCCGGATCTTTAATTTGAGTAGCGTAGAAGAGGGCAATGTACCACGAGTAGAGTTTGTGGTATTTGAATTTGATGCATTAGAAGAGTCCATAATCACAACCTACAATGAAATGAAACAAATTAAATCCAGGCACAAACCGATAATGTATGCAAAATTGCAAATACATACTAAATGGGAGCTATCCTCGGTGACAATCTTCATTTAACAAAACCATTTCATTATATTTTTTAAACTCACCATTTCCATCTCCAAATTAAATCTTAAACACATCCGATTAAACCTCACAAACCTTATAGTTAAACTCTAACTAATATAATGGGAGCTAAATGGGAGCTAAACCCCATACTAAATGGGAGCTATCTCACGTGATTCAACCTACAAGAGATTTTTTAAACTCACCATTTCCATCTCCACAACCAGATTAAACCTCACAAACCCCATAGTTAAACACAAACCTCACAAAACCCCATCAATAACACCCCATGCTCCTTTTTGTTTTGTTAACTGTTATCGAAGAACAAGATTGATTATGAACCTAAGTCTATAACAAAAGCAAAAGCAGTAACATGTGGTACAACTTTTAATAGAAATTCATAAATTGCTAGAAGACTAGAACTCGGAAAAGACAAGACCACCAAAAGAAGGAAATCTCGACAAGCATATATAAGACTTAACATATAAATTCATCAGAACATTCATCACATAACAATTAGAAGAGCAAAAGAAGAGATTAATAATCAAAACCAACCTCTTGTTAAGACTTAAGATAGAATCAATTGAATCTCTCCATTAAAATCAGAGAAGAAGAGTCTGTACCGGCTGAAGTTTTGGCTAAGTATCGATGGATTTAGGGATTTCATTGATTTTCATCTATTCCCTTCACCTGGAGTTCCTAAATTATCCTGAAAATTTACTGAAATATCAAATATCGCCGAGAATCTCAAATACCGCCGAAAAATTAAATTGTCTTAGTTTTCCGTCAAAGGCCGATATTATTGGTAAAATATCGTATCGCGATATTGACCTTTCCGTTTCGCTCCAAAAGCGGCCGGTCTGTGTCTCCAGCAAATATATCGGCAGATCGTGCGAAATTGACTACATTGGTAACAATGACTCGGCTCTGTTCTTTTTTTTTCTTGCTCGGAAAAAAAAGACACACATGGTTGGTATGATTCGACCAAGGCAAACGCAAATGGAAAAATAGAAAAAGAATTGTGGCTGCTGGGATTCGAGCCCAGGTCTCCACGGCCACAACGTGGAATTCTTACCACTAAACTACAGCCACACTGTTGGGACAGTTATGATACTTAATTTCGGGTAATCGGCGAAAAGAGAAAGTTATTACTTATTTTTTAAGGCATTCAAGGTATAAAATCATCTCTACACAAAATGAAATTTTCTTCGAGCACAACACACACACGTCATCTTTGGTAGAATACAACATTTTTTTTGAAGCATAGAATACAATGGGGTGCACACAGAAAGCCTTTTTTTTTTTTTTTTTTTTTTTTTTTTAGTATAGTAGTAGTAGTATGGTGGAGGTCTTTTCATGGTAACCACTAGTTTATTCTCAAAAGAAGAAGAGAACACCATTTTTGTGCATACCAAGGATAGTAGCTAGCTTGTGTCTCTCATGTGAAGAGTATAATAATTGACTTAGTGGATTACTTTTTTATTGATTGACAACAAGTTAACACTCAACAGCTGTGGATCTTATGAACTAAAACTTGTTACGCCTTTGAATAGCTACGATCATCATTATAATAGTGCTGATTCCTTTAGTAATGATGATAATGCCCTAGAAAGATATGATATACTAATCTTTACGTGGCAGAACAGGATCTGCTGGATTAAAGGCTAATCCTTCAACTTTTTCCACAAAAAAACATTGGCTAATCGATTGCGCTTGATCTCCTCAACCAACGCCACTTTGTTTATTGAATATGACTACACGACACGACTTCTACTTTTTCGGCAAGCCCCCAAGTACATATACATAGAGTGTAAAACGTGCCGGCCCCATTAACGGGTACAATCGCGTCTTTCACGTGCCATGTGCCATCTTTGTCTTTGTGTAAGCCAGATGGAACGCGTCTTCAGCGTCTTCGCGCTTTTATCAAAAGCTAGGCACGGCACAGTCCACGGGCACATCACACGAATAAACGTGCTGTGCCGTGCTGGCACACGTGTTATAAATAATTTGAAATCACTTAATGATATATATTAAGTCGGACATTATTACGAGAATCTAAATAGACAACATATCATTTGAATTTTTTTCAAGTAAAATCAACAAGTTTATTCAATAAAAGAAATAACCCATCAAATATAAAATTGGATTATTGTCATGTAAATTAATGTTCTAGTCAAATATAGGTAACGACATTATAACAACGATATTGGAATATATTTTCCAAATATTTAGGTATTATATGTGTTTTTATAAAATAAGTCGGCATAAAATGTCAAAAACTAGCTAGAATAGTGACTCTTTGTGAAATATACACAAAATGTGATGTATTATGCCTTGTTATATGGTGTACTTTGTGCATTATATGACGTGCTTTCTTAACGTGTTGTGATGTCCGTACACGTGCTAATCCGTGCGCGTCTTTGTCTTTCTGCCACTTGTTAATTAGTCAAACCCAAGACGTCCCATTTAACTAACGTGTTGTGTCGTGTTTGGCTAAGTCACGTCTTTGGTCAAGGCCGTGCTCAACTTTTAGCGTCTTTGGGCTGGGCTCGTCTTGTACGCCCCAGCTTTACACACCTCTACATATACAAGTGTAGGAAACGTACTCCAACCGGCCGTGATAAATGAGGGCAACCAGAAAAATGTCACAAATGAAATAACCCCGGCCACAGACAAGTTCCCACTCAGAATTCGCACGTCAAGTTCCCACTCAGACAACCGGCAAGCATTATATCACGACAAAGAGCGGAGTCTTCCTAGAAAAATAAGGGGTCTACAAAAAAAGTGACCCCATAGAAACTTGACACATAGGGTAAAATTTTGGTGTAGATTTGTTTGTACCTTGTATAAAATACACGGAAGGCCCATTAATCAAGCCCGTCTACCCGTGAAAATTCCAAAAGTTTCTAGAAGACTTGTTGACTATTTTTTTTTTTTTTTTTTAAGCAACAGCCTAAAACAAGGCTAACGGTTATCTCAATCATTGAGCTAGCCAAGCAGAGGCAGCAAGAACAAAACATAGAGATTTTTTCCGTTTTTCCCAATGAGTCAACTCATGAGCTACCGAGGTTACAAAGTTATAGGTTGGAAAGAAAAATACAAGAAATTAAAGAAGAGGCAAAAAACTGAATGTCTTTGAAGATGGCATCGATTCCGGAATCGCCTCAAATCTTTCAAGAGAATTGTTCTATCGGATGTTGAGCATCACTTTCAATAATGAGGTGTGTAAAGCTCGTTCCACGCCTTTCGAGACCTCCCATTGCTCTAGCTTCAAATTTTCTTCTGCAGATGAAACTTCGAAGACCATAGCGACACAGAAAGTTCGGCCGAACCTATGCCATTTTTTTTTTTGCCTTGGTTCGGCTAACAAAAGGTTCAGCCGAAAAGTTGTTAGCCGAACCGTTCATCTGGGTCAGTAGATCTGTGTTTTAAAAATTCAATTTTTTGACAGATTCAACATATAAAAAGGACATTAAACCTCGTATAGAAGCATACATCTAGGGCTGTCAATGGAAATAGAGTAATCCAAATCGATCTGAGATAATCCAGTTAAGCAATTACACTCATCCCGACATAATTCGGAGAATTCGATAACAAATCAGCTAAGTTAACAGGATAATTCCCTTAGCGGATAACATAGGTGGAACTAGCATTTCTTTTAGGCTTAGTTCAATTGTCCGATAAGATACAACATTACACCAAACTGGTTTTAGCAACGCTTTGATTTTGGGATGTGCAACGGATATATACGTTGCACCTTCACAACTTCTATATCCGTTCGCGAAATAAAAATACGTTACTAAATATCGAAAAAGAAGAATTAAAAAAATAGAAAGGATGCGGATATAAGGCGTTGCACCTTCAACGTCTATATCCGTTGCTAACTAGGAAATCACGTTGCACTAAATTTTGTTAACTAGACGTGTGGATAATTATCCGATATCCCGTTAAGTAATGGTAACATTAACGATTTGATTTCTTATTCGTGGAAATTAACGGATAGCAGATATCCGCTTAACTTTTAAATCGTTAAATGCGATGGAAGAGCCATTATCAAATTACGTTAGCATCCATTGTGACCCTACATACATCTTATTTGAATCACACATTTTGGTAACTTCTAATCACTAAAATCTAAAAACCCATTTTTTTTCACTTTTTCTTCTTATTCCTCTCAAAAATCCAACTCTCTCACATAAATTTGTTTTCTCTACTAATTTACCACTAATAATTTAATTTTTAATCAATCCTTCTAATTCCTAAGTAATCAAATCTAAATATAATCATTAACACTAATTAGTAAGAGTAGTTATGTCATTATTAAAAAGGGTGGATAAGGGGTGATGTTGTTTTTTATTTAGTGACCCTATTTTGGGGCTATTTAGTATGCCTCAAAACAGTTTCTATTTTTGGAGGGTAGTTTCGGTAACTATCTTGGTTGTTGTTCAAGTCAAACATTTTTAAGACTTTTAAACAAAACAGTGCATCTACCCCAGTAATTATGACCTAGTCTGAAACTGAGCTACATTGCCAGGGGATAGGAGGAAGTAGAGTATGGTAGAATGTACGGGAGGGAGTAAATGAAAACCGTATGTTGAGGTTGTTGGGATTAATGCCAAGGATTACAACACCCACAGGGCCACAGATGGATAAGGTATACTAAAAAGGAAGAAAAGGAAACCTAAAAATCCCAAAACAAAATAAAATGAATTTGTGGCTGCTGGGATTCGAGCCCAGGTCTCCACGGCCACAACGTGGAATTCTTACCACTAAACTACAGCCACAATGTTGTGGTGCAAATTACTAAGGTATTATTAATCGATCTTAAATTAAATTCTAAAGCTGGTGGATTCTTTTTGTAGGTTTGATAATTGCCAAAATTTGCCCAAAATCAATAACCTAAACACCCAACCACATCTCTCACACCACGTCGAGAGTTGTAAAACCTCCCTCCCATTGGCCGGTCAACGAAACCCTCGCTCCGATCGCGAAATCGGGTTAGCTCCCTTACATTTCGTGGATGTTAATCTTAATAGAACATGAAATCCTGGACCTTCTTGATTAGCTACAAAATCTACAAATATCTTTTTGGGAGGGCCGGACGATTTTTGTTATGGAAAAAAAAAAGAGAATTTTTATGTAAAAAGAAAATCAACATAAATAAATTTTTTACGAGATTTACATACCAAAAAAGAAAAAAAAAGGTTTTTACAAGATTCCATCCTGAGAAATTAATGGAAAAGAAATTTTAAAAGATCTTTAGGATATTTGTCGAAACATTCTCTTTTTAGAAAAAATTCAAAAATTTCCATATTAGAAGAAAAATCAACCCAAATAAGTTTTTATTGAGTTTTTTTATTCGGAATTAATGGAGTAATCTTGGATCGGGCAATCTTATTTTTCCTGAATTATAGATTTTACCTTTTCTTGCCTTATTTTTTTCCTCCATAAACAAGTTATTTATGTTCGATAAAATAGGGAAAAAATAATTTAGGAGGACCAGGAGAAAATAAAGAACCCTCAATCGGGGGATATGAGAATTAATTGGGGGATATGAATTACCCCCAACCAAAGGTGGCTGATAAGGGTGTCTTTTGGGTGTGAAAATACCAAAACACCCTTAGATTAATTAAAAATATTATGAAAAGACTGTTATGCCCTTTCCCCTAAAACAATAAAATCGAAAACCAAATCAATTTATCCCCCAATTCCCTTTGAGTGCTGGCACAGTTAGGGTTCTGTTTTTTTTTTCCTTCATCTTCTTCATCGTTCTTCATCGACGATTAATCGTTAAATCAAAAATTTCTTCATCGATTAACCTGCCCGAATCATAACCATGGCTCCACGAAAGAAAGCAAAAGCCAAACCGAAAACCAAATCGATTGCTAAAAAAAAACACGAACAAAGAATTGGTTCGATTGCTGAAGAACAAGAAGAGGTCCAGCCGGCGAACTCGGACGATCAACCACTCGCAGTCATGGCTTCTTTGAGGAGGTTAGTGATTTTGAACTCATTTATGATTGTTTTAATCGATTTATAGCAATGAGTTTAGGTTAGAATCGCCAAACATAGCTGAAACAGTCGAGGTACGACGTAGTTCGCATTCGATCTTCGATGAATACTTGAGAACCTAAGATTCAACTGACTTCACTGGTTTCAATCAAAGTGAATTTGAAGTACCGCATACAATTTGGGTAGAATACAATATCGGTTTTATGTACCGGCATTTTTTAATAGTAATTCGTATGCCTAAATAGTATACTTAAAAACACATGAACATTATGAAGTTTGTCACCAAGACCGGCATTGAATCTAGGTTTTGTATTCCTAGAGAAACGATAGATTTGATTGAATTCTTATATGCCGGTAGTGAACTTTAAACATACAAGAACATATATGATATGTTGATTACCTAAGATCGCTCTTTTCTCTTCCATTCTATGTCATAATAATTGTTATCGCATTGAACTGATTTACTTTAGGAGTGCCTCATAGTTGTCTTTTATTTACCGGCATTCTCGATAATTAAGTTTGAAATGCCGGTAGAACTTAACCGGTTTCGCCTGTTTAAAGAGTCTCAATGCCTAGATTTTTAAACTTCCAATATGTCTTGTCTTATTTTGTTTTGTGTGCTTATGTTATAGGTCAAAAGCCAAGGAAGGTAAAAAGGAAATAATAAAGATGCCTCAATAGTGCCAAATATCGTATATCTATACACCTTTTCATTGGCACTTAACTCATCTTTCGCGCCCAAAGTCATATATTATCCCAAATTCTGCATTTTTACCATTTTCAAGAATAAATATTTGTATTATTTAATTTTGTTTTTTTAAGTACTAAATAAAGCTTGGAAGAATTGAGAAGACAAAAGAGAAGAAAGTTGGAAGCGTTGCAACCTGCTCGCGCACCAATGGCAACCTGTTTACAAATTCATGGGATTAAACAACCCATGATCCAAAACCCATGATCCAAAACCCAAGACCCAAATCCATTTCCACCTCACCCCCATTGGATTCTTTCCAAAACATCCACCTCATCCCCATTGGATTCTTTCCAAAACATCCACCTCACCCC
>JAJJWX010003671.1:1800000-1969863 GCA_023529315.1 Papaver bracteatum
TTCAAGTAGTCACTTTTAACTTGCAGATGTTTATGGTCTTACTGACGAGGCTATAATCTTTCAAACTTTTCCTGAACCTGTAGATGATCATACTCTTCTCGCTAGTCTTAATAATTCCTTGAGTAACTTCTCAGATGATAAGATTAACTCCCTCTCCATAGATGAACTTAGATCCAAGTTTAATCTCTTAAAACTTGAACACAGATTCAATTTAGGCTTGACTGACAAATATAGGCGCCTTTATTTTGATTCAAAGAAAGAAATAGATAAATTAAGGCAGAAGAATAGCGATCTTATTGACGAGAAGGATCTCGCCATAAAAAAGGGATCTGAAACCTTAGCAGATTTTCATAAAACTCTCCTTGAAGTTCAAATGGTTAGAGATAGACTTATCCGCGAGAATGGAGATCTTCTTGCGAGGGAGACTCAAATTCGATCTCGTCTCCTTATTAATAGCGATGATGAGTTTGCTTGGGCTGCGAAGGTTCTTGACAATGCCAGAAATGATTTAGGTGTAAATGTTAGCCTTCAAGTCGAACAGGCGACTCTAATTAGAGATATGATTTCTAACAGAGAAGGTTATTGGCTACTCTTCTTCTCGCTAATTTCTTGTTTTCATTATTTTCTTTTATAAAATTTCTAACTTGTTGTTATATTCTTGTAGAAGCTGAAAAAGGTTATCTTGAAAGGATCAAGGAGCTTGAACAAGAGAAGGATCAGCTCATGAATACCCTTGCTGCTCGCAATTACAAATATTCACAACTGAAGAAGCAATTTGGCATCACCAACGCGAACTTCAATAGATCTCTCATTGTTGTTCGCAATGATTCTGTTAAATTGGTCTGCGATGACCATGTAATTTCTCCTTCTGTATATCCTGATCTTGCGAAAGAAGTACCCGCAGTGATTTCAAGTCTTGACATCTCTGATAGTGAGGCTGAAAATTCTGATGAGGATGAAAATGATAGTGATGACGAAGGTGAAAAGTCTGGTGGAGAATAAAATAATGATGATAATGATAAAGGGGAAAAATCTGGCGATGAAGAGAAGTCTGATAAGGAGGATCGCGGTGGATCTAACTAGTTCTTCTTTTTATTTCTCCTTTTTCTGTAATATTGCTGTTAATTTTTAAATTTCTTTTGCCTCTTTTGTTTCTACCTGTAAGAATCAAAAAACAGTTCTTTTTATGCAAGTTAATCAATCAATATAACTATTATTCTTTTAATTATCTGCGTGCTTGTATCTATGCAATTTTTATATGATAGATGAATAATAATTTCATCGTTCTCATGCATTCCCATACTTGCCTCTATTATTTATCTGCAATATAAAAATTGATTAAAGATTAAATCAAAATCAAAATTTACCTTAATATTGGCGATCTTACCGTCAAATAATAGTTGCGTGAAATCGCAATTCTTATAACATCTACGAGTATTATCGCAGTAATCTTGTGGTCTTATTGTGCCTTCCTAATTAAAGGTCTTATTTTGCCACGCTTTTTCTTTTTGCGACAAAATCGCAGGACGTCTTTACATTTGCATGTATTGACCCATTGATCTTTCCTTAACTTTCTTCTTTGATAATATTGCGATAATATGACAAGTCTAAGTTCTCTCGCAAGATCAGAGCCTCGTGACATTATCGTCTTGCGATGAAATCGCAGGACGTCTTTACACTTTCATGTAAAAACCCATTGATCTCATCTTAACATTTCTCTCGTGGCTTTTTTCCTCTGCATTATTTACGTTACGCGACAATATGACAAGCCTAAATGTTCTTGCGATCATAAAGCCCCATGACATTTCCGTCTTAAGACACTTATCAGCTCCCTAATGGAGGGTGCCGCCCTTATCTTCCCCCTGGTTGCCCCTTCAAGGAGGGCACATCGGCCATACAAGACTAGCTCCCCCCATCCGGATTTTCCAACAACCAGTTGTGTTCGCAGCCTCTTGTCCTTTATGCCTATATGGCTTATAGTTACAAGACTGCACCCTAGTTGGGGTTTTCTTCAGGCCAAGTGCATTGTAGCCAAGACTTACCAAGGATGGCAAGAGAGTTTCGTACGCTCCGGGCACCCTTGGCTCAACCGTGTACCTCGGCGCCTTGGTCATACTTTGCACTTCTTGGAAGAGATTCTCAGTCGTCTAACCAGGATATAACCATATATAGTTGGAAATCCAAGATCTCTCTCCCGGATAGGTTTTCTTTAACCCCATCGTCTGCATGACTCAGGTTCCAGTAGCGGTGTAACCGTATCGCTGAGTCATGTCCATAGATACCCCTTTTATGACGCGCTATTAGGTCTTACATTTGCCTCTTGCGAAATTTTATTCGCGAACTAGGGTGCACGCCATGAAAGTTCGTCCCATTCTTATGTCTCTGCGAAATTTTATTCGCGTTTCTCGCGAGTATTGTAACTCTAAAGTTCTATGAAGTTCATCATTTTTGCGATTCTTTCAAGCATAATATCTTTTTTAATTACATAGTTTTCAAATAAATTATTCGCAGAGTTCTCTGAAGTTCATCATTTTACCTCTTTACTTACTATTTTCTGATTCTGCTTTTCTGCTACGTTTTGCTGTTGTCTCATTTTCTGCGAGACGCTCGTCATCAGCTTTCACATCTTCTTTTCGTTCTATTGCATCAATCATTAACCTTTCACATTTCTGTCGTTGCTTAATTTTGCACTTCCAATTGCCATTCTTTTCAGCTCTTTCTTCTCAAGAATTCATATCGATTTCATAACATTTCTTTCTTTCTCCCCAATCTCCTTTAATAACTCCGACACCTTTTGGATGATGAAATTTGATACACTGGTGATAAGTAGATGCTACACCCAATATCCCATGTAACCAGGGTCGTCCTATCACGGCATTGTAAGGTGATTCGATGTCCACAACACAGAATAAGATTTTTGAAGATATTCCTTTTAACGGTATCTGCATTTCAATTTCCCCCTTTGGTTTGTTAGATGTGACATTAAAACCATAGATTTTGTATGTTGATGGAATTAGATCTTAGTCTCTTCCTCCCATGGTTTTAAAGGTATGATAAAATAAGATATCAACAGAACTCCCTGTATCTATTAAGACTCTATTGATGGCCCAAGAATCTTCAACTTTACTATCATTCTCTTCATCTTCTTCTTGCATTTGTTTTGGATTAATCTCTAATTGTACGACCAGTGGATTATCGTGCTGCTCGCCAACCTTAGGTACATCTTGCGCAGTGAAAGATAGAGTTTGCTTCTCGCCATTAGAGACACATATGTGTCTCTCGCGAAGACCCTGCTTAAGATATTGTCATGGAAGTCCTCTATAGTTCTGCGTGAATGTACAATAGAATTACAAAACAAATTCTTTGCTTTGGCTCCAACTTCTATTACGAATGTTTCCGCTCATTTTACAGCATTCACTCTGCGAGTTTCTGGTGCTGGCGGTAATTGCTGAGATTGTGGATGTCCTACTAGAAAATGATTTAAATTTCCCTGATCAATCATCCTCAAGATTATTCTCTTCACATTCCTACAATCGTTTACTGTATGACCATGAAAATGATGATAAGGACAGAATTCTTGACTTCGATTGTTTGGATGGGGTTCTTTTCCCATGTTCCATGGAGAGGGCATATTTTCCATTAAAATGATAGCTTCCCAAATCTTTTCTATGTTAGTATTGAGAGCAGGCATCTTAATTTCTTCCCAGATTATCCTTTGTTTACCTTGTCCTTTAAAATTATTCTGCCTTTGTCCACCATAAGTTTCTTGAGGTTGATCGAGTCTTTGAAGCTTATTATTACCACCGCGATTATAATAATTCTTCTCCCTTTCATATTCTTCCTGATCTCGACTTCCCATAGCTACTAATTTCTGCTGGTTATCAATCACCACTTTCTCTTGTTGTGTCTGCGAGGTGCTCGCCACATTATTTATCATTTTAGGAAGCAAACTTCCACTGGTCGTTAGCGAGCTGGTGTTCACAATTTGATATGATTCCATCTCATTTTGTTTCTCCTCCAAAGCAATATATTCTTCCTGTAGATGTCGCAATTCTGTCATGGTAATTGTATTTTTGATTCTGAAAATTTGAATGTACAACAAATTAGTCGCAAACATTGCATTAATGAAGGATAGGATCAGGTATCTTTCATCCACCCTTCCAGCCATCTCGCTGCACATTGACTTCCACCTTATGGTTAAGTGCTTCAGACTCTCGCCAACTCTTTGTTTTAACCCAAACACATCTTCAATACCCGGCCGTGATGAATTTTTGCTGATGTACGCTCCTAAGAATGTAGCTTGTAAATGATCAAAAGAAGTTATAGTATTTTTTGGTAATCCCTCAAACCATTTCAACGCCTCGCCAGTTAAGCTAGATGCAAAATACTTGCATAACACAGCATCACGATTCTCCCACTGTAGCATACATCTAACATAAGCTTTAACGTGTTGAACGGCACAAGTAGTCCCATCAAAAATGCTGGTTAATGCTGTTAAATTGCATTTTGGAGGTATTCCTCTTAATTGTACTTCTTGAGTAAATGGAGTCCTCGCAGCTTCTTCAATAGCTTCATCAAGTTGCCTTCTACCTCCTTATCTTCTATTGCTTATCATTCCTCGCATTTCTGCTAACTCTCTCAGAATTTGCTCATTCTCAACTGATTTTTTGTTCCATTGGCCTTTTTAATGCAGCTTCCCTTCTTCTGCGTTCTTGTCTTTCTTGTCTTGCGAGATTTTGCGTATCTCCTTCTTCATCATCATCCTGTCTTTCTCTGTGATTTTCTCTTTCACCATCCTCTTGAAATCGCAGTTGCCTATCTTGTTCTCTGCGAATTTCTTCATTTCTCCTCATTTCTCTTCGATGTCTCTCTATTCTCCTTTGTATTCGATCATACTCCTCTTGAATATTATCATTATAGCGATTTTGTGTACGTCTTCTTTCTCTATTTTCATGGTTATTTTGTCGTGCTGCTTCTCGAAATTCTTGCTCTTCTACTTCTGCTCTTAATCTTTCTCTCACGCAAGCCAGGCACGCTTGTTCAGTATAGTATCTTTCAATTTCTTCTTCAATTATTCTTTGATTCCTTTGATTCTCTCGCCCATGCAATATCCTCCTACCTTCCTCTGGATTTTCTTCTTCAATTTGGTTGTTTCTTCCTTCTTGATTTCTATTGTCACGCAGATTATAACGATTTCCAATTATCTCTTCTTCTCTATGACGTTGCTCTCCATTTAAATTTTGCACTTCTTCTCTAACATTTCTCATTGGGGAATTTCGCCTTGGTTTTTCCCTGAATGATCTTGAATTTGATCTTACAGTACTTCTTGACCTCCTTCTTTGTAACCTCAGATTCTCCATTCTTAGTTCATGATTTTGTCTTGTTAGATTCGCACGTTCCTCCGCCTCTAATATCCTTTCTTCTTGTGTTCTTTGCCTCAGATCATCTACTATCCCATTTTCACGTCCCACGTGAACTAATTCTCCAGCCATTCTTTGATTTCTTTCTCCTTCTTCTCCATTTCTTAATTGTCGATTTTCTGCTTCTTCCATTGAATCTGACCTCCAAGTGTGTACGCTCACTCTATCATAATACACATCCCTATTTTGCGATTGTGCTTGTTGATTCGGCTGTTGATTTGAATTTTCTACTTCATTTCTTGTTATATTTCTTCCTAATCTTATTCTTAAAGATTCTTCTAATTCACCTGTTCCTTCACCTGCAAGTCTTTTGCTCCTCCTCACAGTTGTTGGTGGTTCTGATGTATTTCTTCTCCTTCTAGCCATTTCTCCAATTCTAACAATTTTTTCAAATCTTCAAGTTGCAATTTGAGATTTCTTAGACTGATTCTCCCTGTTTCTAGCGCAAAAATGTAGTTGCAGGATTTCCTACACTACACCCTTGTCAAGAATCTATGAAAACTAAGTCATAATTGTGAATAAACAACAACAATTTTATTAATTCACTTTCAGGAAGATTTACAAGAGATATTAAAACTCAGAAGTACAACTTTCTTTCTGGAGTTTCTCTCTCCTCAAAATTCTCTCAGCTCTTAAAAATGCATCATCCTTTTCTGGATCTATCGTGCTCTTTATATAGGGGAATATATAGTGGAAGACAGCTAAGATTTCCCCTTAATTCGGATCTACTCTGCGATCTTATCGTGATCATTATAATATTTCTCTATCGCAAGCATGATGACCATCGCAGGATCAATCTTATTCTTCTTTTACTTCTTCCATCGTCGGTTTCTTTTAGTTGTTCTGCAACGCTCGTGAAATGTTGTTGAAGAATCGTCAGTGACGCTCGCAGAAATGTTGTTAATATCGCAGGAATAATGTTGTAGCGATATTCTGGTACTACAATATAATAGGCATGCAGATAATTTATAACACTGTCGGCTGACATGTAGCCGGCATGTTAAGGATTTCTAACCATGCCGACCTGTACTTATACCAAACAGAAAACAGAATATGGGAAGATGTAATTCACTTTATTCATGCAATTTTGGTTACTACATTGATTGAAACATAAAACCTAACTCCTTGTCAACAGAAAAACGAATGCACTTAGCATGTGCATCAAGCCTTTGAACCCCTAGGCGACCCTAGTGGACGAATTAGAGTCTAGTGAGGGTTTACATAGAGGTCTACCCACAAAACCTATACAAAAACTTCTAAAGCCATCAATCTTCCTCCTCCGAAGACGATACAACATCCAAGTATTCCGGGTTATCCTCCGGGATTCTTTTTTCCAAGAAGTGATAGCTTGCATCGAAAAATGCTTCCCCCTTTTCCTCCAAGTAGCGCGCTTTCACGACTTCATGCTACAAAAACACAAAAACAAACTTACATTTGTTAGTGGTGTTTCATTGGAAGATAAAACAACATGGATTACGTAAAAAAACCAAAATTACTTACAAATTGTGCAATAGACAAGGTGAAGGGGTGAGTGTTAAAAATCCGAGGTTGGAGCGCTAAAAAAGCAAGTATGGCATTTTCGATTACTAGGTGCCTAGCGTGGACTTGTTGAACACTTCTTGCATTAGGATTCCAAAACTCGCCGCTAAATTTGTTGTGTACCCTTGCCCAAAAGGTTGTGGAATCCTCCCTTTCAGAGGATTGCCGTCTAAGTCGATTTTCTTCGTACCAAGCTTTGGTGATTGCCAAATCTTCCGCGAAGTCAAACAATGCCGTTTTTGTTTGTAGAGCTATTGGGTGAGTTATATGGAGTGTATGATGGTATGATCTTTGGAGAGTATATGCATATAGTTGTGTGTTGTTTTGTAGAGATAATTAGTGTATTTATAGAATGGTGGCCAAATATGGCCGTTATAGTGCCCAAGTACAAGTCAATCAACGAAATTGTACTTGCCAAAAATTTGAATTTTGAATTCGCCGGCGAGGTTTGTTTTCCCAAGTATGCCGACTAACTATGGCTGACCGGGTGGGAATTTTGTTACCATGCCGACGTTATGATGATTTTAGGCATCAAGAGAACATTTTCTTCTGTGTATCAGCCGACACTGTATATGGACATTTTCCTGTCGGGTATGATAAGGTCGGCAAGGTATAAATTTTATTACCATGCCGATCTTATGACTTTTAGGCATCAGGAGTTTATGCAATTTTTTGTTAAACCGTCGGAACGATATTTGTTCACTAGCTTTCCGGCTATTATGTGGTTGGCCAGGAGCCAAATTTATAACCATGCCGACCTTATGATGATTTTAGGCATCAAGAGAAGGAATTTTCTATAACAAATGGCTGACATGTTCTATAACATAATACAATGTCGGCTGCATAACAGCCGACTTGGTAATGATCTGATTACCTTGCTGACCCTGGTATGCAAGTACTTTCTGCTGTCAGGGCCGGCAGCCTGACATTTCAAAACCTTGTCGGCCCTGGTTTGGTCGGCATTGTAACTTAAAATAAACATGCCGGAGTGTGTATTGAAACTTTACGTATCTAAACTAACCATTCATTCAACAACTATAAATCCAACACTTGTTGTCCAAAATACGAAAACATGTCCCATAAACGTTAAAAAAACATTTGTCCAACCATTAACCTTAACATTTTTCCAACACAACATAAAGAAATGAACTAGAAACGCATTCATTCACGACCACGTCCATGACCACGGCCCCGTTTAGGAACACCACCACTACTACTACCTTCACCACCACGACCACTACAAGCCCTTTTTTTTCCAGCATTTATCTTGGCTTGTGCTTCCCTCCTGGCTTTTTCTTCCCTTTTTACTTCAAAATCACCTTGCTTGAACATTTTATGGGCATCCTCATTGTCAACATTGTTAACAAAGTAAATGTGCTTGCTTTTCTCTTCAATCGACAAAGGCTCTCCTCTCTCTCGCGCGCAATACAACACCCTCGCAAAGGTATTCAAATGCTTCGGTGCACAACAACAAGGGTCCATAGTATAATGCAGCTTCATCTCTCCTTTGGATTAAACCTTGATTTTTAGCATCCCGATATGGATCAAATATCAGCTCCTCCGCGGTCAATTTGTCGATGGCGATTCAGATTTTGATAAGCTTTTGCGGCATTTCCTTTTCCCGAGTACCCTTAAAACTGTACCTTTGCGCTCTTGGCTTATCAACAGCAACATTCGCATCCACTCTGACGTACGAGTTGGCTTTCACCAAAGAAGGGAAGTGCTTATATATCCAAACCTATGCAAAAAAAAAAAAAAAATTAGTAAGAATCTTATCTTACGAGAATTTGGCAAATATAAATGATTTAGACATTACCTGGAAGAGACATATGTTTCCGTTAACTTGTGAAGTGAGTGCCATTGAAGCCTTTGTAAACTCATTGTTCAAGAAGGCGACCATCGTAGTACCCCAAGAATACTCACGCATCTTATCTAAGGGATCCAATAGTTGCAAATAACTGGCGTCGACCAAGCTTCCGGAACTGTCGGGGAAGATACATCTGCCCATGACATATATCAAATAACCTAATGCAGTAAAACTGATTCGCACCGGGTTCACCCTTCCTTCCTCGTCAAAGATTTTCTTGGTGTCATATAATGTGTCCCTCAACTTCTTCAGATTAAACTTCTTTCTTAGACGACCATCCTTCATCACAAGCATAGAATCCGTCGCAATATGATTCCAACCGAACAATTTCTGGCACAATTTAAAGATATCCGTGAAAGAAAACTTATTATCGAAGCCCTCATAGACTGCTTTTCCCTCAACCTCGAGGCCTAGAATTTGATGATCATCATCGGGAGTTATGGCCATCTCACCGAATGGGAATAACATTGTATTAGTCTCTCCGTAGAACCTCTCATAGAATGCAGATATGGTAACTATATCATGCTCAATATTCGAACTCACCACTGCAGGCCACAACCCGGAGTTCTTGAAAATCACTTTCACCTCCTCACATTCATCCTCAAGATCCCAAGTCTTAGTCATTGAACATGAATCTTGGTGCCTCATGAGACGGACAGCATGCTTGTGATCCTAAATACCAAAAAAAAAAATGAAAATAAATGCAAACACTTGACGCAAATTTAAGATAGTTATACACTTAAATAAAAAACAAAGACGGATTGAGATTACTTACGATAGTATTATGGATCGTACATGCCCATGAGTCTTTGTATCCAAAAAGAACATTGCCACCGTCTTTTGGGGTCCCCCTTGGGTTCTCATCTTTTTTCAGTGTAACCATCAAGTGAGAGGGAGGCATGTGGGAATCATTTGGTTTAGTGATCACCCTCTTCTTCTTTCCGGTTTCAGTTGAAGTTGAAGCTTTGACTTTTTGAACATTAGCTTGACTTTGTTCTCTATCTCCTTCTTCTTATTCTTCTTCTTCTTCTTCCACCGCATCTTCAACAATTTCATCTTCTCTACCCTTACCTTTATCTCCGTTACCATCAGCATCATTATCATTACCTCCTCCAACATTAGGCATGTCTTGATTACCATCATCATCATCATTGTTGCCTCCTCCAGCAGCCGGAGTTCTTTCATCAACATCGTCATTATCACATCTTCTACCATATGGAATTGATTGGTCTTCATCTGAAGTCTCGTCTGAATCACTGGGTTCCGATGGTGGTTCATAATCATCATTAGGTGCACGTATCTTGAGCGTTCCCGGCATAACGTATGCCCCACGATATGTTGAAGTCAAGAGTTTTTCACCAACACGAGGAGGTCTTGAAGGAGGACTAAGAGATTTCTTCTTTGCCTTTTCCAACCTGAACAAGAATGATTAAGAAACAAAATTATAAGTCGGCAGGGAAGACAAATATAATCATTTCGGCCGAACAAAGGCCAGAAGGGTCGACTAAAAGATATATGCTGGAAAAACTATAGCAGGCAAGGTATTATTGATATAACCTGCCGGCTCCTAACACAAATGAACACAGGAAACACAAGGATTTTTCACATTACATGTCATCAAGGTCCATTAAACATACGTTGCCGGCCAACTAACAGCCGGCACCGTTATACCCAAATAACGTTCCGGTTTTAAAAACTCAAGGCATTAGGAACTAATATTTTCTAAACAAATAGCCGACAGGGTAAAAAATTATAACACGCCAGCTTCAGTAAAATAAAAGCCGCCGGCAAGGTCGACATTTGAATAACCTGCCGACACTGCAACTAACAGTACATGTATTGACTAGACGGCACGATATTCAACCTAAGAGTCTTCCGGTGATAAGTGTTGTAAAACACCTAATTTTATATCTAGTATTTATGCTTTCTTTGTTATTATCCTTGGGACTTGAATCTCTTATGTTTAGTTTTGAGTTATTAGGTGCAATGGAGTCCTTGGTAGCAAAAGAAAGAGAAAACATCTTTTTGGAGCGTAAAAGGAAAAGAGGCCAATTTACATGAGAGCTATATTTGGAGCGGGCTGACGTGCGCAAGGAGAGGTGGAGAATGAACCATCAGTTTGCCATAACTGACAGTTGAGAAAGAAGCGAATGGGTTGTCGGCTATCTGGGACCGACAGGCCATGCGTGAGTTGGTTACCCCTTAACCACTAAAGTGGGTGTCAATATGAATCCCTTTTTCCTACACAAACCTAAAATTCAGAGAAATATAGTTTTGTTCTCATCATTACCTCCTTTGCCTGAAATTGAGAGAAAGCATTACGGCACCTCAAAATCAGAGAAAGGGCGATTCAGAGATGAAAATGGGGATTGAGAAGGATTTTGAGAGGAATTGGATGAAGAAGATTATGCTGGGATTGAAATTGAAGATGATTTCCAAGGGTTTGGATATGTTTTTCTTATCAGGAAGAAATGATGAAGAACAATTGTTGCTGATGTGATTGAGAGAAAGGGGATCTGAGTTTAAATTAGTAAAAGAGGAAATTGGTAGCAGATTACGAACTGATGATGCTATTGGATTAATGGCGAGTGGTGGTAAATCAGGGAAGCTAGTTCTAGTTGTGATAAATGAATGTTGTGTGATGAATTGGAATCAGTTGCCATTCAGCTGAGTTAGACTCCTGACACACTGAGCTTGACCAAGTTGACTGACTATAATCGGTGACCGGGTGGACTTTTCCGATCACCTGAGATTTTTTCTGGCGCCGGATTACGGTCAACTTCCGGCTGGTAACACAGTTTTCCGGCGAGCATTTTTGGGACATAATTTTCACATTGGTATTTCACACACATGAGCTTGGTGGACTTCTTGTTATTGGACCTTGGGATTTGAAGACCTAATTTTGGAAAGTTGAAAAGCTATAAAAGGAAAAGTTTCTATTCTTTTTGGGGGATATATTTTTCTACTAGAGTTGTGGAAGAGAGCAGCGACTATGGTTTGCTTTTGTTTATTATCATCTTCTTCATTTCATTTTTATTATTGATTATGAATATGAATATGATGAACCCAAACGCTATGAGTAGATAAATTTCATTTATTGGTTATGGGATATTAAGTGGATTTCACAAATAATATTTGATTCAATGTATTAGTTTTGTCTCAACTTTATTGTTTATGATTCATGGTTTATATTGTTATGATTTGATTGTTAGTTTGGTTGAGTCCGGAATCAATCCGATTTACTTTCATATCTAGAGCTATATTAAGGTTTTCAATACGTAAACGTTGTTTATCCCTGATTCTAAGTAGCATAATGCCATTATTCCTTATAGTGATACATCTCTATAATTGCATATGAATCATAACCTTGGTTAAATTGAATTAGTGCTTTTACACATTTTGATTGCCTTGATTAGTCTTATTCCATAGAACTTATTGCTTTTAGGGAGTTAAATATAATTGTGCTTTTACACTTTAGGTTGCTTTCTAGAAAGAATTCACATATGCATCTTTTAATGTGGTTGTGATGAAATCAAGGAATTAGCGGGATATACTTGCGATCAAGGTATCTTAGGACTTTTAGTAAATGAGAGATTAAAATTTCAATTCTAGTCACTGTTGAGAATTCAAGTTTGTGAATGAAACTATCCCGTGACTAATATATTCTCCTTATTGATTATTTTAATACTTTATTGCTTTCAATTTATTTTTATTTGCTTTGAAATATCAAAACCACACATTGGTTACTAAGAAACTGAATTTTGCATAACAACAAAAGCCTCTATGTGGATACGAACTCTTTCTTATCGCACTATTTTGATTATATGGACCTGTTTGTTTCTTCTTCTTCTTTTTTTGTTTCTTTTTTTTAAATGCAAAATAAATAAAGTAAATACAAAATAAAATAAAAACTAATGATGAACCTAATGAACTTTTCTCCTATTTTTTTTTCATTTTTTTTTGAGACAAGAGAATATAATAAAAATAAAGATAAAATAAAAAGTACAAAGGCCATGGTGTAAGTACTTTACCACTTGATTCTTCACAACATGTATGTCTCGATATCATAAACTTCTTGAAATCTCATCTTGATAATCTTCACTCTTGTACAATAGTCTTCAACTTGTAAAAATTCTGCTCCTTGTCTTGTTGCTATACTTGAATCTGAAATCTGCTCATTTATGTACTGTTGCTTGTAAACCTTGAATGTCTTCAACTTTCCTTAGAATTTGTGATGCTCCTCTTATTGATGATGATGGTGTTTCTATGGACATGTTGGTGTTGAGAGAGATAAAGTGGATGGTGCTAACTGTGAACAAGATTACAAGTGGTATGTAAGTCATCAATTCGATGTCACCATCATGATTGATAAAATAGCACTCAAGAGATCAAAATAGTGCTTCTATTGGTGGGAGGTTGGGTAGCTTACCATTCTACCCAGAATTTACGTACGGTGACACACACTCTAAAAGCACATATTTAGACAGGTACAAAGAATTGAAGGTCGGTGCCTCTCATGATGTAACATGGGTAGTCTCCACTATAGGGGACCACTACTCTACTACCGAATTCAGTATGCACCTTATTTTCCACTGGCATGGTTAAATCCAACTTTAACTCTCATACAAGTAAGAAACCCGATCATGTTCTCTGTCATCTCTAAGTTTAGTCACTCTTATGAGAATCTCGATGTAATCTTAGCGACATGTATACCATGTGACTCTAAACTAACTACAAGTTGGAGGTTTTTTATTCACTATTTACAAAAAAAATTGAAATTTTTACAATGCAAATGCTTAACCACTCCCCCACACTTAAACTTTACATTGTCCTCAATGTGAATTGAGTCATCCAAAGAAAGTCAAGGTGGGAAATCAAATAATGATAATGTGACAAGAAATCATAAAAAGTAAATGCAAAACAAGAAAAATAAACTAAAAACAAGACAAGAAAATAAAAATAAGACAAGAAATACTCATCCTATGGGTTGCCTCCCATTTAGCGCTTAAAGTTGTCAGTCCGACTATCTCCTTGCTTGCTAAGCCTTAGCTAGGGTCCCATATGTTATGGACACCCGAATGAACATCACTTGGATACCGCATGACTTTAATCATGTTGAAGCGAATTATCTCATCATCAAACTTCATAGTGAGTATTCCCTCGTCCACATCAATGACGGTTTTAGCCGTCTTCATGAAAGGTCTCCCAAGAAACAGGGGTATGGATGCATCCGAGCCATCATCCATCTCTAAAACACAAAAATCAGCTGGAAAAACTAGTTGGTTCACCTGCACAAGGACATCCTCAATAATACCCCTAGGGTAGACATAAGAACGATCCGCAAGTTCAAGCACAATATTAGTTGGTTTCAATGGACCCAAATTTAAAGACTTATAAATAGATGCTGGCATGATATTCACGGATGCTCCTAAGTCAAGCATAGCCTTTCCAATCCTTGTATTACCAATCTCTAAGGGTATATTGAAGCTACCCGGATCCTTGCATTTGGGTGGGAGTTTCTTTTGCAAAACCGCCGAAGCGTTTTCCCCCACACTCATAACCTCATTACCGGTTAGCTTTTTCTTCTTGGTACACAAGTCCTGTAAAACCTTTGCATATTTGGGAACTTGCTTGATAACATCAATAAGTGGAATGTTTACATGAAGCTTCTTGAAGATGTCTAAAATCTCCTTTTCTAGTTCTTCCTTCTTAGAATTAGCAAAACTGCGAGGGAAAGGTATAGGAGGAACATAAGTAGAAACATGAGTTTTAGAGATAGAAATAGGTACCTCAGAAGTTTGGGGGAAATCATCATTCTTTTCCTCCAAAACAGGTTCCTTTTGGGTCTCCATATCACCCACATCAACAATTTCAGGTTGCACAAGTTGTGTACCACTTCTCAATGTAATAGCACTAACATTCTCTCTTGGGTTAAGAGATTGAAAAGGGAGTTTCCCAATATTTTGTGCCTTCAATTTGTTTAATTCAATCACCATGGAGCCCACTTGTGTCTGCAACTCCTTGATAGCACTCTTAGTTTCTTGTTGGCTTTCCTTGAATATGGTAGAAATACCTTGCATCATTGTTTGTAACTTTGCATCGATATCAGAACCTTGGTTTTGTACCGGTTGTTATGGTTGCTGAAATTGTTGTTGTTGCGGTTGAAATCCACTCGGACGGTTGAAAGTAGGCTGTTGAACCGCACCTTGCTTGTTTCCATAGCTGAAATTTGGATGATCTCTCTATCCCGGATTGTAGGTGTTGGAATAGGGATCATACCGTCTTTGTTGGTTAGGAAAAACCGCATTAGCTTGCTCCAAATCTTCACTATACGAAGGTAATATAACCGCATCCATCTTTTGCATCATTTGCTCCATGTTATCCATCATTTGATCACGGTGTGATGATGATGAATCACTAACTTCATGCACTTGCCGAACCATTGGTTCACTTCTTGTGTAGAATTGTTGCGAGTTTGCAGCCATGCTTTCAATCAACTCGGTAGCTTGGGCCACCGTCTTGTTCACTAATGCTCCACCACCCGCAGCGTCAAGAAGATATCTATCACTTGCTTGGAGGCCTTAGTAGAAGTATTGGAATATCATAACATCGCTGAATTGATGGTGAGGATAGCTTGCCACCAATCTCTTCTATCGCTCCCAACATTCATACAAAGATTCTCCTACATGTTGCTTAATTCCACAAATCTCTTTGCGAATTTGAGTAGCTTTATATGCAGGAAAATACCTTTCTAGAAAGAGTTTTTTCAACCCGTTCCATGTAGTGACACTCCCGGAAGGAAAGTAATACAACCATTCCTTAGCATTGTCCGCCAAAGAAAATGGAAAAGCTTTCAACATTGCTCCATCTGCATTAGTATTTTCTGGAAGCATGGCCATGATAACGTTGTGAAAATCCATGAGATGCTTGTTTGGATCTTCATTCGCCATACCATGAAACTTAGGAAACTCTCTAATCAACCCAGGCTTGATCTCGAAGGTTGATTTGGTTTGAATACACCATCGTTGTGCATCAATCCTATGAGAAGCCAAATCCTTGAGTGTACGATTTGCATCACCCATTGCTTCTTCTTCTTTAACTAGTGGTTCTTCTACGAATGGAACCTCTTGTTCTTCTTCTAGTTGTAACTCTTCTTCCACTTCTAACTCTTGCTCTTCCGTTGTGTCTTGACTTGGTTGGAGTATTGTGCCTCTTCGAGTAGCTATCCCGCACCTTGGATAGTTCCAATCTTTAGAAGCCAAGGATTAGGTACCTGAAAACAATTCTCGCAAACAAGTAAGAAACAAGACAAGAAAACAAAAGGCAAGGATAAAAGCAGAAATTAAAAAAAGAAACTAAAAACTTGAAAACAAGCGGTATGCCTCCCCGGCAACGGCGCCAAAGTTTGGCCGGTTGTCGGCCAAGCAAAAATAATTTTACTTTCTTACTTAACTAAAATAAATATAGTATGCAATAAGAAAGAGTTCGTATCCACAGAGAGGCTTTTGTTGTTATGCAAATTTTCAGATTCTTAGTAACCAATGGGGGGTTTTGATTTATCAAAGCAATAAAAACTAAATTGAAAGCAAAGTAATAATAAAAATAATCAATAAGGAGAATATATTGGTCACGGGATAGTTTCATTCAAAAACATATATTTTCATCAATGACTAGAATTGAAATTTTAATCTCTCATTTACTAAAAGTCCTAGGATACCTTGATCGAAACAAAAAAAAAATAAAAAAATAATCATTGCATCATTTTTTGGTTTGTTTAGTTCATTTTTGGTTTTGTATTCATTCAATAAATCCGATGGAAGAAGAAATATCTATAATGAAGTTTCAAGCAACAAGGAATTAGAGGAAAGAGTTACATTGTCAAGATTCTACGAAGTTCAAGAGTTATCATCAAGAGTTGAAGACCGAAGATGTTTCTATGGATGCTGTGAGAGTGGTGCTAACTGCACGCCGAACGGATAACGAGGTAAGTAAGCATATTCCCACCATCGTTAAGTGGTTGATTTCCTTTCTTAGGGATCGTCAGAAAAAAATGGGTTTTGAAAATGAATAAAAGATGTGGGTTTTCAAAACAATTCGGAGGGTTTTTCCTTCCTACTATTCAACGTATCGCATGATTCTCTCTTCATTCCTACTTGGACACATGTGTGACCCATAAAGAGTTGTTTATTATTGAGAGCAATTTCATAAAACCCTTTCTTGTGAGGCAGAGTCGAGACTTTTGATCACTCCGAACCCGAATTTCTTTCGATAGGGGATGGTTATTTCTCTCTCAACTTTTAAGAATGAGATTGTGTACATATTTGTGTCTAACTTATTATGACTAGTGTGCAGAATTTCTATGTATTCTTAGCGCATTGGATGCTATCATTTCAGATAACTAGTAGGTTAGAAAAGTAGGTTTTATGGGTACATCTCTAGTAAACCCTCACGAGAGTTGTTTGTATATTTCAGAATAAGTTTTGTTTCATTTGCTGGAGGACTAGCAAAGTCTAAGTGTGGGGGAATTTGATAGGTGTTGTAAAACACCTAATTTTATATATAGTATTTATGTTTTCTTTGTTATTATCCTTGGGAATTGCATCTCTTATGTTTAGTTTTGAGTTATTAGGTGCAATGGAGTCCTTGGGAGCAAAAGAAGGAGAAAACGTCTTTTTGGAGCGTAAAAGGCAAAGAGGCCAATTCACATGAGAGCTATATTTGGAGCGGGCTGACATGTGTAAGGAGAGGTGGATAATGAACCATCCGTTTGACATAACTGACAGTTGAGAAAGAAGCGAATGGGTTGTCGCCTATCTGGGACCGACAGGCCATGTGTGAGTTGGTTACCCCTTAACCACTAAAGTGGGGTGTCAATATGAATCCCTTTTTCCTACACAAACCTAAAATTCATAGAAATATAGTTTTGGTCTCATCATTACCTCCTTTGGCTGAAATTGAGAGAAAGCATTGCGGCACCTCAAAATCAGGGAAAGGGCGATTCAGAGATGAAAATGGGGATTGAGAAGGATTTTGAGAGGAATTGGATGAAAAAGATTATGCTGGGATTGAAATTGAAGATGATTTCCAAGGGTTTGGATATGTTTTTCTTATCAGGAAGAAATGATGAAGAACAATTGTTGCTGATGTGATTGAGAGAAAGGGGATCTGAGTTTAAATTAATAAAAGAGGAAATTGCTAGCAGATTACGAAATGAAGATGCTATTGGATTAATGGCGAGTGGTGGTGAATCAGGGAAGCTAGTTCCAGTTGTGATAAATGAATGATGTGTGATGAATTGGAATCAGTTGCAATTCAGCTGAGTTAGACTCCTAACACACTGAGCTTGACCAAGTTGACTGACTATAATCGGTGACCGAGTGGACTTTGTCGGTCACCTGAGATTTTTTATGGCGCCGGATTCCGGTCAACTTTCGGATGGTAACACGGTTTTCCGGCGAGCATTTTTGGGATAAAATTTTCACATGGGTATTTCACACACATGTCTAATTTTGGAAAGTTGAAAAGCTATAAAAGGAATAGTTTCTATTCTTTTTGGGGGATATATTTTTCTACTGGACTTGTGGAGGAGAGCAGCGACTAGGGTTTGCTTTCGTTTATTTTTCATCTTCTTCATTTCATTTTTATTATTGATTATGAAAATGAATATGACGAACCCAAACGCTATGAGTAGCTAAATTTCATTTATTGGTTATGGGATATAAAGTGGATTTCACAAATAAGATTTGATTCAATGTATTAGTTTTGTCTCAACTTTATTGTTTATGATTCATGGTTTATATTGTTATGATTTGATTGTTTGTTTGGTTGAGTCCGGAATCAATCCGATTTACTTTCATATCTAAAGCTATATTAGGGTTTTCAATACGAAAAAGTTGTTTATCCCTGATTCTAAGTAGCATAATTGTGGGTAGTGCTTATAGTGATATATCCTACTAGTCACATATGAATCATAACTTGGGTTAAATCGAATTAGTGCTTTTACACATTTTGAGAACTTATTGCTTTTAGGGAGTTAAACTTAATTGTGCTTTTACACTTTAGGTTGCTTTCTAGGAAGAATTCACATATGCTGCAGGGAAGCACGGACACACCAGTATTGGTACCGTGTCCGCGTCAGACACGCGTCGGACGCACGACACGCGTTGGACACCGACACGACGCACTTGTACAAATATATACCTCATTTTTCTAATTGCGTAATCAAATTGGTTATGAAAATTAGTATAATAGTTAATATTTGTACATATGGGCTAACCTAATGGCATAAAAGTGAGTTTTTTCATATATATGCATGATTAATGTATTTGATATACCATAATACTATGATATTAGTGTATAAAAATTATTTAATTAATATATATATAAACGTGTCCGTGTCCTGATGATTTTGAATTTTGCCGGTCCCTGTGTCCGTGTCGTGTCGTGTCCGTGTCAGTGCTTCGCATCTTTTAATGTGGTTGTGATGAAATCAGGGAATTAGCGGGATATTCTTTCGATCAAGGTATCCTAGGACTTTTAGTAAATGAGAGATTAAAATTTCAATTCTAGTCATTGATGAAAATATATGTTTGTGAATGAAACTATCCCGTGACCAATATATTCTCCATATTGATTATTTTTATTATTACTTTGCTTTCAATTTAGTTTTTATTGCTTTGATAAATCAAAACCCCCCATTGGTTAATAAGAATCTGAAAATTTGCATAACAGCAAAAGCCTCTATGTGGATACGAACTCTTTCTTATCGCATACTACATTTATTTTAGTCAAGTAAGAAAGTGAAATTATTTTTGCTCGGCTGACAACCGTACAAACCCTAACTATGAAAAACCGGCAGGGTCGATAACAAAATACCTTGCCGGCGGAAATAACTGAAAATCAAAGAATCGGTTTTTCAGACCTAATTTGACATGCAAACATGAAATTGAAGTACTTGAGTGAGTTTAAGTAGGCCCTTACTTTCTTAATCGCACCATTTCTTCGTCTTGAGTGGGTTCAATTTCTTCTTCAGCAACTATTTTTTTCTTCACTTTATGTTGAACTAGTTTTGCAATCCCAGGGTTGTATTGATTGGGTTTTCGATTAGCTTCTTTCCTACGAGTTCCCTTACGCCGTGGTGGATCCGTTGATGATTAATCGGAGTTTTCGAATCGACGATGTCAATGAATTAATCGACGAGTTTTGATGGTGGTGGGGGTGATGGAGCCGGTATGGTTGTGGAGGAGAAGGAGAAGAAGGGAAGAAGAAAATAAAATGAAAAGATTAAAACTGATTTAGGGTAATAGGTTTTTAAAGGGTGAGGGTAGTTTTGTAACTTACCCATTAGGACTCCCCCTAAAACCCTTAAAAAGAGTCCCTTTAAAATTGGGTATACCCCAATCAAGCCAGGTAAAAGAGAAGTACAATATGGAAATTTCCAGGGTATTACACCAAATCCAATCTTTTTTGTCGAATTGGAAAAAAAAGTCATGTCTCATATTGACATAAAGTCACCATATATATAAAGTCCTCTATCGATTCACTCGGTCGGCCTAATCAGACTGATTTCACTTATAACATTGGTTTAGACCTAATGATGTTGATACAATTGTGAGGGGAATTCTTCCAAGTACCTACAGTTCATGCATTTATAAGGCCCGCAAGTATTGATTATAAGAAAAAGCATCATGGTCGCATTTGGTATGGCTATTCACCAGCAGACCAAGCTAATTCATTGTAAATTAACTAACTTTTCTTTATCTAGAAACTACCGTGCCGTAACGGTACGGGATGTTTTGTCTCTAATACGATATTGTTCATAATCCTCTTGCTTCATTTTATTCGTGAGTAATTATTTTGATATTCAAATAGGTTTTGGGAAATAAAATGGGTTACCTGATCTTTTTATTTTTTTACTCAAGCATGTTATTCCAATTTATTATCTGGACGGAGTAATAATGTTGTGCCAACATGAAAATAAAATAAAAAATACAGTAAATAAAAAATTTCCCCATTTATTGTTCCATCATACCATAATTTCAAACTTCAAAAAGAATATTTCATTTAACAGTACATATACCTAAACTGCCAATACAACTCCATGATGTTTATGAATACATTTGTTCCGAAATTATTGATAACTAAGGCTCTAAGGAGTGAAGCAAAAACCCATAATATTTTCCCTACTATAGATAAACACTATTTATTTATTTTTTGCAAATGTGAGAGTTATAAAAATGAAGAACCCTTGGCTATTGGAAGGCTCAGATATACACATGTGAGTTGAAAAAATAAACTTATAATAGTAAATCAAAACATGTGTATGATTCTTTCTCAATCATATTGATAACATAAAATTGAAGAAATTCGTGGATAAAAAGATTTCACACCAACTATGCTAAGTAGTGCATGAATGACGTTCTCACATCTAGTGTTACTTAAGTAATTTGGAGTTTTAAAGAGCATAGTCATATTGATATTTGTATCTACATAAATTCAACTAACCTTCTGAAGAAAAATTATTAGTTTCAAGGTAGAGCCGACACAAACTTCTGTCGCCTTCAATGTATACAACACACATTGGGTTTAATCGTCCTTGAGATTAAAAAAATACCCCAACATTAGTCAAATAATGTCTACAAATATGGGATCGAAACAAAGTGCTAACGGGAAAAATGAGAGACTAACATCAGTTCTACAAATAAAATACCCTATATGTATCAAAGTTTGTTAACCAAACATGTATTCAAATTAAAAAGTCATCAACTTAACACAAAAATATAAAAGAACCCAAGTTAAATCAATACTTGCATAAACAAAACTTATAAGAGAATTTTGTAATTATTAAATACCTTTAAAATCACTATTAGAGATTTAATTGCATGCCTCGTTAAAAATTACGGTAGGACGAAATCACCAGATTAATCTGTAGAAATTTCACTGGATATGTAGCAATTCAGAGAAGTTTACACTGGTGGTGATGCGTTCCATCTAAGTGTTGTTCGATTGATTTTTTTTTTTGAAGGTTTCGGTTTTCATTGGAGATACCGAGAGGGAGCATTTCATTATATTCATTATAATTCAGAACTCGCCCTCTGCTTACAGGATCTCAATACAACCTTAGATTTATCTATTGGACGGAGAAACCTTGATACTAAATATGTAGTTTTTAGTGTTATTTATTATATAACGTGACATCCAAATGTTTTTTTTCTTCTTTTTAATTTTCATGTATTTTAACCGAGTTTATATTAGCATTAAGACGATCAACCACATTTCTAATTTATAGTGTTATCCTTTTGTAGCAGCACATAATTAACATAGTCAATTACTACTCATCAAAATCGGTCAGTACCACAAACCTCCAGATATCACTTCTTTCTCCACCACCACCATTTTCCATCCCTCGTAGAATATTGGGCACACTTATAACTTTTAATCCCACACGTCATGTATAAAGTTTAGATTTAACAAACTTAGGTCGTCAATTAATTTATTCAACTATATGTTTTTTGTTAATACTGAAAATCATGCGTACGAACGGTTACCAAAGATAGCAGTGGTACAAAAAACAACCATTTTGTCTTATATGATTTGGTATCATCCCAAAAGTATTTGTTATCCTCCTATTTTTATCGTGTCAAAAACAACCAACTATACTTTTCACAATACAATGTTACCCGTCATGTAATTTCTTTTATTATTTTTGATTCAAAAACAAAAAACCAATACCACCGCCATTAAAACCATCTAGCGCCACTATTTCTTCCACCAAAACTAATGTTACCGCCTCCACCACTTCGTAACACCTTCCACCGCTTCCACCACTTACTTCTTCCTCTACTACCACCACCACCACTAATATCTATTGAAATAATTTTTGTCAAAATTATTATTTATTGATGGAGATATGTATTAATATTAATTAAGGGATATTTATGATGTAAAATTAATAAATCTTTTATCATGAGAAATTAATGAGACATCAATTAATAAAACACTTATACTAATTAATATTTAAGTTGAACAAACCATAACCATAAATTTATCTTCTCTCTAGACAAATCACTTATACTAATTAATAAAACACTTATACTAATTAATATTTAAGTTGAACAAACAACCACTGTTGATTTATCTTTTCTATCAATTCCAACCAAGGTAGAACAATGGTTAGAGTCTACTCTTATGACACAATATGTCATGAGTTCGAACGTCCCCGTTATAATATTTGAAATTCCATATCTTAACTTGAGTATTCATTTTTAATTCATAATATTGGAATGAACACCACATGTGCGACTTGTAGGGTGTGGCACGGAGAACCACAGCCTTTGATTTATCTTTGGCAAGGATAAATCATGACCACCACTCAGATAGGCAAAGTTAGTAAAACTCTGCTTTATACTTCTATGGTTAGAGGCTACTCTTATGACACAATAGGTCATGAGTTCGAACCTCCCCGTTATAATTTTTGAAATTCCATATCTTGACTTGAGTATTCATTTTTAATTCATAATATTGGAATGAACACCACATGTGCGACTTGTAGGGTGTGGCACAGAGAACCACAGCCTTTGATTTATCTTTGGCAAGGATAAATCCTGACCACCACTCAGATAGGCAAAGTTAGCTAAACTCTGCTTTATACTATTGATAAAGAAATCAGAAAAATGAATCCATAATTGGATATTTAAGACTCAATGACTTAGTTAGGAGTATCTAGTTATGGATTACGGTTGAGAATATGCCTCATGGTCAATTGATGAAGATGATTATTCAAATTCATGTGGTCACTGTTTTGGAAAAAAATCTCCACTAGCCCAACTTGGACAAATTGAAGAAGTCCAGGAAATGAAGAACTCCAAATGTTGCGCTACAAAAGTAAATCGGTTTGAATCAGAAGTTATTACGATCATACGGTATGACATATTCCTTGATAGGATCATGTATTTTCGATATAAGAAAGAAACAAGCGGTAAAATAATAAATTTAAAAAATTACTATTAAAACCATTCCTGCAGACCCTCTGCTTCAGGTGGTTGTTCCATTTCCTAGATTACACTCGTCTTTAACCTGACACTGCCACTCATCAAGCGACAAGCTGCACCACTATAACCAAGTGATGGTCTTCTTCACTATCGTTGAGTGTTTCGTTTAGGAAGATGATCCTATCGTAAGAGAAATAAGAATTCGTAAGTATTGGAGGGAAATTACAAGATTGAAAACATCCAACCCAATTTTCACTCGGCCAGAAAGTTTCTTCGAGAAAGTACAAATATTGTTCAATAAATTCATATATGAAATACATAGTATTTAGTGCTCATCAGAAAATCAGAAAGGATACAACGGATGATCTAAATTTATGAAGTGTAAGTAAAAAATTATGAATTCTAACCAAAACAAGAAAAGAAGAAGCCAAAGCGGAAAGGAAGAAAAAGAGAAGAAGATAATGGATACAAATGAGGACTACAATCTAAGAGCAGCAATTGCTTCAGGTCTAAAATCAACTCTTAAACCTAAAACTCTCCTCACCTCAGCCGGAGTTAGTCTCCAAGTCATGGGTCCTGCATTCTCTCCCCAGAAATCCAAAATCTCGGAAACCTTTTCCAGGTTGAGGATAGTTGCCATCTGAGTAAGCCGGGCAAACTTGTCTCTGACAGTCCTCTGGGTCATACCAGAGAAATGGCTCACTAGTGCCCTAGCATCTCTATCCAGTTGAAGACCCCCAAGTTGGCTGAACTTCTTCTGCATCATAATCACTTCCAACCTCTTAACAATGAAGTCGATAATGAGATGGACAAATGCGTCATAGTTGGAAGATGTCATTGTAGGCTGAAGCCATGCCGCATTTGTTTCCACAGCATGGAGGAGCTTCTGAACCCAGGGGTCGTTCACCTCATTTTCTGCATATTCAGCCTCAGACAGCTCATAGCTAACTGTTCCCACCATATCTAGCACAGGACGGATTCGAGGAGTTACAGTAGAGACCAGTTGCTCCATTCCAGCATTTAAAGCTTGCTTAAAACCGGTGCTCATCTCCCCCAATTCAGACAAACATGATTTGATTTTTTCTCGATCAGCTGGTGCAGGGAATATCTGCTTTCACAATAGTATCAGGATCAATATGTTATTTTGTGTTTCTTTTATGAAAATAGCAGGATTAATATGTAAAACAGGAAAACTCAAGTATTAATACACCTTTGAATCAAGAAAGTTAGTTTAGCTGATTAACTTGGATACACAATGTCAGGTTCTACACAAGGGAGAAATAAAATGCTCAGTAAGCCAAGTTCTTTGGCACTCATTAAGTGGTCTGCTACCCCAACAAAGGAGCTCCAAAAGAAAACTAGATGTTAACCTTAAACTGTGCTGAGCTAAAAATTGATTCGAAGGTAATAGTTTTACAATAATATTATTTACCGTGTGAAGATAACCTTACAAGTAGTATAATAGACTTATAACTAGATTGATCACCTGGGTTGTATTCATCAGAGAGTGTGTCTACTTAGGGAAAATACACTAGGTCAACAGAGGTTGGCCAACACCATCAAGTGTCCAATATTATACTCCAAATATAAAGGTTCCCATTACTGGGTTCATTACAATTCAGCTACTAAATTGTGAAACATCAAACTGGGATTAAATAGGTGATGCAGGGGCATTTTATGTTTCTTTAGGAATGTTTTTAATCTAGGAATGTCCTACAAAATATGGACGTTTTTAGTTGTTTCGGTACTTAGTTTAGGGTTTCTTTATTTAGTTTTATCTTTCTAGTATAAATAGGTTGCTAGGTTTTCTTTAGAGGTAGACTTTTATTATGATATTGCTAGGTTCTATTTGCCCTAGTTTTCTGTTTTAGTTTCTAGAACTGCATCAAGTTATGTGAGGATGCGAACAAACATCATCCGCAACATGGCGCTGATCCAGTAGCACTGTCGTTGGACCAGCAGATTGGCGAGAAAAGAGAAGCTTACGCTGATGACATAACACGTATACATCACGAAGTGTGTGCAATCACCAACAAGAAGAAAACAGTGGCGATGGAAGTGTCTTCAGTTATTGGTAGAAATTTGATACTGGACGTAGCCGAAGCATGGAAGAATGGGTCACTTCCAGTTAAATGTATTCACAGTGAGAACTGCCATGAGATGTTGGATGGTTGGGATTTGATGAGAGTTTTTGTATCTGACAGTCATAATTTGGGTTTGCAGAATATTTCTAGATTGTCAATTAATAATGAAGACATGACCAAGAGACACCAAACTCAGGCAGAAACAAGCCAGGAGTTACTGAAGTATCTTAGCGAGGCAGACTTGGTAACACGCAATGAAAGGGTGTTAAAGGCTGCTATTCTTGCAGGAAAGCCTCATCTAAATCCATTTTGATTGTTACAAACAAGAAAGGTCGACAACCTTCCGCAGCGGCAAAGGTTAGAGAATACCGCACCTAAATTGGTGTACTTTATATGGTGGTTGTGTGTAGTTTCTATCTTTCTGGATATTATGGCCACCTTTTTGATGTTGATTCAAGTGTCTGTTCTGAATGCAACTGTTTAATTTGCAGTTCATAAGGACAACAAGTACTAAACAGTTGGGTCAGAAATTACAAGGAAAAGAAAGGAGAATTTGGTTGCTTGCTTGGCAGGGTTTAATGGTTAGCTTGGACCAGAGGTTATTATTTTCTAAAACTGGAGATGGGGATCAAGTCGAGGCGTTGCTCAATATTAGCCTGACTGTTGTGCTTGATCGCAAAATATCAAAACATACATCTAGTGCACGGAGATGAAGGTGGGTTTTATGTTGATACTCTTTTTCATGATGTTTCTAGCTGAATTCTTTGAGTCAGTGTGTTCGTCGGCTTATGTCGTATAAGATTGCGAATGAAGACCATGAAGAGAACGTGTTGATAGAACAAAAGTTGGCAGTCACTGTTCTGACATCAAAAAGGGGGGATCAATCTAACCTAGAGGAGTATATCACAGTCATATCTAGTTCATCTCCAGAAGTCATTCAAAGAGGACAAGTAACTCTTTCGAATGAAACCATAGTAAGGTTAGTGAGATGTATATGATGGAACTAATCAATGGCATAAAGGATTACAAAAAAAAAAAAAAAACAGGAATAGGTTCAGTGCTTGCTTGCTGCAGCAGTTTGACGATTAGCTCTGACTGGAGATTAATATGTGCTACATATCGAAGTGGGGTGGAGTTAATACTTGTTACTGGCGTAAGTCCTGTATCAGAAGTGAAGGTTGGCGTTTTGTGCATGACCGAGGAAAGACGAAACAGATGGTGATTGTCGTTGGTTCCAAAAGAGAAGCCGGTGATCAGAGATTAGTAAAGATCGGAGGATGGAAATAATGCTTGTTAGTGACATAACTAAATCCTATATCAGAATAACAACCTGTGTAGCTGATGATAAAGTAGGGTACATAGAACAAAAAAATCTAGGAATATGATAAGGTTTGACAACTGAGCATCATGTTTTGTTTTCGTGATGTTTGATAGTTTTTTCTCGTAAAGGTGAAAAATATTAAGTTTAAACATCATCAGGAGACATAGCCAAGTTTTAATTAAAAATCTACCAGCAATAACATGATTGTTACGGAAAGCAACCCATAAGCAAAAGTAGAAAACTCACCTCTGCACATTGCTCCTCAATTCCATGTCGAAGTTTCAGGACATATTCACCACTGACATCCATGTTATTCAGAGCTGTTGCAATCTCAGTTCCCGTCTTTTGTACACCAACACCCCCAAGAAACAGCTTGGCCCCAAGATTTGGTTCTCTCATTTTATGCTGCAAAGCTTCTTGATACTCATTACTCAACAAATTCATTGCGCCGCTGAGAATAGCAAGTACCGAATTCATACTCGAAGTCGAAATAGCCCTTCTGCAACAACTCTGCAAAACATAAAACACATCATCTACCATAGAAGTAGTGAGGCTATCAGGCACATGCTCGTCAATCTTTATCGCCTTCCTCACGTTTTCCACCATAAAGAATTCCTCCAAAATCACATAAAACCCAGTAATTTCTTGAATAACTTTACTAAAACTTCCATTTCTAAATGCTTTTGTCGCCCGTGGACCCAACTCAGGATCAACTGATCTCAATCCCCTAATTTTTGACACCATGAACCCTGTATATTCCTCACCCAGCTGTGTCAACGTTAGAATCTCTTCCAAATACAGCTCAACTTCTCTCGGATCCGGCCCTTCAGTAGCTCCAACTGAGAGTATATTCTTACTATAAGAAATGATTTCTGATTCTACTCTGCTTAATTTCCTAAATTCCATGTATTTTCGTAAAACAAGAGAACCCCGAGAATCACACTCCTCTTGGAGCTCAATAATTGCGTAAACAATTCCATCTTCACCACAAAGATTTCTCAAAATCTCATCATTTTCTTCAACAGCTAAAACAATGTCTTTAAACAAGCTAGTTAAACAATCAACAAAATCTCTTCCTTGATTTTGATCAATTCGCTCCACTAAATTTTCAAATTCTAACCTAGACCGCATTGAGATTACTTTCTTCAAATAATTAACATAAACTTGCAATCCTTCTTCTTCAAGACCTAACAAGGGGAAAAGCATAATAAATCTCATAATGGTGGAATGATCTCTTTGATCAACTGCATTTGATAGTTTCTTTCTAACAATTCCTTCAAGTTTTTTCTTTGAATCAAGAAGCTGTTCTCTTTGATCATCAGAAGCATTTGAATCACTAAATTTCTCATCGATTTTCAAAAACGTTTGAACAAATTTAGCAGCAGATTCATAATCTTCATTTTCTAATGATTTTTTAGCACCTTCAATACAATTACCTCTCTCAACAATTGCATCAATTCTGGATAATGTTGAATAGACCCTAGATTGAGCTAGGTCTAATTCTCTAACCTTACCACTAACTTGATCAGCTAAATCACATGTTGATCTAACATTAGATAACATATAATCTGAATCAGATTTAACAATTTCTAAGACCTCGGCATTTTTCTGTAAATTGTTTAGTTTTTTTTTCAAGATCTGTTCTTTGAGAAAGTAAATTTTCAAGTTCAAGATCTAAATTTCTTTGATAAGCAATACATTCATGAAGAAGTCGAGTCATTGCACCTACATCTGTTAATTTGCGTACCACTTCTAGGGCTTCCGAACTTCCAAAATTTACTGATGAAACTCCATCTTCTGCATCCTCTTCTGTGGTTCCGTTAGGAGTTGTCGCCATTTCTGTTGTCTATCAGGAAAAACAGCTCCCAATGGAGACTGAAAATGGAAGAGTTTTTCTTCGTTTCGGGTAATGGAGGATTACCCAAAACCAAAATTGTGAAATCTGAACATTTCATAGGACTTGGCCTAATATGCCAAATTAGTGCAAGGGTGTATTACAAATTTAATACGATTCTGGAGGAACGTTACAAAAAAATAAATAATAAAAAGCTACAAGTCAAAAATATCTGTGTCGGACGTTTTCTTCTTTAGCTCTTCATTTTCTGGTTCTCTCTTTCAGATGGATTTCGAACAATCAGTCCATGAAATTCAGGCTTATTCTTGCAATTCACGGACAGATTTTTGGAACTCTTATTACCGTTTTTTACATAAATTATTCTTAAGGTAATCTCAACCCTTTCTCAATTTCTTATAAAATTATCAAAGTTTTTATCTTTTTCTCTTTATTATTTCCATATAATTGATTGTTTATGATATTGGATTGCATTTTGATTCCTAAATAATTAAAATTTTGTTCTGTTGTTAATGTTATTTCTTTTCCATGATAATTGTTTTTTTCGTACAATTTTATCTGGTTGAAATAGCGGGAAGAATTTGTGGTTGGGCGTCTGACTTTTCTTTGGGTGGGCTGTTTTTTTTTATAGTAGTTGCTATCAAATTTGCATTTTGAAGGTGTTTGAAATTTCTGTACATGCTTTGGTAGGTTTTGAGGGATGGATGAAACCAAGAAAACTGAGAAACATCTCATATCCCCCGCTGCTTTCGTGGAAGGGGGGTACAAGATGCCTGTGATGATGCTTGCAGTATATGTCTCGAAGCCTTCACTGAAAGCGATCCTTCAACGGTCAGTAATTTGATCTTCATTTTGTGTTTTTACGTTCAACTTTAGTCTTTAGTAATTTGAAAGACTTGGTTGTGCAGTTTTCTTTCTTGTAATAGGTTTTGCATTTCTATTGCACAGGTGACAACTTGCAAGCACGAGTTCCATCTTCAGTGCATCCTTGAATGGTAATTAATGACTTGTTTTCTGTTGTGCTCCTTTGGGTAACTGTTTTATTTATTTTGTTCCCTATGATATTTGTCACCCTTGTGGCATCACCTTGCTTACTGGTTACTCAGGAACTAGGCCTTAGGTTGAAATCGCATTCAGCTTGTCTTTGTTTCATCAACTATAGTTTCTTTGCTAGCATGCTGTTTTCACTCTCTCGCTTATGTTGTTTCATTGCACATATTCTCTTAGCACCTGTTCTCTTCTTGCTCAATTCATGTAGGTTTATGTTTGTAGCATGTTACTGTACTAACTGTTGATATGTATGTTCTTTTCAAGAACCACCTTGTGTTTTTTTCTTTGGTTTGGGTAACTAAACCTGACTTAGAGAATCCGTTGTCGGATGAATGGAAACAGCTTCATTGATCTGAAATGATCTCTCTCTCTCTCATTATTTCCCCCCTTCATTATGACCAGAATGATATGTTGGCGCCTCTTCAGAGTGATGTTTTTCTAGTGTGAAATGTTGAGGTTTTTCCCCCTCTATAAAATACGTCGTTTGTGCTCGATGAAACTTGGGAAACTTTCAATGTAGATTGTGTTTTACTTGCTGATTATGTACTCACGTAGCAGTTAGGTAACTTATGAAATTTATACCAACAATTGTGACAAACTTGTTGCTTAGGGATTCAGCTTGTGCGGGGTTAGTTTAGACCATTGCGCTCTGTGCACACTACTGTCAGCATAAAAGTTGAGATATGGTAATGCATTGCCATTATGCTGAAATTTAGGTTTGCTGGAACCAGCACATTCTTAAGCTCCCATACTTTCAGATGTGGTTGAAATTTGGTCTGCCTGAGGGCATAATGCAGCTTCTTTAGCTTCCTTTTTAAACAAGAGCCATTTTTTTGGTAGTTTTGAAAGAAATTTAATTGATTAGAGTACTGGAAAAACGAATTGACAAAATTTTCCTCCTGCAGGGCTCAGCGAAGTTCCCAGTGCCCCATGTGTTGGCAAGCCATAAGCCTGAAGGATGCTACCAGGTTCATTGCTCATTCTTGTTTTCTTGTCTTAGTATTAAACTCATTTTTACCTGTTACTGATTCCATGAAACTATTTGGCTTGTTGACCTGGCAGCCAGGAACTCTTTACAGCAACAGAGCAGGAGAGAAAATTCCAACTTCGTTCATCCCGAAATGCCACAATATTTCATCATCCCACCTTGCGCAATTTTGACTTATCACATGTCAGTAATTCTTTTAAATTTCTCTTGGTAAAGTGTGCTATCTTCCCATACATGAATCGCAGCTTGTATCTCTCACTGCAGTTATCAGTAGGTGCAAATGATTCCGAACTTGAAGAGCGTATACTTCAGCATTTAGCTGCTGCTGCCCGCAATGGGAAGAGCACATCATTTTGCTAGGAGGGAAAGCCAGCGGACATCTTCAAATCAAGGATATTCACCACCATACATGGTGTTCTCCCCCAACTCTGACATTGGTCTGTCCAAGTGGTCCTGTTTCTGGCTTACTTCCCAAAGAAGAAGAGAACATGAGCGAAATCCACTAGTAACTGGAGTTAGTCCATCAGCACCTCTTGTACGGAATGGAGAAGAACCTCTTCAATCTGGATCGATGTTGCCTTCTGTTCAGTCTGACCAGATTCCTGTCCAAACAAGATCTAGCAATTTAGCCTCCAGCAGGCGATGAACCTCTTTCAACAATACGTATGCATCATTGATAAAACTTAATTCATATACTGGTTTTTGGGAAATATATCAGTTTCTGGACTAGATATTTTGATTGGATCATTTATTTCTCTCATCATTTTTTGGTGCAGTAGTTCTGCCAGTCGATCTTCCTCAATCAATCGAGATAGAGCTAGCCCGTCTGATTTCCAATCGTTTTCGGAATCTCTAAAATCTCGACTCAATTCAGTCTCAATGAGGTACATCTTAACTTCTCGACGGTTCCTATTGCAGTTTCTTTTTTTTCATCCTATGTTTTTATAATCTTTTCCTTTATTAAAGATATACAAAGAGTCAATCTCAAAGGGTACAAGAGGATGGAAGGCAAGGCTGTTCTCTAGGAGCAGTTCCATTAAAGATCTTGGTTCAGAAGTTACAAGA
Organism: Papaver bracteatum; assembly: GCA_023529315.1. Lineage (NCBI taxonomy): Eukaryota > Viridiplantae > Streptophyta > Magnoliopsida > Ranunculales > Papaveraceae > Papaver > Papaver bracteatum. Next base: position 1,832,177 of record JAJJWX010003671.1, read on the forward strand.
GAGGTAAACACTGGACTTGCTAGCGTATCACGAATGATGGAGCGCCTTGAGACCAGGGAAAACAGTAGATCAACTGATTCCTCGGTATCAAATAACTTGGATAGGGAAGGTACAGATCTGAGTAACCAAGGAGTTGGAGAAGGTCATGCTAACACCCCTATCAGTGAAAGGAATACATCAGTTTCTTGTGCTGCACGTCCTGGTCCAGTATAAGTTGTCCTCCATACCTCACAAATGACGCGTCTCCACCTTTCATCCTTCAGGTATGTGTTGATGTTGTGCTTGAATTGTTTTGCCACATTTGAATTACTGCAGGTTCATAATTTGTTACATTGATTGGTAATTTTAGTATTCACCTTTAATTAGTAAAAGTAAAATTACTCTTCTATTGTTTGGTTTTTTGAGATCAGCATAAGTCTTACTGTACTTAGCTTTGTTATCCAGTATACATATGCTACTGTATCTCTGAATTTGGTTTGAAAGGTTTCGTAATACATTATTTAACTTATTTTGTTTGTTTTAGTATTTGTAAGACGTTTTCATGTCATCATTATGGGAGTCTAATAGCATTTGGGATGGATTATAAGTCTGTTAGTTGCCAGTGAATTTCATTTGATTTGCTAAATTGAACTATGATATGATGCATAAACCCTAGTTATTCTAGAGTACCTACATTAGACGGGTTATGTGCGTTTTATGATTTCCTTTGCAAATCATGCAGATCAACTTCAACTGAGTTAATGGTTGATGAAAAGCTTTCTCCTTTTACCCTTTGTTTTATCTTTCCTTCTTTAGTCTTTAAGTTTTCCATGGTGAAGCAAAAAATGTATTCGTTGTTCTTTGTTTAAGTTTCAAAGGTATTGCTTTCCTCGAGAAGTATTTTCCTATCTTTTGCTCTTTGCTTCTTTTTTTGTTGGCAACTTGGCATGTTATTTGATTCTTAGTTGTGTATGATCTGAACAACCTTAACAATTGGACACCTTCTTATTTGAACGAGTTGTGAGAGGAAATAAGTAAGAGTAGTTCAATTCGGTTGTATACATTTCACTGCCCTAATAGAAGCCTCTTGTAATGCCTGGAATGTCTAATTGTGAAACAGCTTATATTCTGCAGAATCGTGTGAGAAACCTATTATCATATGGTTGTGGACTGTAATATAACTAAGTGGTCTCTTTGTGAGGAAGAAGTGGTTCTTTTTTTTACATGATCAATATTCGTGGTTAAACAAATATGCTTTGCTTGGTTCGACATAGTAGGAAAATGAACGATGTCGTTTGGTGTCCCATGTGTGCCATGCTGTATGTATCATAGCTCCTTTGAGGGACTTGTATACAATGTTGGCATGCAGATTTGATTCTAATAGAAAAATCTTAACACAGATCATCCAAATCAACCTCAGTGTTGTCTCATTGCCTCTAAGATTCGTTTTTCTGTTTCTTTTGTTTTTGTTCTATATAAATTTCGTTTAGTATTAAAAAAAAACACTCTTATTGGGTTCTCTTTGCTTCACTTTTACTAATCTTTAGTTCTTTACTTTACTCCTTATCTGAAGGGAAAGGTAATAACACCAACTCCAATGCTAATTAACCAGAATCAATCATAATCTTAAGATGATTAGGTTGGATAGTAATCACGATGCAGTATGATGCAAGGCATAATATGTCATATTAGAGTTTCTCTATTTAGGAAAATGTTTGCTAGATTATCTCTCAAGAAAGGGCGTTTGTGTCCGTTAGTGTAGGGTTTTCTCTGTTTAGGTTTCCTTTGCTAGTATAAATAGGTTATTAGGTCTTCTTTAGGAGGCAGACTTTATTATTGAATTTAAGAAAATAATCTTTAGATTATCAATGAGTAATTTGGCTGCTAGCCCTAGACTCAATTTATCAACGTCTTGTTGATTTCCTATTGTTCTATTCTTAGTTTTCTGTCTATTGTTAGTTTATGCCTATATGTTGCTAGCCTAACTTCATTACAGTATCTCTGTGTTGAAACCGGAGTGTTAACGAAATTCAAATTCAATTCAAGTATGCCAAAGTATGAAGTATCAACTATACTGCAGCGAATGTGTCAATCCGTAACATCAAACTCAATTATACCTATGCTAATCTTTAACATTATCGACTTATCCTTTGATTATTTCAAGCCGGCAATCATACCCCCTGAATTACCTTTAATTGCTATGTATCTTCCACAAATACTTAATATTAGCAAAGGCTTATTTATTAAAAACCTTACTAAACTCAGCACCTGCATTATAATCAATGTTACAAAAACAAAAAATTAATCTAAAAAAAACTCAAAAAAAAAAAAAACTCTTGAATAATAAAATCATTGCTATTGTATAATGGATGACCCACCATCTAGTAAGAATCAAGAAAACACAAGTTAATTCTCACCGCCTCTCCCTAAAAAAGATAAGGATCCACCAAACATCATTGCTTGGTTACTATGAGTTCCAGAGTCTTCTGCCAACTCGTTTTTCTTTAGCTAAAAATGTCAGTTGACTTCCCCCATTTTCAAGTAATGAAAACTAGAGAAGTAGAAAAACATTTCACTTCTTTCTTCTTAAGTTAATCTAAAAACATAATCATCACTAAACATTATCATTGCTTAAACCATTATCAAATAATAATATCTTATCACTATTATAAAACGTTATCAGCACGAAATAGCTTGGCATGTACGTAGTTTTCCAACTAGTTCATCAAACTAAGGAAGCAGACATCTGCAGGTTTGATTTTTCTGTTACATTTTTTTAAAATGTCAGCAAATTTAGTTAGTCTGGATTTTATGCCACTTGAGGACTCCGGTGAAAACTATCTCTCATGGGCGCTTGATGCTGAGCTGCATCTAGAAGCGAATAAACTTGGTCATACGATCATAGGGGAGATCATGCGTCGGATTTAACGCGCCGTAGCGTAGCTTACTTGCGCCGTCACCTCTCCCCAACCCTGAAACATGAGGTAGCACACTGTAGAGAACCTCAAAGGTTATGGAATACCATAAAAGGGAAATATGACCATTTTAAGGTGATCACCCTGCCAAAAATTCGTGACAAATGGATTCATATGAGGTTTCAAGATTTTAAATCCGTATCGGCTTACAATTCTGAATTGCACAAGATCGCTGCTCAATTTGATATGTGCGGAGAGCCGTTATCAGAAGAATCCAAGCTAGAGAAGACGCTGAGTACTTTTCATGCTTCCCATATTGTACTCCAGCAGTTATATCGGGAACGCCGTTTTACACGGTATTCTGATCTTATATGTTGTCTTCTCGTGGCTGAGAAGAATAACGAATTGTTAATTAAAAATCACGAGTCACTTCCTTGTGGTTCTGCTCCGGTGCCGGAAGTTAATAGGGCATCGTATTATGGACATGGACATGATCGTGGTAAGCAGGGTTATCGTGGAAAGAAGCGCAAACGCGGAGTCTATAGACATAGAAATGCCAAAAACCATCCGTATAATAAAAATGTGGAAGCGAAGCATGATAAGGGGAAGGGATCGACTTCCACTTCTCAAAAGAAATCTAAAAATTCCCCCATAAAAAATGACGAGGGTTGCTATCGCTGTGGTTCTAAAGACCATTGGTATAGATGTTGCCACGCTGATCTCCGTGAGCCTCACAAGAAAAAGGAAGCAGACGTTGAGATGAATTTGGCAGAACACAATATTTCCACTGAACCTCCAAAGTTAGAGGTTTCTGACTACCTACTTGATTTGGAGGGTAATAAATACCAGACTACTTTTGACCAGTTTGCTGATGGTCTGTTTCGTGTAAATTAAAATTGTAGTATTGTGTTTTAGTGTGTTGTTTGTATTTGTACTTACCTATTTTGGTATTTTTGGCTTGTACTAATTTTTGGGTTTGTATGTGTGTAATATGTATGAGTGTATGTAATATACGTGTGTTGCTAAAATTATTTTGTGCAACTATCTTATACCTTCTTTATGTATATGGAAGGATATGGACACTGAAAGCAACCCCGATGGTGAATTTTGTCTCGTTGATAGTGGAACGACAAATTCAATATTTCGAAGTACTAAGTACTTTGTAACCTTGAAAAGGTTCAAGGCTAGTATCACTACCATCAGTGGTTCAGCTAACCTTGTAGAAGGTGCTGGTAAAGCTTGTGTCTCATTACCTTGTGGTACCATATTCACTATCAATGATGCGTTATATTCCTCCGGATCTCATAGAAATCTGTTGAGTTTCAAAGATATACGCAATAATGGATACCATATTAAAACGGTTGATGAGAACGATAAGGAGTACTTGTATATTACATTGCCTAATGGAAAACACATTGTTGTGAGGCTTCCATCCCTCACTTCTGGGTTGTACCATACAAAGATTCGAAAAGTTGAATCTTATTCGATCATAGTCCGAAAGTTTTATGACCCGAATACATTCGTATTGTGGCACAATCGACTTGGACACCCAGGTTCTACTATGATGAGTAGAATTGCTCAGTCAGGGACATCCTTTGCAGAAACTTCTGCTTAACAAAGGACTTGGTTGTACTGCTTGTTCTTTGGGGAAACTAATTATAAAACCGTCCTTGACAAAAGTAGTTCTGGAATCACCTACCTTCTTGCAGAGAATACAAGGTGATATATATGCGGTCCTATACATCCCTATAGTGGACCCTTTCAGTACTTTATGGTTCTGATTGATGCTTCTGCTAGATGGTCACATGTTTGTTTACTTTCAACATGTAATTTAGCATTTTCTCGGTTCCTTGCCCAAATTATAAAATTACGTGCTCATTTTCCTGATTATTATATCAAGTCCATTCGACTTGATGGTGCAGTGGAGTTTTCTTCAAAGGTATTTGATGCATATTGCATGTCGTTAGGCATTGAGGTTGAGCATCATGTTGCTCATGTGCATACACAGAACGGTTTAGCAGAATCGTTCATTAAGCATCTTCAACTCATTTCCAGACCAATACTTATGAAAACACAGCTCCCCGTTTCAGCTTGGGGACATGCTATTTTGCACGCTGCTGCACTGGTAGGTTATCGACCTTGTGCGAATAATCAATATTCCCCTTTACAACATGTGTTAGGTCATCCACCAGACATATCTCATCTGCGTATTTTTGGTTGTGTTGTTTATGTTCCCATTGCACCACCACAACGCACCAAGTTTGACCCACAACGTCGACTTGGAATATATGTTGGCTTTGACTCACCATCTATAATTCGATATCTTAAACCGTTAACATGGGATGTTTTTACGGCAAGATTTGCAGATTGTCATTTTGATGAGAAAGTCTTCCCTCCGTTAGGGGGAGGAAAGCTATCGCCTGAAAAACGGCGTGAATTATCCTGGTATACACCAGAATTTCCTCATCTTGATGTACGCACAATTCAATGTGAAACTAAGGTGCAAAATATTTACATCTTCAAAATATTTCAAATCAAATGCCTGATGCATTCACAGATACAGCAAAAATAATGAAAGTAGATGTGCCAGCTAAAAATGCTCCATCACGCATTGATGTTCCTGTAGGACAATCTGTGGATGTGGTAGCAAATAAGTCGTCCAAGATACGCCGTAAGCGTGGACGACCAGTTGGGTCAAAACATTCTGCTCCTCGAAAAAAAAGAAAAACCAATCTCAATCATTGAATAATAGTGATCTTGAGGACACTATTAAAGAAAGATCCAAATTCTCTGAAAATAGATCTCCTGACGAGGAGAATGTCTCGACAGAGACAATGGAACCTCAAAATGAGGAAGCCTCTATTAATTATGCATGCAATAAAAAAGTTTGGGATCGAAATACAATGGTTGTTGACGACATATTTTCATTTACAGTAGCTACTGACATTTCCTTGGATGATGATGGTGTTGAACCACACTCTATAGAGGAATGTCATCAAAGGGAAGATTGGCCGAAATGGAAAAAGGCAATTCAAGCAGAATTACTTTCTCTCGCTAAGCACAATGTTTTTGGTACTGCAGTCCGAACACCAGACAATGTGAGCCCGGTTGGCTGTAAATGGGTGTTTGTGCGAAAGTGAAATGAGAAAAATGAAATCGTTCGCTATAAAGCGAGACTAGTGGCACAAGGTTTCTCACAAAAACCAGGGATTGACTACGAGGAAACATATTCTCCTGTAATGGATGCAATTACTTTTAGGTTCTTGATTAGCCTGGTAGTCCATGAAGGACTCGACATGCATCTAATGGACGTGGTTAATGCGTATCTGTATGGAAAACCAGATACAGATATCTATATGAAAATCCCTGAAGCTTTTCAGTTGTCAGCAGATAAACCATGTCATATGTATTCACTAAAATTAAATCGAGCCTTGTATGGTTTGAAACAATCTGGACGAATGTGGTATAATCGTCTGAGTGAATACTTGTTAAATCAGGGTTATGTGAACAATCCTATATGCCCATGTATTTTAATTAAAAAGGCAAACACTGGGTTTGCTATCATTGATGTATATATAGATGATATCAATGTTATTGGAACTCCTGATGAACTCTCCAAAGCACAAAAATGCTTAAAGAATGAGTTCGAGATGAAAGATCTCGGTAAAACAAAGTTTTGTCTTGGTCTTCAACTTGAGTATTTTGAGGGTGGAATCCTTGTCCATCAATCAGCGTATACAGATAAACTTCTCAAACGCTTTAATATGGACAAATCATATCCTCTTAGCACTCCAATGGTTGTGAGAACTCTTGAACCCAAAAGAGATCCATTTCGCCCCAAAGAGGAAAGCGAAACACTCCTTGGTCAAGAAGTACCATATTTAAGTGCTATCGGCGGGTTATTGTATTTAGCTCAGTGCACTAGACCAGATAACTCCTTAGCAGTAAATCTCTTAGCCAGGTACAGTTCTGCACCAACAAAGAGATATTGGGTTGGAGTAAAAACATATTTTCCGCTATCTGCGTGGGACTACAGACATGGGACTCTTCTACTCGAAAGACCCAGAAAACTGCTCGAAGATCAAAGGATACACAGATGCTGGTTATCTTTCGGACCCCCACAAAGCAATCTCTCAGACAAGGTATGTTTTACAAGCGGAGGCACAACATTTTCATGGCGATCTTGCAAGCAGAGCATGTCCGCTACCTCCTCCAATCACTCTGAAATAATTGCTCTACATGAAACAAGTCGAGAATGTGTGTGGCTGTGATCATTAATAGTCGAGCATATCATAAGTTCTTGTGGCCTACCGTCTATTACCAGTACGCCAACAATAATTTGTGAAGACAACTCAGCTTGCATAGCACAAATTAAATAAGGCTACATCAAAGGTGATAGGATAAAACATATTTCGCCAAAACTATTTTACGCTCATCACCTCCAGAAAAACAAAGAAATTGAGATCCAGAAGATACAATCTTGTGAAAATTATGTTGATCTGTTCACCAAGTCATTACCGACAACTCTCTTTCGAAAGCTGGTTTACGGGATCGGGATGCGCCACATATACAAGCATACAAATTGACGGAGATTTTGTTCAGGGGGAGTTATGGACTATAAATCGTTGTACTCTTTTTACTTAGTCAAGGTTTTGTCCCACAGGGTTTTTCCTTGTCAAGGTTTTAACGAGGCATCATATGCGGGTCCAACACTATTTTAAGGTGTCTGTTGTATTCTTTTTCCTTCGACCAGGTTTTTGTCCTATTGGGTTTTTACTGGCAAGGTTTTAATGAGGCAATGTTCTTAAAATGGTGGTCAAAGGGGGAGTATTGTATAATGGATGGCCCACCATCTAGGAAGAATCAAGAAAACATGAGTTAATTCTCACCGCCTCTCCCTAGAAAAGATAAGGATCCACCGAACATCATTGCTTGGTTACTATGAGTTCCAGAGTCTTCTGCCGACTCGTTTTTCTTTAGCTATAAAAGGCAGTTGCCTTCCCCCATTTTGAAGTAATGAAAACTAGAGAAGTAGAAAAATATTTCACTTCTTTCTTCTTAAGTTAATCTAAAAACATAATCATCACTAAACGTTATCATTGCTTAAACCATTATCAAATAATAATATCTTATCACTATTATAAAAATTGCAACCATATGTTAGGTGTAATAGGTTAAATAATTTATTTATTGTTAAGGGTGACGCCTAATAACCACGTTAAAAGTCCTTCCTCACAAGTATAATGATGTAAACGATAAGATGAATTGAAGGCCGGAAATCTTTACCCTACTCTCACATTAAACTAGCATAATTGACGACCGACCAATTTTACGAATTGTCGGCAAACTGCTTATTGGACCATTTAATCAACACCACTTTGTGTTGCTGTGACTGTGATCATTCCCACCAACATTTCAAACTAGAAAGAGTATAGTGAAAGATCAAGTAAAAAAAATATATATATATGAAAAAGTTTCAAGTAATAATGCGTTTTAGGGTCATAAAAGTAACAAAACATTCGTAGAAACCGACACTCATAGAAGAAGAACAGTAATACACGAAAGAACCAAACATCCATCCGGTCTTGAAAAGCGCAAGAACTAACAATAATCGTTTTGGTGCAGTAACACCAAAATCTAGTGACTTGTACTTAGGTGTATAAAATAGAGGGATGACCATCACAAATGATTTAAAGAATCATCTAACTAGGTTAGGTAGGAAAAAAACTAGGTGAACATAGGGATAATATTGACATGAAATGCGAGCATGAATGTGAATCTCTAAAGCATCTGTTTTTCGAATGTTCGTATGCTAAATCAGTTGCCTTATTACCTCCGGTGGTAGGTATAAATGATAGTAATGATTTAGAATTCTCCTTTGCTCAACAGTACACCAATTGGATAGCATGGGTGTATGACAATGCTGATATAGAAATAATGGCCACTAAATGTTGGTTGATTTGGAAGGAAAGATGTCTAAGAATCTTCCAATCTAAATCAACCACAAGCATTCAACTATCCCTTGTTGTACAACGACATATGGCTTTTTGGTCTCCACTGAGACAAATAAAACAGGGAGTAACTTCTAACTCTTCTTCTGTTTTGAGTAACCAAGTAAATACTCATACTAATGGATGGTCAAAACCACAAGAAAATCAACTCAAACTTAATTTCGATGCATCATGGATTGACTCTATATCTCCTACTGGTTATGGTATAATATTGAGATGTGATACAGGTAATGCAACACAAGTTACAGCTGGGACTTTCAAGGATTCCTTGGCAGAAGAAGCAGAGGCTCTGAGCATGCTATAGGCAGCAACTTGGGCAAAGACCATGAAATTGAAAAATAAAAATTGGGTTGAAGGTGATTGCCAAAGGATAATATATTATGATCAAGACAAGCAAAACAGTATTTTTTGGAGGAACAAATCCATAGTCTCAGAAGCAGTGAAAATTCTGAAGACCTTTGACAACCTTTTGGGCTTTATGTTTTCAAACAGACAAGGAAATGAAGCGGCAGACATTTTGGCTAAGAAAGCGCGGAAACAGGAAATTCATAAACAACATTGGTTGTTGATGCCTATCATTTTAAACTCTGTCTTGTTGTCGGATTTAAATTTTTCTTTTTCAGTTGATTTTTCTAGTTTACAATCTAGGGATAATGTCATGTTGGTAGACACCAATATCTCAAATCAGTTTGAAGAGATAAGGGTAACCAACATCATGGAGTATCCTGTGTAATCTTTTCTCCTATCAATTTAAGTAATTTTCAAAAAAAAAAAAACAAACTAGGTTACGTAACCTATTCTTAAGAAAATAATTATTTTGGAGTATGACTCAACAAATATTGATATGATTCTTTTGACTGTCTTCCGTTTATGAGAAAAAACATTATAAATCTCAATAACGGATTCAACCAAACTAGTAATAGAACAAAGTCAAATCATAAGAGAAACTGCAGTGGTGCGAATATAACCAAAGACCAAAGAGGGAAAAAAAATACCAAAAATTGGGTTTAGTCCATGCTGTGACACAACGGTAGAAGACTAAATTTGGTGAGGCGTAAATTATAAGTTCGCCTGGTGTGGGGCGTAAACTTTATGTTCGCTAGACTAGAAAAAAAGGGGGGGGGGAGGTATAAAGTATGCCTGGTGTGGGGCGTGAACTTTATGTTCGCCCCACACCAGGCGTACATTATATGTTCACCCCACCAAAGAAAAAAAATAGGGCGTAAACTTTATCCCCGCCTGGTGTGGGACGTAAACTTTATCCCCGCCTGGTGTGGGGCGTAAACTTTAAGTTCGCATGGTTTGGGGGCGAACATTATATCAACGCTCGACTATATTGGGGTTTAGTCTTGGTCCCCGACCAAATATAATCTGGGATTTGGGTTTAGTCTGGGATTTGGTCGATAGTACGTCCCACTACGTCTCGTTCTCAACCCAAATATTTGAGTTTAGTCGCCCACTGCGATTCCTAAAAGAAGATTATATAAGTACACTTGAGCAACCTTTTGATATAAGAAAGAAGAACTTTTTATGATATTGTTGTGCAATCCTAGTATTCTCATACGATTAAATCAATAATGAGGATGTACTCATTATTAAACTTAAGTAGTGATGGGGTGAGTATGAAACTCATTACTAGTGTCACTAAAGGACACTTCAAAGTTATTTGAGTTATGACATAAATGTTGTTTCAGCGATCCTTGAGAATTACTAATAATTCTGAAAAGATTAGGAAAAAGAGATTTTGAATTACAGTTACCATACCAATTATCTAGCCAAAAAATTGTCGGCTCTCTAGCTCCAACTGATACTACAATGTTCTTATAGCATGTGACACTCAATCTAGAAATTATAACCCAAGAAGATGTTGGAGTTGACTTGATGTGACATAAGTAATCCAAGCGAGTTGTAATATTTTGCAATAATAAATGTATCCCACTGACTGTCTTTTTATTCATGATATCTCCAAATCTATTCACAAAGCAAAGTCGCATTCATTACTTTATGTATCTTAATACCCTTTCCACTTGGATCAATTGGCTTGATTTGATCCTAAGAAACCTAGTAAATACCTTTTCTCACCATCTTCCTTATTTCATAAGAAACTTCTCATTTTCTTTTCTAAATAGTCACGGATGCTTTTTGGAGCAGCGAGATTATTTAACCACTGTGTCCCATACATGTTTTCATTTTCTTTTTGCACCTAAAGGGAGTCCCAGATATGTAATAGGAAGTTTATTCGTATTGCATTTGAGTTTAATTGCCCAATTTTGAAGATCAGGGACATCTCCAATACCAACAAATCTTGTTTTTGACGTGTTAATATTTAAGACCATAAATTTTTTCAAAGCATTTAAGAAGCTTGAAAAGGTTACTTACTTGCAAAAAATCAGCTTCGAGCAATAGTATCATCCGCATATCAGAGGTGATTAATTGCTTGACTTTGGTTGAATTTAAAGTATTTAATCAACTCTTTGTCTTCAGCTTTAGAAAAACAAATGGAGAGTCCTTCCATTGCTAGGAGAAAGAGTAACGGAGACAGCGAATCTCCTTTTTTAACTCCTTTCGACAACTTAATGTTACCAAAAGGAGCTCCATTGATCATAATGGATATACAATATAACTTCTTTAAAATAATAATCGATAATATAATATTTTAGTTCACATAATAAAATTTTCTGGTCCCGGCTCGGGCCCTTAGTTTTAAAATATTAAATTCAATAAAATCATAAAATAATACATTTCAAAAGTTCACGTTAAGCATTAGTAGATCCTAAATAATATATAAAATAATAATGCCACTAAAAAAAAAATTCATGCATATTAAATTTTCTAAAAATATGATTTAATATTGGTTTGTTTTTGTTTTTTAAATTAAAATCAAGTTGTATGTCATTCTTATAATTCGTAGTACATTGACCCAAAGTCACGTCTTTATATTGGAATAAGAAGTGTTAAAGTGCGATCGATATTTAGAGTGTTTGTATATGTGTATTGTAATTAGTCAATAGCATAATAATTTTTATAAAGTTTGTCGATATATAGTACTTATAATCTATAACTATTATTGAACCTCCAAACTAGGAATTACTCTATAAAAAAATAATATATAACTTGACTCTAAAATAATAATTTATTATATTATTGATAATATAATACCTCTTTAAAATAATAAATTCTCTTGGTCGACTCAAACCTATCATTTTATTGAAGTCATACTATGGATAATATTTTGGAGAAATTTTGGATTTTTTAGGGTGTAGTTGGTTTTGTGATGATTTAAAAAAAAAACAATAGGCATGTTATCGTTATCGTTTTTTTTTTGGTTGGTTCACATTTAACCCGGAGTGAGTGATTATTTTTGCTATTTGTTTTTTGGGTTTACTTGTCTTGTTGATTAAGCTTTTAAAAAGATAATTGTATTTTAAGCTGTAGTAAGCGATTATTTGACTAATATGAGATAGAAAGATCAGTGTGAAGCTTATATTTCTTCTTTCCCTTTTCATTGTTATTGCCTCAGTGAACGACGTTTTGTTTACTTCATATCTCAGTGAGATTGCGAGCCCTTACTTAATGTATTGTTTGAAAGTGCTAGTATTAAAAGAATGATTTAAGATTATTATGAACTGATTATCTATTATGTATTGCAGTGTGTGTTGTACATCGATATCGATGTACACCATGGATACAAAGTACAAGAAGCTTTGAATACAACTGACCGGGTGATGACAGTCTCATTCCAAAAGTATAGGATGGACATGGATGAGGAAAAGACCTTCTTCCCTGGCACGGGGGGTAATTTATAAGGATGATGTGGGCGCGGAGGGAGGAAAATACTATTCTCTCAACATTCCTCTAAATGATGGTATAGATGACACAAGCTTCTTGAATTTGTTTCGACCGATAACTGGTGAAGTTATCCAAGTATTTGATCTTGAAGCAATTGTTCTTCAAGATGGTGCAGACTCTTTATACGGAGACAAGATTGGAAATTTTAATTTATCTATCAAAGGCCATGCTGAGTGCTTGAAGCATCTGATGACCTTCAATATTCCTTTAATGTTATTGGGTGGAGGTGGGTATACAATTCAATAATTCTTTAATGAAAAGAAACTAATGGAAAGAAAATACAGATAATTTATTTTTCAAAATGATAGGAGATTACAATTTAAACTTTGTTATCTCATTTATTTTTACTTTAATAAGTACAAGATCCACATAGTAGACAATGATATTCAAATAATATGAAATCAAATCTTTGTATCACCGATTGAGAAAGGCAAAAAAAGAAGTTAGTCTTATTTTGTTTTAATTAAGAACACACTTTCAATAGTAACACATTAGAGAAAATGATTACCTAAGAAGCTACCAACAACACTAATTTGCTTCAAAAAAAAGAAGTAACAAATCAAAAAGAGGAAACTCCATTTTGGAGTTCTTGTAATAGTTTAATGCAAAGAGACTGGTAAATAAAAGTTTCATCATTTTTGACTATTCCACACAAAGATCATAGCGTCTTGGAACATGCAAAAGCCGAAAATATCCAATCGAACTTAGCAGGTTATACATAGAGGGAGAAAAAAGAGAGTTTTAATTAGCCATAGTAAATGGAAAATATACATTGTGAAGAAAACAAAACAAGTACATGAAAATTATTTCTCTCTTAACCAGGGAAAAGTCTTGCATTATCCTTAAACACAAATAAGTAATATATATTTTTTTTTTCAAAACCTTATTCCATAACATATAGCCTAAACAAAAATTCTTACACAACTTGTGAGAAATGGATTATAAACAAAATACAATTCGTTAAGTATCTGAGAAATTTACCTACTAGGGTAAAAAAATTGTTAAAGAAACAAAGACATAAAAAATAACCCGTTAATAAAGAATTCAAACAAATACAATCATGATTTAAGAAACACAAATCGCCTATTACCGTGAAAGAAGTGTCAATTTGCAATAGGCAACGAAATAATAGTTGTTCATACTTCAAATCAAGTCAATATTATAATTAAACATATAAACCCCTGACTCAATCAATAACGTATGTCACTCCATTTTATTCATTATCAAAACTCAACGGAAAATCTGTACCAGATATTAATGGTTTTGAATCTTTGCCGGGATAAGTGGATTAAGATTTCTATAGATTTTTATAGATAACTGTATTGTGATCATAACAGATTTTATGTATTTCAAGTACAAAGTTACTCATCGTTAGAACAACTATTGACTTCTATAAAAATTCTAATTGTTAAAAGCTTCCTGATTTGATGCATACGAATGGAAGATGTTCTTATAACATTTCAATGAAAGAGATGTGTCTTGGATATTCATGGTAGATTTTCTCATTTTATATTCGAAGACTCTTAATGTTTTGCACCCAACAAATACGTTTTCCTGAAAAAAAGAGCAAACATAATATCTAATTTGAGAGTAATAATCACATAAAGAGCCCATTTATTTGGACGTTTTACCATGCATGAGTGTTTAATGATTTTTGCATCACCCGTTTCTTATGAAAAATACTCTTCATTCCAAAATTAAAATGGTGAGTGATATTTCGGCTCACAATTTGTGCGACTCGTTACTTTTCTTCTCCTAACATCATCGAATTTCCAAGAACTAAGAACTTTCCTAATTTTTCATTCCAATGTGTATTTATTTCTTCTATTAGTCAAACCATTCAAATTATAAAGGGATGCATTTCTTTTTGAAAAATAAAGAGATGTATTCAGCTGAATGAGTTTTGAATTCACTCTCTGATTTTTCAATCCTCTCACTAAATTAATTCAATCTCTTGTTTCGAATCATCCATATGATATCATATTTTTATAGTGTTTGTATGTGCTGCTAATGGTTCCAAAACCATGAAGGAGGCTTTAACGCGCACCAAATGTCTCCATATGACTAAGGTAATTTCATTACACTTTCTTATTTTTTGTTGTTTATCCAGTATAACTTCTTTAAAATAATACTCGATAATATAACATTCTCGTTAACATAATAAAATTTCCTTGTCTCGACTCGGGACCTTAGTATTAATTCGATAAAATCATAAAATAATGCATTCCAAAAGTTCACGTTAAGCATTAGTAGGTCCCAAATAATATATAAAATAATAATGCTACTAAAAAACAAAAATAAATTCCATACATATTAAATATTCTCAAAATATGATTCAATATTGGTTTGTTTTTCTTCTAATAATTCGTAGTACACTGACACAAAGTCACGTCATTATATTTCAACAAGAAGTGTTAAAGTGTGATCGATATTTGGAGTGTTCGTATTTGTATTATAATTAGACAATAGTATAATAATTTTTATAAAATTAGTCGATATAGTACTTGTAATTTATAACTATTATTGAAAATGTGGGGGTACCAAAATACACCACCAAATTTTTTTTTAGGCAACCTGTATGGACTAAACTCAAATACAATTCTGAGGGTTACAACTTGATGAATTTCAATCAGGAATTATATGAAGAGCTTATATCTCTTTCTCTCACAATCAGTATGTAAACAGAGACAAGTCTGTGAACCTGATTATTCCGTGAAAGTACTTGGACGATTCCAAAGATCAATATTCAAGATCAATCAAGTCGTATCCAATAATTGCGATGGGATTATCTACTTGAATTGATTTTATGTACAACCTGTGATATTTCAATTATAAATATAAACAATATAATGCGGAAAACAAATAACACATACACTAGAAATTTTGTTAACTAGGAAACTGTAAATGCAGAAAAACCCCGGGACCTAGTCCATTGAACACCAAACTGTATTAAGTCGCCACAAACACTAGCCTACCATCAAAACTTCGGACTGGAATATTGTTGAGACCGAACCTACCGTCACAGCGATTCAGTTACAGTCGTGCTCCTTACGCCTCTTAAATCCCGCAAAACTCCTCGTAATTGATTCCATTAGCTGATGTCCTTTATAGTTTAAGAGTTGCTTCAACTCAATTGAAGACTTTAAACCAATCTGCCTCCCAAATATAAGCCTATACGTGATTTCCATTTTGATCAAAGATCAAGGTGAGATGGAAATCGATTGCAATAGACAAAGTCTAGCAAACCTCAAATTCTGATCTTATGACTCTCTTGAGGAGCATCCTAGGTTATTATTCACCTCACAAGTAGATACTTGTGGAATCACAAAGTATGAGACGAAGAAAATTTGTGATTTCTATCGATCCTGCATATTGGAGCTATAGGCTCAACAATCAATAGCAAGATCATGATACACGAACTATCAAGATAAAGATAGTTGGACCTGGCTTTACGAATCCCTAGGTGAAATCTTTTTAGTCGCTAAACCTAAAAAGATTTAAAGGAGAGGATGAAGTATTTTTAGTCGCTAACCCTAGTTTCTAGTTTTTCTACTTATTAAAAAAAAGTAATGTCTGATTCGTTGTCTCCATATTCAAGTCTCCAAATAGTGTCATTATTCTTAAGAAAAATATAATTCTTGTGCATGTTAATATTATTCTCTCCCTGTCAGTTATTGTTTTCCCAGGAATCATTCAAAGCTTCTTCCTCCATGTCTACTTCCTTTTGTTTGAATATAGGCACAACCATTTTACTACTTCTAACCATTTTTCGTCCATTTCAATTAACAACTAAATCCAGAAAAAAAAAGATTATATAGAGGATAAAACTTTTGAGAGTGAAAAAATTGAAATAATATAAAAATAATTTTCCTTTTATAAGATCGTCTGTCAAAAACCTTGTACGTATTATTCAATGGTTAATAATCATATAGATATTTGGATAGTAAGAAAAGCTGAAAAATATTAGCAAGTGCAAAAGGACTCTAACTAGCCTCCATGCAATATTTTATCGGAAATGCTAGTCATGTTCAATGCCCCACTCGGCGCCCAAATGACGTGGAGAAACAGTCTGATAGAAAAAGATGAAAACACATCATTCTTTAAATTAAATCGTGTTTGACCCAAATTTTTGGGGGAAACCAAATGTTTTGCGCGGAAACCCAAATATTTTTGAAAGTAGAATTGTTACTTCTCTTTTTTAGTCCGTTTCTTTTTAGATCTGTTTATCAGTGCAAACTCAGTCCCCGCTCATGAACTAAATACAAGAAGACTAAAAGTTATTTGATATTGATAACTAACTAATGGTGGTCATAGACGAATTAAACGAAAAATCTTCGAAGGCAAAATGAAAGGTGAGTTAAAATTCTCATTTAGATGTAAATAATTTAATGTAATTTTTTCTATTTAATAAAGTAGGTTCCCCAATGTGTAGCATATGGTCAGATCAGGTGTAACAATTACTTCATAGGTTTATAAATGACAATCATCATCCTCATGATTTAAGCAACAATGTTAAAAAAGCACCCATTTTATCTCTCTAATAACGTCCTCGAAACTAGAATCATGGGCCAGTACATGGTTGACATCTAGTAGTCAATTGTTGTACAACATAAGAAAGTCCAATCATTTTCTATTTGGGTTTTAGATTTTGCAAGAATTACTAGGATTTATGTAATTCAATTCAAAAATATTTTCGGTTAAGTATAAATTGTGTCTTGCTCACTAACTGTTTGAACAAATGTCTGATATATGGAAGAAAAAAAATTGATATGAATATGTCTCTCTCTTGTTCGTATTATAAGATTGTGATTGGATCCGCATATGTCTGGTAAAAAGAATAATCTTCTCCTTTCCTTTGATAATAATCAAAAAAGGAAAGTGTTCAATTGGAACATGAAAATGTGACTGAATTGGTCCTAGCTACTTTATACTTAATATAATGTTTTATTGTGGTAGGAGAACTTCTATGACAAGTCTGATTACATCGCTACCAAAGGAGATGGAGATGGAGTTGGACCAAAAGATCCCCAACTTGGTATGAAATTTAAAATTACAACTGATGCATATGAGTTTTATAAAAAAATTGACGTACTGGATTTCCTGTTATGAAAAGATTAGTTAAGAAGAACATTCTAGGAGAGATAAGAAGATACATATTTACTTGTGCTTGAGCGGGTAAATACGATAATATCGGTGAGAAACCATTAAACCCACAAGTTACTATTAAATGTGAATGCCCAGATAGAATAATGATATGAATAGATACTTTAGTTGGGTATGTGATCAACAAGGTTGAGTTGGTTCATAATCATCCACTAAACCTTGATGATTTAAGATTTTGTCGTTGTAATCGGTATATTAGTGCATATGTATGGAATCAGATTGATCTATTTGATAGAGCAGGTGTTAGGGTGAACAAATTATATAATATATGTAGAAGTGAACATGGTGGTCCTGAGAATATGCCTTGTACACCTAAAGATTGTAGAAATATGGTTGATAAACTAAGGCATATAAGGCTAGGGGAAGGAGATGCTGCTGCAATTCTTAAATAATTTGCAAAGATGAGTATGCAAAATTCTGGTTTCTATTATAAGGTGGATTTAGATAATGACCGTCACTTGGATAAGATTTTCTGGGCGCAGATGTTAGGTCTAGAGAAGCATATAAGGAATTCAGAGAGGTTATTTCATTTGACACTACATACTTGGTGAACAAGTATGATATGCCTTTTGCTCTGTTTGTCGGGGTAAATCACCATGGACAATCAATATTATTTGGGTGTGGGTTGGTTTCACATGAAGATAAAGTTTCATTTGCGTGGTTATTTTCTCAGTGGCTTGATTGTATGTCCGGAGATGCACCTCCAGCAATAATTATTGACCAAGATTAGGCCATGAAAAACGCAATAGAAATAGTTTTCCCAAATAGCAGACACATATGGTGTCTCTGGCATGTGATGAAAAAGTTGTCGGAGAAGTTTAAAAGCTATAAAAACTATAAACGCATTAAGTATTCAATGAAGAAGGTAGCCTATGATACATAATATCCGTCAGACTTTTAATTTAAATGAAAGGAAATGCTAGACAAGTATAACTTGTCCAGTAACAAGTGGTTAAAGGATTTTTATGAAGAAAGACAATGGTGGATACCTTGTCATTTGAAAGGCACTTTTTGGGATGGAATATCCTCTACACAAAGGTCTGAAAGTATAAATTCGTTTTCAATGGATACCTCCGTCCAAAAATAACTCTAAAACAGCTTGTAGAGAAATATGAGCAGGCATCAAGGGATAGCTGATGGAGAGTCCGCTTCCAAAATGATAACTACTGCCACCGAGTTTGATATGGATAAGAATATTCAAGAACTTTATATTTTATCAAAATATAAAGAGTTCCAAACAGAATTAGTCAAGAAAATTTATTATGAAATAATCCATCAAGAAGAGGATCCAACAGGAACATTCAAGTATGTGGTTCATGAAAGTGTGTGGTTTAAAAAGTTTGACAAGCAGAAAATTAAGAAATTGGTTAACTTTGATGTGATTTTTCATTCAAAAGACTGTGAAGTTTCATGCAGTTTCCAGAACTTTAGTTTTAGAGGAGTTCTATTAACCCGTCAAGGAATAGAGGTACTACCAGAAAAATATATTGTTAGATGATGGAGAAGAGATGTGAAAAGATCTCATACATCTATGAAGGTTAATGTCAATTTCTGGGAGAATACTGTTGAACGTGAACGTTATAATAGTTTGACTATTTTGTGCAGTGAAGTTGCAGACATGGTAGTAAAAAATGATGATGAGTTCGATAGTATTAAGAAGTGGTTAGTCACGAAGATGGATATGTTAAAGAAACAAAAAAAAAAGTGCTGAGAATGAACCAAAAAGTCTTTCCACCAATGAGAGTAAATAAGGGGAAGAAGCAGATGTGATAGAAAATAGCGGGGAAGAAAAAAATTTGAATGAAGAATCCATGGATGCAGTTGGATTGGGTGTACTTTATCCATAATGTAAGAAACAGAACGGGATACTACAAAGTAGGCATATAAAAGTACATGGAAATCCAGTAGCAAGAATTCTTCAACCAACGGAACGGGATCTCTTGACAGTATATTGGTATGGAACGAGAATGAACTGATCAGTAGTGTACATGGGAACCAACAGATCCAACAAATGGGTGAACTAGCACAAAAATATTTAAGAGTGAAGGGAGAAAGAGGCCTACAATAAAAGAAGTATTAATTGTGCTACATGGATTAATGGGGTTTTCTTCCAATAAACCTGATGTCATGGATGATGAGGATATAGATGAAGACGATAACAAAATAAGTTTGCACTTGTTGAAATCCTCATAATTATCTTACACAGATAGCAAGACTACAATTGTCGATAGCAGCAAAGGCATATTGCCATATTTGTCTTAGAAACTGATGGTTGTGTTTCAAAAGAAAAGTAAGAATTTTAATTTCAAAAACATTTGTGTTTCCGCGCAAAATATTTGGTTTCCGCCAAAAATCTGGGTCAAATGCGATTTAATTTAGAGAATGATGTTTTTTCATCCTTTTCTACCTGATTGTTTCGCCACGTCATTTGAGTGCTGAGTGGGGCATTGAACAGGACTGAGAAGTATTTCCGATATTTTATTTGTATGGTTATTTATATGAAGTATGAACACCGTCATAGATTTATTCTCGTATTAAAATGATAAAATATAAATTGCCATTGTTTTTCCTATGTAATGCCCCCTCAACTCGACTTGCACTACGATTCCTACTCAACCATTCGTGCTAAAAAAATAAATATAAGACATATCCATACACATGTAACTATGTTAAGACATCAACAACACATACCAAACTTTTTCATGAATCTAGTGGCGGAGACACAAAGGTAGAGATTATGCACGGATTTTTCATGAATCCAGTGGCGGAGAGACAAAGAGAGATTAGGTGCCATGCAACTTGCAAATTAGGTTCCAAGAGTACCAAACAACAACAACAACAACAAAATAGGAAGAGAAAAAAACTCTTAATTTAAGCTTTCCATTCATGCATGTTTTACGCCTATATGGAGATTTTTTTTTCCCTTCTTATCATCCCAATCTTCGTGATCTTAAAATTTTACCATAACAAAAAAATCACACGATATATCGGAAGAGAAGTAACAACGATATTCCTATTTGATTAAGTAATTCTACGATTTTCTCAGAAGTGAATTAAGAAACCTATACCTGGTCGCAGCCCGAGATAATTATTCTCCACCTTCCCTTGTGATAACAACAACACGTCACCAAAACTACTTGTTCGTGTTTCTTCTCGAATTGATGCTTTGTATAGTCCGCCTCTTTCTCTTTATCTTTCATTTTTCCTTTTAAGTTTTTCTTCGGTAAACTAAACTTTCAGCAAAACCCTATTTCTACACCGTAGTATTTCATAGTGATTACTCCCTCAGTTTCAAAAAAATAGGCTTGTTTCTTTATTTGGATGTTTCAAAAAAAATAGGCTTGTTTCCTTGTTTGGAAAGTCAAATGTTATTAGTTTATTGATTTACCAATTTAGGGACCATTTTTCTTTTTTTCTTTTTCTCTCTTAATATGAAGAGGAGACCACTTCTCTATCCATCTTCTCTCTAATATCAAATCAATGGGGCCATGACTAAAGTAGGAAAAACTATGAAAAAATGGCTATAATGATTAGTTCTCTTGATCCTTATGAAAAAAAAAACAAGCATATTTTTTTGGAAGCGAGTAGTAGTTTCTAAACTTAACTAGTGTATATAAATCTTAAGAATTTATGGCAATATAGGTTTTCCTTAATTACCATACTAATTTTGATACGGGTGTAGGATTCATGGAAGGGTATATTAATTATATGTCCCTACTTTTAACTCCCTACAAATATATCCTTATGCAACAATAATTATGTCCCTCCTTTTTTATAACCTTATCCATTTAATATTAGATTACCTTAATACCCTCACTCATATAATATTTTTCTTTATTTCAAAATATAACAAATTTTTTCCACTACCACTTCACCACCACCACTAGCACCACCACCACCACCTACCAAACGCCACCACCACCAATATTCCACCACCACTCCTTCACCGCCACCATTACACCACCACTAGTCCTCCTACACCACAAATTCATCGCCGCCACCACCGCCACCACCACCACCACTGTCACCACCGCCGCCGCCGCCACCACCGATGCCGCCACCACCATCACTGGTTCAAATTTTTTTGTATCAACAAAAAGTAGTTGATCCATTTCAGTTGGATCAAACAATGGATGTTTATCCATTGCAGTTGGATCAACATTAGAAATTTATCCATTGCAGTTGGATCAACAATGGATGTTTATCCATGTTGATGGAAAAATGCTACCAGTTCATCAGCTGCAGTTTCAGATCCACCAACAAAACCATCAACAGTAGAAGTTTATCTAGTTTATCCAAGAAAAAAGGATCAACGGTAGAAGTTGATCCAATTTTAGTGGATCAACAATGGAAGTTGATCCATGTAAAATTGGATCAATAATGATAGTTTATCCATGTAAAATGGAGTGAACTTGGCGTGAGTCGAACACGCATCATCTGACATGGAGTCAGTCATGCTACCATTGCACCACAAGTTCAACATTAGAACAAATTTACATAATTTAAACTACAAAACATGAGTTCAAAGGATCAACAACAGTAGTTGATCCCATATAGATGGATCAACAACCATAGTTGATCCAAAATATATGGATCAACAACCATAGTTGATCCAATATCACTGCCTGCTTCAACCCATATAACCATCATATTTAATTACCTGTAGCTTCATAAAGACCAACAACTCCAAGACCATCTTCAAAACCAACCTCAATTGAATCAACAATGGATGTTTATCCATTTCATTTGGATCAACAGTGGATGTTTATCCATTGCAGTTGGATCAATAACCATAGTTGATCCAAAATATATGGATCAAAACCATAGTTGATCCAATATCTGTAACAACAACTTATACCAATACTGCCACCAACAAATCACACATCTACAGCACCACAAATTATTAACTTCCTTAACCTACTTCCGTAGTATCTTATCATCCACTCCAAATCCCAAACCCTTCCACCACCGCCGCAGCCGCCTTCATCCAATCCACAACCACCATCACCACCACTCCTCTGTACATTTCCACCATAAAACCTATCAGAAAACTGCAAAGCATATGACAGAGATCTAGCATACGACGCGGCTTCATCAGATTTAGCTCGAACTGGATCCTCAATCACAATCTCCGTCGCTTCCTCAACATCACCACCTGCATCGCCACCAACAGAAACTGAAACTTCATCAAATTGATCTCGATTCTCGTTAATCCTTTCCAATTCCACAAAAACCTCAGCATCGAATTCCTGAACATAATACTCAAACGATCCGAGCGAGTAAGACTGATTCTGCAAATCGCTAGCAGAGAAACTTCCAATCTCCATTCTACTACTTCGACTTACACTTCCAATATCAATCCTGAAACTCCTGGCAGACAATGAAATCATCTTCAATTCGCCATCACCATCTTCATCATCAACGAATTTCACCTCAGATCTACAAATCGGACAGTTGTAATTCGACATCATAATCCATTGATCAATGCAAATAGAATGAAATACATGACAGCAGATCGGCAACAATCTCAATTGATCTTCTCTCTCAAATCTAGAAATACAAATCGCACAGTCAAGAGTCGCCGTCGTAGTTGATGAAGAGTTTCAGATTCCTTTGATTGCTTCGAATTTGAAACTAGGTAACGAATTAATAAGGTTTTGATTGTATTGATTTGATTGTGGATTTGGTTGTGGTGAGATTTGATTGTTAAAGAGAAATCGTAGAGAGTGAGTACGGATTTGTGGTGGTGGTGAGTGAATGATTCGTGGTGGTGGTGGTGATGGTGGTGGTGGTAGTGATGATAATGTTGATGGTGTTGTTGTTGTTGTGGTAGTGGTGGTGGTTTCGGGAAAGTGACGGTGGATTATCTGACGAAGGAGTTTGATGATGAGTAAGAGTAGAACGATGATGATAACACTGGTTATTATTTGGAAGTTAATTACTACGGAAGTAGTTATAGCAGGAGTGGATGATAACACACAGGGGGTATATTTGGAAGTTAATAATTTTTTATTGGGCCCCTGATGGGCTTTTAGATAAAGAGGGACAAAATTATTATGTGATAAGGATATTTGTGTAGACCATCAAAAGTAGGGACAAAAGTTCAATTACCACTTCATGGAACAGATTACCAGGAGGCTCGAACCTTGGACGTTGGTATCTAGTTTAGTCTCACATCATTTCATCAAGCAAAGGTGCACCTTATGCTCATTCCTCGGGGCACGTCCGATGAAATTGAAATGATATAGAGAAGATTAGCTAGCATGGTCCATTTTTTTTTATTTCCCCCCCTGCTTTTAGTTCTGCGGTCTGTCAATGTGTTGCATATTCTAGGTTATGGAAAACCTTAGCCCTAAAACACTGTTGTGGACATATTCTCCGTTTCCGACTTAAACTACCTAGCATATTTAGAGCTTCTCCAATGGAATGTGTGTGAAGAAAAAAGTCTTCATCCACATAGGATACACAACAATTTTTATAAAAAATAATCTCCAACCCATTGATGTAAGGATGATGTGGCAAAAAAAAAATTATACATCCTCTAAGTCAACCTCTAGTTTTAGACATTCACTTAGAGGATGTCTTCCCATCCTAGTCACATTTTTGTTAATAAAAATCATTAAAAACAAAAAAGTCAATAATTTTAACCAATCATATGCCTACAATTAATTAAAATAATGATACAACATTTTATGGGTTGGAGATAAAATTTATTTTCTCCTAATATTTAGGAATTTATACATAGAGGATGTCTTAAAAGTGATGCCACATATGAAAGATTCGCATTCACCATTGGAGAAGCTCTTAGGGGCCACTTGAAAGGAATTAGGGGTCATCTTTTTATTCCCATCCATTTGGGGTGTCTTAAAAATAGAAATTTTCGATATTTTCCTTTACCTTTATACTAAATCTAAACCTATATCCTTTATTTTGAAAATCATATCATTCCTCTTCTTCTTCTCTTTTCTACCCATTGAAATTTTTTTTCATCGTTTTAATTATGATTGAAACCAAAGATCATCGATCAAATAAATTTTATGATTGATTGTTTAAAATTAAAACCCAAAATTCATTAACCTTAAAGTTGAAAAAAAAAATGAGTTAAACAAACAAAACGGATAGATGATAGTAGTTGTGATCCAAAATTAGAATTTGATTGCTTAAAATCAAAACTTTAATTTGAAATTTTTCTAGGATTTATAGTAACATAGACATAATTGGTAGATAACAATCTATTTTACCTACCGATTATGGTTGAAGAACATCAAGCATAATCGGTAGGTAAAATAGATTGTTATCTACCGATTATGATTGATGTTCTTAAGAAATGAAGAACATCAACCATAATAGGTAGTTAATGATGTTCATGCTACTGTAAATGAAGAACATTGAAAAGGCGAGGGTACCCCAAATATACCTCAAGCTATAACTTTTCCTTCCTATAAGTCCTTTCCCCGAAAGTGATTGTCTACGAACTGAGTCGAGACGATACAAAAAATCAGTTCACACTTTGTGTGATCGTCTATGGATACGAGATCGAGACAATACAAAAACAAAGTGTGTTTACTTGATACAAAGGTTCGGACTTAACCAAACTCAATAGGATTCACATATCAAGTAAATATGAATTAACGTTTGTGCAATTTACTTTAATTATAATGCGGAAATATAAAGTAAATAACATAGAAAGATTTTGTTAACGAGGAAACCGCAAATGCAAAAAAAACCCTGGGACCTAGTCCAGAATTGAATACTCTCAGGATTAAGCCGCTATACAAAATAAGAAAAAATCGTATAGTTGATACCAAGCAACTAAACCTATAGTTCACCTAGTTCCGTCTGTATTCCCACGCCTCCAACATGTAAACAAGTCACATACTTGGACCAATTCCTTTGGTTCGTATTCCAAACAGTAAAGGAACAACAAATCTATTTGGTATCAACTCTCTTCAACCAAGTGATATGAGTTGCGCAAAGGTTCCCTTGTTTATCTTAACATAAACTCCTTTGCCAGGTTCCAAGATATGTCTTATGTTCAAATGCCCAAAATCAATTGTTAAGATTAATCCAACAACACTCTTCAACCAAGTGATATGTGTTGATGCCGATCTTCCTCAATTAATCAATCTAATCTACCACAAGGATAAACCGATTATTAATTGGATCCTCTTTTTCCCAAACAAGTATTGCGCACACCAAAGATTATAAAAACACCAAGTAAGAAATCTTCAATATCTTCTTTGTCTTCAAATCTTCTTAGATCTTCAATAAACACTTGCACACAATCACTTGAATCCCTTGTGATCAATCACACACAGAAAAGATTCTGTTAACAATGGATTATCACAAGATCGTCTTTGGATCTAACAACAGTCTAAAGATTCATGTCGAAACCTTGAACTAGTTTGAGTGAATCTTATATCAGAAGAGAAGATTCTCAAGCATAAACAAACTAGGTGCAATCAAAGTTCAACCACCGTTAGTCAATCAAATCAATACGAAAACTAAATATAGACCGCAATATCTAGTTTCCCACCAAGGGGTCACGCTAGAGCTTCTCAATCCCAAAGAAGACTTTAAATTGAGCGGTCGTAAGAGATTTAACCTAATTAGATTACTCTCCTCTCCGATAGGCGGCTTCACCAGTAACAAAGACAATAGAGTAAGTCTAGGTTACGCAGGATTAGTTTGCTAGAAATGCAAACTCAAAGTATTTATAGATAAGGAAGTTTGGACACCAAGGAATTTCCAAAACCGAAAATATTCTCAAGATATTTTTTATTACTCCACCAAATTCGGTTTTCATAATTCCTGTGAATGCACTGTCCAAAAATAATGATCGAAATCTCCTTGGAAAATCTTTAATTAGCAAATACACATTACTAATTCTTATTTTCCATATATAATTAAAAACCCTTAATTAAAAAGATTCTTAACTTATTTAAATTCGATCTTGGGATTTACTTCCTTCTTAGCCTTTAAGGAATATCTTTGAACAAAATAGAATAAGCATGAATGCACCGTGTTCAAAGAGTGATGACATCTTACTCTTGCAAGTCTTTACCATGCTTGCTCACTTGAAACCGATTTACCACACTTCCAAACAAGTTTAAAATTGGTTCATCTGACTTTCAAGAACTATGTGATTGTTCAAGTCCCACTCAATCACAACTCATGGGTTTACGGTTCTACCAAAACAAGTTTCGGTTCTACCTCCATATGAGTACTGTGCATAGTTACACTAGCTTACCAAAGATACGGATAACTAGGTACTAGGATCGGTTCCCCATATATATTTGGTATCTAACTTGTATGCACTGCACATGTCCATAGGATCGGTTCCCCCTTCCCAAAAACTTGTTGCACATGTTCATAGGATCGGTTCCCCTTTCTTGCATAAACCTTGCTGCACCTCATATAAGGATCGGTTCCCCTTGTGATGCACTTCACCTCTTACTAGGATCGGTTCCCCTCTTCCCAGTAATAAGTTCAGACATACACAACCCGATCATACCCCAGGTGATTACTTAAGATCGGTTTCACTAATAAAAGTAGTACCAATACATAAGTCAGGCCTCATGTGAATAGTTTTACCAAGAACACAAACGAGTCATGAGCGGTTATATTAATCACACATATTGGTATTTCATAAGATATGCAATGAAGAACATCCCCAATAATGCCTGGCGATTTCTTTTTCGGTTCACAACACATATCATGAACTTACTTCCATAGAACACATGTAAACATTGTTCCCTAGGATGAAATCCTCACCTCATACCCATACATAATCACAATAACATGCATACGATTATGTCGATGTCTTATATACAAAGTTTAATGGTTAAGCAAGAAACTTCATATTGTATTCCTTAATACTATATCTATCTAGAGTGTTCATGCTTTGCAGTTTTATGTTTTCAATATGCACGACTTGAAAGATACGTTAGGGAATAAAACAGTTCAAGTCAAATATCACTAACCTCAAGTGGAAGGATGATGTTGTCGTTGTAGCTCCGCACTTCTTCAAGTCTTCACAATACTTGTAATGTCTCACCCTAATACTTTCAAGATAACCTATACGAAGTTGACTCTAGTATATTTAAATCAAGCGACTCTTAAATGAGTTTTGCTTCACTAAAATATGATAACCAAACTTGACATACCAACGCTTGGTGGGTTCAACCGAGCAATGCTCTAACAAACATCAACCATAATCGGTATGTAAATTGATTGTTATCTACAGATTATTCTTGATTCAAAAAATTCAATTTTTCTGTACTAAAAATTTGGGGTAATTTATGTTACCTCCCCTGGTGAAGATCATAATTTGAGTTACCTCCCCTATAGAGATAAAATTAGTGAAACCTCCCCTCGTTACATTTTCCATCCAGATCCCAGCCAGCTGAGTCAGCAGTCATGTAAATGTGGCGAAAATAAACAGGTGTCAAACAGAGTACCAAAAATACCCCATAAGTTTCTATTTTATGACAATCAAAATCAGGAGCGCAACCTTGTCGGCCGGTAAGAGAAATCTCTTTACTCGTAGTGAAATTGCAGATCCTAATCTACTCAACTTTCAGAATTATTCCTTCCCAATTCACTACTTTAATTGATACATTGAGCCGACTTCATGGCCACATAATCACCGGTTCACCCTGAATACCAATTACTAAATAAATCAGAAATTCATTGTAGTGATCAAGATTATTTCAGTCACCATATATATATGATTAACATCAAAAATCCACCTTCTTAAGAAACATTGGGATCTACAAATAAGATTGACTAAAAATTAAGGAAATATGTGAAATGAAATTACTTAAAATTAGAGGATAGATAACAGAGTTTGAACAAATCCAGTCATGAATCTGTTTTATCTCCAGAGAAATTTGAGGTACGAAACGTGATCAATTTTTGACTGAAATTTGATCCGAACGACGGATAGAAAGTAAAAATAAATAATCCACTTGAACCCCTCATCAATCATAATTACAAAAATTAAACAAATACAGTGATCGTATTGAGCTATATTATACTTTATTTTCTACCTGATGCTGCACAAGTGATTATGAATATGTCGTCGTTGATGCTCGATTTTGGTACATTGAAAAGGATGTATTAGAAGATAATATTATGATCTATTGGTGATTCGTGCTTGATTATTTTCCATAATCGAAATCCTATTGCAAATCATTTATGATTTTTATCAAAAAAATGAAACCCTATATTATGATTTTCATCAACAAATTGTTGTGACACCAACACCTCTGCACGACTATTTCCTTAAATATGCTTTCCTTATTTAATTTGTTCTTAACTAAGTAGTTATAGTTATTGTTAGAAGTCGGCTTATGCCTTAGTATTCTCGCTTAGGAAGTTACAACAACTATATATATCTGAGTTCCGTAAATATTCAAACCAAGCAATATAATTATCTTCTTAATCTTCTTTGTCTGACTTCTTTTTTTCTCTTCTAAATATTCTTATTCTCTTGTTTTCTCATCTTCTTCTACGGTTTTCCATTCAAATTCTAAGTTGAAATACCTTTTAAAAGTATAGGATCATAACATCTGGATCAAAGCAGGTTGATTTTATCCAAAATTTCAAGAAATTTTTTTTCTCTCTTCCGTTGTTCATCATGACTCTCACCGACAAAGTTAACCTGCTTACAACTATGATGAAAACCTTGGATATAACAGTTAGAGACTTTATGGATATTTTTATTGAAACCAACGACAAAGAAGAATAATCCAGAGTAACTGTTATTGACGCACTTATAGCAAGAACACAAACTTTGCATAATACAAGCTTACAATCTATTTTAGAAAATCATAAACAAGAGCTGACTACTGTAATGTAGCAAAACAGACAAGATACCGCAACTCTTAATGATATTATTACTCGTAACATGGCATCACTCCTTCTTGCGCGTTTTCCTCTAAATACACCACCTGGATTTGGTAGATCAAATGGCAACAATAGAAACAATGGTAGTAATGGAACTAATGGTTTTAATGGAACCAATGGTATTTTAGGTTATCCAGAAGCTCTTTTAGGTATTCGCGCAGCACCTATCAATTTGAAATTTCCTAACTTTGAAGGCAAAGATCCAGCGGGTTGGATTTTCCAGGCAGATCAATATTTTCTTCTACACAACATCGTTGAAGGGTTAAATATTTTAATTGCTACATCTCACTTCAAGGGTGAAGCTAACGCTTGGTACATGTGGGTTCAAAATAAGGTACCCAACCCAACTTGGTTGCACTTTTGCTCTCTTATTCGTGATCCATTTGCTGATAAATTTTTTTGCAAATCCACGTCTTGTATTGTCTACAATATCTCAAAAAGGATCAGTACGTGAGTTATAGATTTTGAGAATATTCTGAACTTTTTTACTGATTTACTAGAAGATCATATCATTGATCTCTTTATTCGATCTTTGAAACCTGAGATACAATCGGTTGTAGAAGTGTTTGAACCTCAAACTTTAGCACTAGCTTTCAAAAAAGGTATTAAACAAGAAGATGTACTTCTTTCTACAAAACTATGGCTTGGCCAAATCCTTTCAGACAAACATTAAATTCTACTAGTACTTCATTCAAGGGAAATACTATTCTGACAGGGGTCAAGAGATTATTATTGGAGGAACAGAAAGAATGTCGTGATAAAGGATTATGCATTAATTGCGATGAAACATATAAGCCTGGGAATCTATGTGCTAAACCTAGATTATTGTTATTGGATATGGCTCCTTCAATTACTGAGGTTGACAATGACTATTTGGATGAAGAAAAATTGGACACTACTGATGTCATTGAAGAGGTTACTCAATCAAGTACAAACCCAACAATTTATATGCATGAACTCACATGTTTTTCTTTTCCTAATACTATGAGAATTACAGGATGCATTAAAGGGGAGTTGATCATAGTTCTCATTGACTCTGGTTCGACTCATAACTTCTTACATCCAACTATTGCAAAACAATGTGGATTTTTATCTCAATCCGACAATACTACCATGAAAGTTTTGGTAGGTAATGGTGGAGTATTACAAACTCAGGGTTCTTGTTCTGATATATCCATTTAGTTAAAAAATTATCAATTTACTATTGATTTCTTTTTGCTAGCAATAATTACTTGGGATTTCTAGAAACTACATATGCAGTATAAATCTGGTGAGCATGAGCATCGTTTGATTGGGAATGGTTCAGCATCTGTCACCAATGCAAAAAAAAATTGATCATACTTCCCATGGTTTTTTACTCCAACTGATTGCAACTTCTCCTTCATCACAAGACGAATCTCAGGTACCTACTGAAGTCTCTCAATTACTTTCAAGTTTTTATGATTTGTTTGCGTCTCCTTCATCTTTTCCACCTTCATGGGAACAAGACCATTGTATTTCTTTACTAACAAATATTGCACCTATAAAATGTAAGACCCTATCGATATCCATATTTTCATAAAGAAAAAATAGAAAAGATTGTTTTTGAGTTGAAAGCAACAGGTTTTATTAGTCCTAGTTCTAGTCCTTTTTCTTCTCCAGTCTTATTAGTTCGTAAGAAAGATGGATCGTGGAGAATGTGTATTGATTACAGGGTATTAAACAAGGTTACTATTAAGGATAGATTTCCTATTCTGGTAGTAGATGAGCTTCTTGATGAATTTCATGGAGCAACGGTGTTTTCTAAGGTAGATATGTGATTTTCTTATCACCAACTACGTGTGCATGAGGATGATGTGCATAAAACAACATTTAGAACTCATGATGGTAACTATGAGTTCTTGGTAATGCCATTTGGATTATCAAATGCTCCTGCAACTTTCTAGAGCCTAATGAACGATATTTTTAGACCCTATCTTCGCAAGTTTGTGTTGGTTTTATTTGACGACATTCTGGTCTACAACAAATCTCTAACTGAACATCTTTTACACTTGAAGTTTGTTTTTGAAGTTTTGCGCACACATAAGTTATACCTGAAGAATTCTAAGTGTGAACTTGCTAAAACTACAATTAGTTATTTAGGACACTTGGTATCTTCTACTGGTGTTTTGGTTGAAGCTGATAAAATATCTTGTGTTGTGAACTGGCCTATTTCATCTACTGTCAAAGGCTTGCGTGGTTTTTTTGGCTTAGCAGTCTATTACCGTAAGTTTTTCAGAGATTATGGTAAGCTTAGTGCTCCACTGACTCATTATTAAAGCAAGATGTGTTCCAGTGGACTTCAGCTGCTACAGATGCATTTAATAAGATCAAGACATCCTTAACTAACACACCAGTGCTAGCACTCCCAGATTTTTGTAAATAATTTTGCATTGAATGTGACGCTTCGGGTAACGGATTGGGAGATGTTCTTATACAATAGAACATGCCTATTGCATACTATAGTAAGCCACTTTCAAGTAAAAATTTAACTCTCTCAGTTTATGATAAAGAGATGTTAGCCATTGTTAATGCAGTTATCAAATGGCGGCCATATTTAATGGGTCGACATTTTAAGATCTACACAGACCATCGAAGTCTGAAGTATTTCTTAAAACAAAGAATTTCTTCAATGGAGCAGCAAAAATGGTTGTCCAAACTTTTTGGTTATGATTACGAGATCATTTATAGATCAGGTGCAACAATTAGGGCGGCCGATGCATTATCTCGTATTAATGATTGGTAACTTATGGAAATTACTTCTCCAATATTTTCTGGCATTACTGACATTATTGTAGAATGTCATAATGACATTGTATTCAATGATATTATTACTAAGTTACGTGCTGAACCAGATTGTAAGCCTCCATGGTCTTACACAGATAATATTCTACGTTACATGAATAGAATTGCAGTAGTATTTACTTCTTTATGGTGCAATAAGCTTCTCGATGAGTTTCATTCATCTCCAACAGGAGGACATTCTGGTTATTTATGCACCTTCAAATGTCTTCAGCAGAATTTTTATTGGCCAGGGATGAAACAAGCAGTTAAGCATTATATTGCTTGTTGAGATACTTGTCAACGAAACAAAGCTAAATCCATAGCTTCTCCAGGATTACTATAGCCTTTATCTATACCTACTGATGTGTGGATCAATATATCTATGGATTTTGTGGATGAGTTTCCTGCATCCAATCGAAAGACAAGTATATTGGTGGTGGTTGATCGTCTGAAA
The DNA here is from genome assembly GCA_023529315.1 of Papaver bracteatum. Lineage (NCBI taxonomy): Eukaryota > Viridiplantae > Streptophyta > Magnoliopsida > Ranunculales > Papaveraceae > Papaver > Papaver bracteatum. The sequence goes on from JAJJWX010003671.1 coordinate 1,865,260, forward strand.
AAATATACACATTTTGTGGCTCTTTCTCATCCTTATTCAGCTGATACTGTGGCTGAGATTTTCATACGAGAAATAGTACGTTTATATGGAATTCCTAAGAGCATCACTAGTGATTGTGACCCAATTTTTATGAGCAATTTCTGTGAGGAATTTTTTTCTTTACAACACACTCAACTTTTTCGCAGCTCTGCCTATCATCCTCAATCTGATGGGAAAACAGAAGTTACCAACAGAACCTTGGAATGTTATTTACGTTGCTTCGCTGGAATTTAACAAAAAAGATTGGGTTAAGTGGCTACCATGGGTAGAATGGAGGTATAACACTAGATATAACACATCCATTAAAATGAACCCTTATCAAGCTCTTTATAGTAAAACTCCTCCAACGATTTCTACATATCCTCCAGGCTCAACTACTGTCCATGTTGTTGATGTAGTTTTACAATCCAAAGATCATATTTTAAAGATTCTTAAATCAAATTTACATGATGCGCAAGCTAGAATGAAGGCTTATGCTGATGCTCATAGGACTGAACGCAGTTTTTCAGTCAATGATTGGGTTTTCTTAAGATTACAACCTTATCGTCAAACTACTGCAGCTACTTCTTTATTCTCTAAGTTTTCACCTAAGTTCTATGGACCATTTAAGGTCATTGAGAAAATTGGGATTGTTGCTTATCGCTTGGAGTTACCATTTACAAGTCGAATTCATATTGTTTTCACGTCTCATATTTGAAATTAAAACTTAGATCACCTGAGATTCTTAATACTAACTTACTTGTGATAATCGACTATGAAAAATGGGAACCTGATACTATCTTAGACCGTGAGATATTTAAGAAGGGGACTGTTGCTGGGACAAAGTTGCTGGTCAAGTGGAAGGATCATACATCTGAAGAAGCGACACGGGAGGATGCAGATGGATTACTGATTTGTTTTCCAGATTTCCAGGCTTGAGGACAAGACATTTTTTGAGCAGGGTGGGATGTTGTGACACCAACACCTTTGCACGACTATTTCCTTAAATATGCTTTCCTTATTTAGTTTGTTCTTAACTAAGTAGTTATAGTTATTGTTAGAAGTTGGCTTATGCCTTAGTATTCTCGCTTAGGAAGTTACATCAACTATATATATCTAAGTTCTGTGAACATTCAAACCAAGCAATACAATTATCTTCTTAATCTTCTTCGTCTGACTTCTTATTTTCTCTTCTAAATATTCTTATTCTCTTGTTTTCTCACCTTCTTCTACTGTTTTCCATTCAAATTCTAAGTTTAAATCCCTTTTCAAAGTATAGGATCATAACATATGGATCATAGCAGGATGATTTTACCCAAAATTTCAAACAATTTTTTTCTCTATTCCGTTGTTCATCATGATTCTCACCGACGAAGTTAACCAGCTTACAACTATGATGAAAACCTTGGATACAACATTTAGAGACTTTATGGATACTGTTATTGAAACCAACGACAAAGAAGAACAATCCAGAGCCACTGTTATTGACGCACTTATAGAAAGAACGCAAAATTTGCATAATACAAGCTTACAATCTATAGCAAGAACGGAACAAAAATCGTAGGTTTATCTGTGGGAGACAGATTTATCTATTATCGTAGACTTTTTTGTGTGATACAAATTTTTTTATTCAAGTCTTCGACTTTGGGTCATAGAAACTCTTGGTTGTGGTTGAGATCATCTAAGAGAATCAAGTGTGTAGTATCCTGCTGGGATCAGAGACATAATGAGATCAACTATACCTTGAATTAGTGTGATATTGATTAGGGTTCAACTACATTCCAGACCAAAATTAGTTGTAGTAGTCTAGTGTCTGTAGCATCTTAATACAGTGTGGTGTTCAATCTGGACTGGGTCCCGGGTTTTTATGTATTTGCGGTTTCCTCGTTAACAAAATTTCTGGTTTCTGTGTTATTTCTATTCTGCATTATATTTTGTTATATAATTGAAATATCATAGGTTGTGCGTTGTATCGATCAATTGTGAAATCCAACCTTTGGTTGTTGATTGGAAATTGATTGATCCTTGGATATTGGTTTTTGATACCATCCAAGTTTATATCTCTTGTATTTGATAAAGACTCTTAGATTTATATTTGCTTGAGTATAGATCAAATCGAGAGATAGAGATATTAATTCTTTGATATACTTTTTGTTAAGATTGAGTCTAACTGTCTAGTTGATTCTCTTAAAAGTATATTAGAGTTAGTCCATACATATTGCTAATCGAAATATTGGGTGAGGTTGTTAGACCCCCGTTTTTTCAATTGGTATCAGAGGAGGCAAAAAAGGTTTTAAGACCTCAAAAGTATGTGTTTGTGGCAATCTTATTATGTGGACAAAGTAGTATCTCGTTCTATACATAGTATATATCTTCCAATACGTTTAACTATGTCAAGTGTCTTGGTCTTTCCTCAAAGGTTAACTCCTTGGATGATTCTTCCGAATCCCAAGAAAGGAACGAGACAATTGACAAAATGTCAGAAGTAGAAAGGAATGTCACCAGAAACAAAGAAAATCCTATTGAGACGATTGATTTCAACAATCATGCTCAACTCTTGAATGAATTTGAAAAGTCTCTTGATCGAGAACGTGAACTCTATAAAATCATTGAGTCTTTTTATAACAATATTAAAAAACTTACTCAGGACAATATGCTTCAACAAGAGAAGATTATTATCCTTGAGAACATTGTTAAAAAAGGGAAATTAGAGAAAAACATTTAACTGAGACACATTCATCTAATTTGAATAACCTTCGTGTTGAAACAAAGAACATTGTTGCATCTCTTCGCTTAGCCCAAAAACAGTCTATCTCCTTGACAAAGGAAAATACTGTAATGAGAAATTCTTCTGTGTCATGTGCTGAGTCCCAACATGAGTTACATGACATGAAGAAAAACTCACCAAAGGGAGTCCCTGCAAAATATAAACGGCAAACTTCCAAATGGGATATGGGTTTGAAACAGATACTTTTCAACAATTCTCTTCCACGAATTTGTTCTTTCTGTGGGAAAAGAAATCATATTGCTAAACATTGTTATGTTAGGAAGAAATAGATCTCCGATATTCAAAATCTTATTTTATTCACCGTCAATCGAGTTAATCATTTGACAGAGTCAACAATGGATTTCACTCCTACATAAGGGCAAAATTCTCATAAAAGGTTTTTTTAATGATCATTCATTTCAAAAACTTTACATGAATCGTGTTTTTCTCATGGTGCAAATTATACCACAAAAACACAAGTTCCCAGTGTATATGAGAACAATACTGATAGACCTAAGTCTAAAAGGTAGAAACCTATCTTAGTCAATCCTCTAAAACCAATCTCCAGAGGTCCTAAACTTAGTCAACAAAAGGTTCCATTTAATGGACTCTCTCAAAAGATTGTAATAAATTTCTATGGAGTCGGAAACAGTCAAAGAGAGAAAAGAAATACAAAAATCAAATTGTCGGATGGTATTCCAAAATCATCTCTAAACACTTATGGTGAGATCATATCTCATCCTGCTACCTAACTATAGGTGTTATCATCCTTGTGTCTAACTTAAGAGTTACAAGGATGACTATTTATGAGATGCTCAAGTCTTAGGTCGATCACCATTCCTTATGTTGGTTTAATTTCTATTTTTACAGATCGAGTTTCTCTGTTTCACTCTCTGTATCTAATGTAGCTCTTTTGCTCTATCTAACTTGTTCAGATATTGAGCCCTGTTTAAAATAGACATTTTAAGAAACAATATGTATTTCTTCTTGGGTCATTCTTGTTTCTAGTGTTTTCTCCTGGTCCATGAACGTCCAAATCTTATAGGGTTTCTTTCAAAAGTGTGTTTCCCTCAGTTGATAACATATATATTATTTGTATGTGTTTATCCTTTTCCCATAAAAGATTATTTATGGAAACCCCCGTTGAATCTCAAAAAGAAGTAAAAATTTAGATGGAAGAAGACTCTAAAGGATGGGATTCTATTCAAGATCTACTTCTGAAAAAGATGCTTGAAAGAAAAGAGTTTAACTCTTGGATAGGAGAATCTGTTAAGGATTTAATTCTAGTTCAGAATGAAGTTAAGAACAAGCTTGCTAACCTTCAATTGCAGATAAACCAACTATTTGATAGAAAAGCAACAATCCTTGATAATCAAAACATTTTGATCAAAAACCAGAAGAAGGACATCCTTGATTGCGTCAAAGCCAGGCATCTTGCTCGCATCGTTGACCGAAAAATGAATGTTCTAACTCATGAACATGGTGTCTCTATGTCAAGAAAATCAAGGATATCAGTGACTCCTATTTTGATGGACCTTTTCAAAGGTATGAAATAATCAAAGAAAACTGATGTTATTGTCTAGGAAGTCTTCTTATGAGAATTTTATTATTGTGTTTTAGGAAGAATAACTAGAGTTTGGAATAGCCATTATTGTGATTACACATAGCTATGTCCAACGATTTTTATCTTTGTTTTTTAGATTTTGTTTTATTTTTTTTAAAATCTAAAAATAATTTAGAAGATGATTGTTGCAGTATTAATCTTTATGGTTTTATATATTGCAATATATTATGGGATATGTGTGTTTACGTCCTTGAACTATTATTGTCCCATAAGATGTCAAAAGTTATCTCGTATATATGTCGATATACAAGTATTGATACAAGATCGATGAACTTTTGACAAACAAAAGTTAAGCCTATTTTGTCAATTCATTGATGGAAGATCGGTTAAAATCTTTTGTTTACAAGGATTATGTCTATTATATGTCATTGTGTAAATAGTGATGAAAAATAGAATGAATCCTTGTCTATGCCGCAGTATTGATCTTTCCCTGATCCATATTTTATGTGTACTGCAATGCTCCATAAGTTTTCTTGTGTTGAGCATAAAACGATTGAATTAATCATTCCTTTATGGTTAACATAGTCGTAGATCCATAAGTTCTCTTATGTCGATCATGTTCAATTAAATTGATCATTTTTGTGTTTAATTTGATTGAGTATTCCGATTAAATTAATCACAGGTTTTCTTGTGGTTAGTTTAATTGAGAATTTTTGGTATAGAAAATCATTTCTTATGGTTTTTGGCATCCAATAAAATCCTTCTTTTCTTAAAAGTAAGGTCGCTTTTGATGTTCTCTCGGGAATGACATCAAATGGGGGAGAGTTCTTTTGAACTTGCGCTTAATTTCCATATCTTTGTGGGGAGTGCGTCTGTGGAATTTTTAGGGGTTATCTTGTATCTTTATAAACTCCTTGATAAATGCATTTATCTTCGGCTTTATGATTGCATCTAAACAAGTTGATATGTCCTTTTCTTTGGTCTTGAAGCGTCTCTGTGAAAATTTCATTAGGATCCCGTTTTTGTACCTTTGCCAATTTTATTGACAAAAAGGGGGAGAATTAATATGTGGTTCACATTAAAAATACATATGATTTACGTGCTTTACGGGTCATTATGTAAGGGGGGGGTGGTTTTCGTGTTGAGACAAAAGTATTGACTAAGGGGAAATGATACATATCACCATAGTATTGTTGTCAAAGTTATGATATAAGAACTTTGATGTTGTGTAATGATACTATGGCACTGTATAACAATAATTGAGAGCTTTTGTTTTTCATTGTTATTGCTACGGGACTTCAACAACTATGATGCTGAACTGAACATCTATGGAATCATGGGAGTACTTGGAAATTAAAAGACGAAGTTTTCGAGTAATGTTGAAGCACCAAGGAGATCAAGCATGTGGACGATAAGCCAAAGTTTTATCTATTTTGTAATCCATATGTATTGATAATTTTGTCATTAAAATTGACAAAGAGGGAGATTGCTAGAGCATTGCTCGGTCGAACTCGCATGCGTTGCTATCTCAAACCCAATTCCGGTAGCTAGAGTACGCATACCCGTATGCGTACCCAAGCTGGTTATTTCTCAAATCGGTTGTTCATGAACTTAAACAATAAATCAATAAGGAATGCAATCTTTGCAAACCATGGCTATATTGTTCATGAATTGATTCAAGTGAATCAAACCGATTTTGCTTCAATTGTGTCTTGTGTAGTTACATAAGATTTCCTTGCAATTGAACAACTCTTGAATTAGTTCTTATGAGTCATTTGAACTAGTTATGAGAAAGATGAATATGGTTGATATGAAAGTGCTCATATTTCTAACCATTGGTTAACTATTCGTGAACCAAACGAATGTACATGTTTAGGTATGGATACTCAAACCTAAATGAAATACATTTTATTTGTGTGTGACAAGCTAAGTTCGATCTAACGGTGTTCGCAGTCGTATGCGTCAAAAAAAAATTCCACTTTCTTACTTAACTAAAAATATGAAGTATGCGATAAGAAAGAGTTCGTATACACAGAGAGGCTTTTGTTGTTATGCAAATTTCAGTTTCTTAATAACCAATGGGGGGGTTTTGATTTATCAAAGCAATAAAAATAAATTGAAAGCAATAAAGTATTAAAATAATCAATAAGGAGAATATATTGGTCACGGGATAGTTTCATTCACAAACACATATTTTCATCAATGACTAGAATTGAAATTTTAATCTCTTATTTACTAAAATTCCTAGGATACCTTAATCGCAAGTATATCCCACTAATTCCCTGATTTCATCACAACCACATTAAAAGATGCATATGTGAATTCTTCCTAGAAAGCAACCTAAAGTGTAAAAGCACAATTAGATTTAACTTCCTAAAAGCAATAAGTTCTATGGAATAAGACTAATCAAGGCAATCAAAATGTGTAAAAGCACTAAATCGATTTAACCCAGGTTATGATTCATATGTGACTAGTAGGATATATCACTACAAGCACTACCCACATTTATGCTACTTAGAATCAGGGATAAACAACGTTTTCGTATTGAAAACCCTAATATAGCTCTAGATATGAATGTAAATCGGATTGATTCCGGACTCAACCAAACAAACAATCAAATCATACAACAATATTAATAATGAATCATAAACAATAAAGTTGAGACAAAACTAATACATTGAATCAGATCTTATTTGTGAAATCCACTTTATATCCCATAACCAATAAATGAAACTTAGCTACTCATAGTTTTTGAGTTCATCATAATCATAATAATCAATTATAAAATGAAAAAGATGAAAAATAAACGAAAGCAAACCCTAGTGGAATCGCTCTCCTCCAAAACTCCAGTAGAAAAGATGTGTTTTCAAAAGAATAGAAACTTTTTCTTTTTATAGCTTTTCAACTTCCCAAATTAGGTCTTCAAAGCCCAAGGTCCAATACCAAGAAATCCACTAAAGTCATGTGTGTGAAATACCCATGTGAAAATTTTGTCCCAAAAATGTTCGCCGGAAAATTGTATTTTTGGCCGGAATATTGCCGGAATCCGGCGCCAGAAAAGTATCTCCGGTGACCGACAAAGTCCACCCGATCACCAGTCAATGAGTCAGCTCGGTCAAGTCAATGTGAGTCAGATCCGAGTTAGATGGCTGAGTCAGAACCGAGTTAGATGGACTGAGTTACCAAGCCATAGTCTTGCACAGGCCAGAGCTGTGCATTGACAATCATCGTGCATTACCAGTTAACTCCAGCTATGATGGTTTTTCCATCCTCTTCAATGCTTCTTTCACTTCCATATCCTACTAAATCAGCTCAATTACGCCTGCGCTTTCACCAGAACCACAACTCAGCTTCAGCACCAGATTCCATAGCAGAGTTATTGTTGCACATGCAATCACCAAAACTGCCTGCTACAATCACTAAAGCATCAGCTACAATTCTCCATACTGATCAAAATCAGCACCAACTCCATCTTGTCTCCTTTGCACTGCTCCGAATCACCTTCTCAAACCCTAAAACTTCTTACTTGAAATCTCCCATGAATCACTTCACAGATCAACCATCTTCCATTACTGCACAACACCACCATATTCAGTTCAATACCACCTGTAACATCTCACACTCATTCTCCCTGCAACCAGCTTTAACTACTTCAGATTCAAATCCTAAACATACATCTAATCATCACTTCCACTTCAGCTTAGCTTTCCTGTATTTCATGCATCATCTGTAACTGCCACACCTCAACCACCAACTGCAATTCCACATTAAAACTGCACATTCTCAGACATTCACCAACACTACCAGAATCATCTCCTTCTTCAATTCAACCCAAACCCATCTAAATTCTCATCTTAGTTTCATCATTTTTCACCAGCAGCACAACCAACTCATTGCACTTGCAATGCTCTATCCTCCAACTTTCACTTCACCATTGCCTTCACTTTAACAGTTCCAAACCACCAAGAAGAGCACCACCTGCTACAATCTCATACACCTACAGCTTCTTCTCAGGTCCCTTTCCCCAACTGCAACTCTGCTCCAACTACCCTGCAATTTGTACCTGAACTAGGTATACATCTAATGTCACAATACTCCTCTATCACCACCAACACATCACCTTCTCAACTCAGTTATCTTGTGCTTGTTCTTCTCAGCCTTGAAACTCATCAGAAACAGCTACCACCATCACATTCAATTTCATAAATCAAATCCATTGAACTGTCCCAGTCTGCTAAACCCTAACTCTGTAATTTCAATTTAGAAACAAACACCTTCTGTGAATCAATAACAGAGACATAATACCCTCTTCTGAATTCAATCCAAGCCCCAATTTCTACACCTCAACTCCATTAGAAACTCTTCTATTTCAGTTCAATTTATCAACTCAAATTCATTATCAACTTCAATTTCAGATCCAGAGCAAACCCTAATCTTCTAATTCTTGATCACAGAGCAGCATCTTCTCAATCTGCCTTAATTCTTTACCATGAGTTCTTCTCGATTCTGTATTTGCAACATCTTTATTCTCGATTTTGTTCAACACTGAGTTGTTGCTTTAGACCACCATCAACTTCATCTTTTGATACCAGCAGAAACCAATTTTTTTCCTCAAATTCTTCATCGCCAATAGTAACAGTAGCAGTTCAAAAAAACCCCATTGATCTCCTCCATTTCAGACCACCAGAAGCCCTATTCTCTGATTTTTAGATGCCGCCATACTTTCTCCCATTTTCAGGAAAAGGAGGTAATGATGAGAACAAAATTATATTCTCTGAATTTTAGGTTGTGTAGGAAAAAGGGATTCATATTGACACCCCACTTTAGTGGTTAAGGGGTAACCAGCTCACATATGGCCCGTCGGTTCCAGAAAAACCGACATCACAATTCACTCCAAGTATCTTTCTCGTTACGCAAATTCTTGCTCCAAATATTGCCTGTGAATTCCCTCTTTGTCTTTTGCGCTCCAAATGGACAGTTTTCCTTCTTTTGCTCCAAAGGACTCCATTGCACCTAATAACTCAAAACTAAACATAAGAGATGCAATTCACAAGGATAAAAGCAAAGAAAGCATAAATACTAGATATAAAATTAGGTGTTTTACAACACCTATCAAATGGTTGAAAGATATTAGCTTGGATAAATTAGGTTTTTCATCTAACGGTGAATATTGAATGCTTTCTTTACCAAGGTAACTTAGATTGCAAACCCTGATTTGAAAACTATATAAGGGAGACGTCTAGAAATTGGAAAAATTAATCCCCACACCTCCTATGTGATACTAGTTGGTTTGCTAAAGTTGATTCTCCTTTAATCATATGTTTCTTCTCGAGACCATGTCGATTAACGACTTGAAGACTTCATTGGGATTGTGAAGCCATGCGAAACTACTTCTCTTGTAGTTGAGCATTCTGATCTTCCCATTTTCTATCATACGATTTCAATTGAATAATTGGCTTGAGATTATATCTCCTATATGGCAAGATAAAAAGAAATCACAAACATCTTCTTCTTATCGTTTGTGATTCCGCAATATCTAGTTTCGCTAGCATAAAATTTAGATTATTATGAGGTGATCAATAATTCTAGGCTATTCTTAGAGAACATAAGTCCGAGTTATTGATTGGTTCCTGTTCACCTTGAGTTTATCAAAAGACAGAACAAAACTCGTAGGTTTATTTGTGGGAGACAGATTTATCTATTGTCATATACTTTTTTTTGTCATACAAATTTGTTTATTCATGTCTTCGACTTTAGGTCGTTGCAACTCTTGGTTGTGGGTGAGATCAGCTAAGGGAATCAAGTGTGTAGTATCTTGCTGAAATCATCTATACCTTGAATCAGTGTGATATTGATTAGGGTTCAACTACAGTCCGTACCGAAATTAGTTTGTAGTAGGCTAGTGTATATAGCGGCTTAATACAGTATGGTGTTCAATCTGGACTAGGTCCCGGGATTTTTATGCATTTGTGGTTTCCTCGTTAACAAAATTTCTAGTGTCTGTGTTATTTCTATTCCGCATTATATTTTGTTATATAATTGAAATATCACATGTTGTGCGTTGTATCGATCAATTGTGAAATCCAACCTTTGGTTGTTGATTGGAAATTGATTGATCCTTGGATATTGGTTTTTGATACCATCCAAGTTTATATCTCTTGTATTTGATAAAGACTCGCAGATTTTGATTTGCTTGAGTATAGATCAAATCGAGAGATAGAGATATTAATTCCTTGATATACTTTTTGTTAAGATTGGGTCTGACTGTGTAGTTGCTTCTATTAAAATTATATTAGAGTTAGTCCATACAGATTTCTAATCTAAATATTGGTAAGCTTGTTAGACCCCCGTTTTTTTACAGTATATAATCGGAAGTTTGTTTAACTTAAAATACTACCGAATACAGTAATTCTCATTTCGAAATTCCATTATATAATCGGAAGTTAGGTTCACTTATCTCACTTCTGATTTTTATGATTCCAAAATTTAACTACCGATTGTGATTTTGACTACCGAAATTAAGCTCCATCACCCTCTTGGTTTCGAACCTGGTTCTCAACCATGAGCGTACGTGCACCCGACCCGTACCGAACGTGAACAGTACGCCTAGGTTTTCCCATGATGCAATCATATATATGTATCGGGTTTTTCTTCCCTTGATACATACACATTCCGTAACATTGAAAGTTCTCTGACTCGTTGGCGCACACAATGGATGGATGCAAAAAGGAAAAAAAAGTTGAACATGGCAAGGTTATTGAGTTTCACGAGAACCCTATTTTCATTGATTGCTATCATGTTGTTGATCATGAAAACTCACTTCCAGTTCAGATGTCATATCAACTGGCAAGAAATCTTCTTCGATATTTTGAGGTCGTACGTGAACAACTTGGAATTTCAATAAATAATCTTGAATTTATGAAAGGCGTACTGAAGAAAGCAACCGATGAACTTGTTTATGTTCGATCTCTGGTTGATAGTCATGTATGATGACTTACAATTGTGTTCTTCATAGGAGTTATTTTGTCTAGGAAAATTCTTATAAGAATTTATTCTTGTGTTTTAAGAAGGATAACTAGGGTTTGGAATAGCAATTATTGTGAGTACACATGCTATTTCCAACAATTTTCATCATGCAATGTTTTTAAATTTATTTATTTAAATTAAAGTTTATTTGGAAGATGATTTTGCGGTATTAATCTTTATGGTTTTATATATTGCAACTTGTTATGGGATATGTGTGTTTGCGTCCGTGAACTATGATTGTCCCATACTTTCTCAAAAGTTAAGTCTATCATACGTCTTTATTGATAAAAGATAGAATGAACTTTTGACAACAAAAGTTAAGCCTATTATGTCATTATGCAAATATTGATGGAAGATCGGATGAACTTTTGTCTACAAATATTAAATCTATTATACGTACGTCTCTATGTAAATATTGATGAAAAATATAATGAATCTCTGAATATTCCACAGTATTGATCTTTCTCTGATCCATTTCTTGTGAATGTAGTGTGTGGATACGTAAGTTCTCTTATGTTGAGAATTTCCGATTAAATTAATCATGGGTTCTCTTTTGGTTAATTTAATTGAGTATTTTGGATTACGAATTCATGTTTCACGTGATTTGTTAATGTCCAAAGAAATCCTTCCTTTCTTATGAAAGTAAGGTCGCTTTTGTTGTTCTTTCAGGAATGATATTTTATGGGGGGGAGTTGTTTTTGAACTTGTCCTTAATTGCCAAATATTTGTGGGGAGTGCGGCTGTGGAATATTGTAGGAGTTTTCTCGTATCTTTATAAACTCCTTGATGAATACACTAGTTTCGTCTATGTGAAATCATCGAAACAAGTTGATATGTTCTCTTTTAGTCATGAAGTATCTTTATGAAAATTTCATTAGGATCCCACTAGTTTTCGTACCTTTGCCAATTTATATTGAACTTTGATGTTGTGTAATAATACTATGACACTGTATAAAAATGATTGAGAACAACTTTTTTCTCATTGTTATAGCTACGGATGTTTAAAAACTATGATGCTGAGTTGAACACCTTTAGAATCATGGAGTACTTGGAAGTGATGAAAATTTCGAGCAGTGTTGAAGAACCAAGGAGATCAAGCATTTGGATGAGAAGCTACAAAGTCTATTTATTTTGTAATCCATATGTATTGATAGTTTTTTCACTAAAATTGACAAAGGGGGAGTTTGTTAGAGCACTCCTCGGTCGAACTCGCAAGCGTTGCTATCTCAAGCTTGTTTGTCAAGTTTAGTGATCAAAAATATAAGTCTTGATTTATACTCTACTTATAGTAATATCTCGGACTAGGATAGATTGTGTAGTTGAGCTTTAGACTTCACGGCGTTCATCAATTGAAGACAAAGAACTACTAAGGAGAGCTTGTGGAACTTCATCTACAAAAATTATGTGGAGACTAAAACTCATCTATCACTTAGAAAGTCTATGTCTTCTCTATCTCCTTCTTGAGACAAAAGTCGTATTACTATATAGTATTTGATTATACAAATTTGATATTTCAAGCTGATTTTAACTCGCTTACATATTTCTCGAAATATGTGTTGGTAAGCTTTTGCTTCAACCAATTTAATCTTATATTCTTGACGCAAATCAAAATATGATCGTGTCATCTTACATGATTTGGGTGATATAGTCATTTGATGTAGACTCATAATATTTCGTATTGATTATTTCAATAACTTGAAAATCGATTTGATGCTAAAAGTTAGTGAAAACAACTATTGTCATCCTCTAAGAATGTTTCAATAATTGAAATAGATTTTAGAACACTTAACCATAATTGGATAATAGACATAGTATGCGTACTTGCATATATGTTGATCCAAGACCGATATAGTATGCATACATGTATGCATACTGGGAAGGCCAGGTAAAGTCCGGGAGCCTTGGTATGAGTACCCATACGTGTACTGGCGAACTCAGTTGAAGTCCAAGAACTTTTTTATGTGTACCCGTACGCATACTAATTCTATTGTTGTTTTGGATATGTGATAGTATGTGTACCCGTTCGCAAATTGTCGGACACAGTCCAGGTCCGGCTACTTAGGTATGCGTACCCGTTTGCATACTTGAGTGGATTAAGTTCTAGAATCGGTTTGTTCATGAACTAATATATTTATATAATAAGGATTGCAATCTTTTGAAAACCGTGGGTATAATGTCCACGACTTGATTCGAGTGAATCAAAATCGATTTTGATTCAATTGTGTCTTGTACACTTCTATAAGAATATAAACAATTGAACAACTCTATAACTAGTTCTATTGGAGTCATTTGAACTAGTTGTTGATAAGATGAATATGGTTGATATGAAATTATTCATATGGCTAACTTCGGTTAATTATTGTTGATCCAACAAGGTGTAGACGTTTAGGTAAGGTTACTCATATCTAAATAAAGGTACATTTCATTTGTGTGTAACAAGCTAAGACCATCTAACGATGGAGAGATATTGCTTTGGATTCAAGCAAACTTAGCTTGGCTCTTAGATCAGGTTTCATCTAACTGTGAATATTGATTGCTTTATTTCAAAGCTATAAACCCTGATTTGAAAACTATATAAAGGAGAACTCTATCAACTGGGAAACATAATCCCCACACCTCCCATGTGATACTAGTTGCGACTAGAGTCGATTCTTCTTTAACCTTAGGTTTTTCACGAAACCCTGTAGGTTAACGACTTAAAGACTTCATTAGGATTGTGAAGCCAGACCCAACTATTTTCTATGTAGTTGCATGTTCTGATCTTGTTGTTTTCTATCGTGATTGAGTACTATCTTCTCTAAGATTTTCTCGAGATGTAATCTCTGATGGGCAAGATAAAGTAGTCACAAACATATTCGTCTCATCATTTGTGATTCCACAATATCTTGTTTCGCTATCATACGATTAAGATTATTGTAAGGTGATTGATATTTCTAGGTTGTTCTTCGGGAATATAAGTCCGGTATAACAATTGGTTCCTGTTCATCTTGATTTATCAAAAGACGGAACAAAACTCATAGGTTTATCTACGGGAGAAAGATTTATCAATACAATAGACTTTGTTGTGTGAGATAGATTGGTTTATCAAGTCTTAGACTTTGGGTCGTAGCAACTTTTAGTTGTGGTTGAGCTCAGCTAAGGGAATCAAGTGCGTAGAATCTGGTGTGGTTCTAGTGGCATAAGGAATGCGATTGTACCTTGATCAGTGTGAGATTGGTTAGGGCTCAACTACATTCCATTCCGAAGTTAACTTGGAGTATGTTAATGTCTGTAGCGGCTTAATACAGTGTGGTGTTTAAATCTGGACAGGTCCCGGGGATTTTCTAAATTTGCGGTTTCCTCATTAACAAAATTTCTGGTGTCTGTGTTATTTCTTTTCCGCGTTATATTTGTTTATATAATAGAAATATCACAGATTGTGCGTTAAGTCAGTTCTTGAATCTGGCCTTTGGGTTGTTGATCGAATTGATTGACACTTGAATATTGGACTTTGATATCGTTCAAGTTATTTCTCTTATTCAATCGAGATCATAAATTCCTATTTGTTTGATTGCGGATTGAATTGAGAAATTGAGATATAACTCTTGATATACTTTTCTTAAGATTGAGTTTGAATGTCTAGTTGATTCTCTTGAAAGTATATTGGAGTTAGTCCATACAGATTTCTAAGACAAATATTAGGTGTGGTTGTTAGACCCCTGCTTTTTTAATTGGTATCAGAGCAGGAAAACACGTTTAAGACCTTTAAGTCTGTGTATGTAGCGATCTAACTCTATGGACAGTATTGTTATCACTGGCAACGCAATACCAGTTCAGAATCTCTCTGATTTAGTCAAAAATCTTAAGTCACCTAAGGAATATCTCTTATCTTCTACTTTGACTGAAACTGTGTTCTACTAAGAAAAATGCCTAGATGAACAGTTGGATGAACTTTCAGATGAAAGTGACTCTGAAGAGGGACAAGATCTTGACGAGTAAGTCTCACAGTATATCAAGCTTTTTGATCATCTCTTAAAGAAAAAAAGTCTACAACTTGCTTGGCTGAATATCCGACTCCTGTCTGTTAAGGAAACAAAAAAATGAAAAAACTCTTTAGGGGATATGATTGCGGTTACAAACTTTTACTATCTAATCTTAAAGATCGTGAAGAAGATGTGTGCTCAAAGAATTCTGAATGCGATGATCTTCGTCAAAATCTTTTTGTGTTGAAAGAAAGACTTGCAGAATCTGAATCAAGATATGACTCTCAACAAAAATATTTTAGCGACAGAGAAGTCAGCCTTCTCGCCAGAGAAAAACAATTGGAGGCTAATCTTGCTTCTTCTCTTGATAAAGTCAAATCACTAGAAGAGAATCTGAAAAGATTCAGTGCTAGCTCTATAAAACTATCTACTATGCTGAGAGCATGTAAAGAACATCGTGATACACGTGGTCTAGGCCATAAAGGAATAGACGCTCCAAGTACTAGTAAGATAAATTTTGTCCATGCTAATGACAAGTTTCCAAGTGAAAAACCACATTCAGCAGCTGATGTTCCTATGAACAAAGATCGTCCCACCTTCGAAAACAGCTCATATGAGAATAGTCAAAAACATTCCTTACAACTGTTATTATTGGGGGAACAAAGGTCACCTTGAAAGGAGATGTTGTTTTTGATTACGGAATGAAAAACTTCATAACATTCTCACTTGGATGTCTAAAGAAGTAATCAAACATGCCTCTCATTTTGCTGGAGAAAAAGGTCTCGTCTGCAATCAAGAAAAGTGATGTATGAGACAATTCTTGATTGTAAATATGACACAATACCTTTTTACAATTGTAAAAGGAAGAATGTCATAGGGACAACTGACTCTTCAAATCACTCTGTAAAAAGAAAAATTCATCGAAGGAAGAAGAAGAGTTCAAACTCCTTTCCTCTCACGGAAGAAAGTCTTGAATCTAAATTGTATACTCCTGATTACATCAACATCAATAATCGTGTCTCAGAGCTCAAGAAAAGTATAAATAGACTCAAATGCAGCATTAAGAAGGCAAAGAAGGCGGTAGTTTCAAGTATCTCTTGCCCTCCTTTTGATAATTCTCTTTTGACTAACCCTTTCATTTCTTCTGAATATATTCAAGAAAGTAAAAGGGAAAATGTCAATATCATTGATGATCAATGTGGTCTTGAAAATACAACTTGACTGCCCAAAAGAGCATCCTCTTTGAAGCTGTCTGAGGATGATCATAATTCTCAAGAAGTTCTCCTGTCTTGAGAAAGTGGTCTTTGTTGTATTATTATTGTTATTTTTCTTAATTATCTTACTGTTGAGCCCTGCTCTAGTATATTATTACATAGTGTAATATTTTTGATCAATAATTCCTGAGAATAGACTCTTTGTTACTTACCTTGAATAAAAAAAACTTATGTTTTCTACTCATTGACGGGTGGGTTGTTGGGTTTTCCTATGATGCACTCATATATATGTATCAGGGTTTTCTTACCTTGATACATACACGTTCCGTAACATTGAAAGTTCTCTAAATCGTTGGCGCACACAATGGATGGATGCAAAAAGGAAAACAAAGTTAAACATGGCAAGGTTATTGAGTTTCACGAGAACCCTGTTTTCATTGATTGCTATCATGTTGTTGATCATGAAAACTCACTTCCAGTTCAGATGTCATCTCAACTATCAGGAAATCTTCTTCGAGTATTGAGGTAGTACGTGAACAACTTGGAATTGCAACAAAGAATCTTGAATTTCTGAAAAACGAATTGAAGAAAGCAACTAATGAACTTGTTTATGTTCGATCTATGGTTGCTGGTCATGTATGATGACTTACAATTGTGTTCTTCATATGAGGTATTTTGTCTAGGAAACTTCTTATGAGAATTTATTCTTGTGATTTAAGAAGGATAATTAGGGTTTGGAATAACAATTATTGTGAGTACACATATCTATTTCCAACGATTTTCATCTTGCAATGTTTTTAGATTTATTTATTTAAATTCTAAAGTTTATTTGGAAGATGATTTTGTAGTATTAATCTTTATGGTTTTATATATTGCAACTTGTTATGGGATATGTGTGTTTGCGTCCGTGAACTATGATTGTCCCATACTTGCTCAAAAGTTAAGTCTATCATACGTCTTTATTGATAAAAGATATAATGAATTGTTGACAAAAAAAGTTAAGCCTATTATGTCATTATGCAAATATTGATGGAAGATAGGATAAACTTTTGTCCACAAAAGATTAAGTCTATTATACGTCTCTATGCAAATATTGTTGAAAAATAGAATGAATCTTTGAATATTCCGCAGTATTGATATTTCCCTGATCCATTTATTGTGAATATACTGTGTGGATCCGTAAGTTCTCTTACGTTGAGCACTTCCGATTAAATTAATCATGGGTTCTCTTTTAATTAATTTAATTGAGTATTTTGGATTACGAATTCATGTTTTAGTGATTTGTTAATGTCCAAGGAAATCCTTCCCTTTATGAAAGTAAGTCCGCTCTTGTTGTTCTTTCGGGGATGAAATTTTATGGGGGAGAGTTCTTTTTGAACTTGTGCTTAATTGCCAAATATTTGTGGGGAGTGTGACTGTGAAATATTGTAGGAGTTTTCTTGTATCTTTATACACTCCTTGATGAATACACTAGTTTCGGCTATGTGAAATCATCGAAACAAGTTGATATGTTCTCTTTTAGTCATGAAGTATCGCTATGAAAATTTCATTAGGATCCCACTAGTTTTCATACCTTTGCCAATTTATATTAACAAAAAGGAGGAGAATTGATGTGTAGTTGACACTACAAATACATATGGTTTATAGATCATTATGTAAGGGGGAGTGGTTTTCATGTGAGATGAAGTATTGACTAAGGGGGAGTGATACATATCACCATAGTATTGTTGTCAAAGTAGTGATACAATTGAACTTTGATGTTGTGTAATAATATTATGACACTGTATAACAATGATTGGGAGTAACTGTTATCTCATTGTTATAGCTACGGATCTTCAACAACTATGATGCTGAATTGAACACCTTAAGAATCATGGGGTACTTGGAAGTGACGAATATTTCGATTAATGTTGAAGAACCAAGGAGATCAAGCATTTGAATAAAGCTACAAAGTCTATTTATTTTGTAATCCATATGTATTGATAGTTTTGTCACTAAAATTTACAAAGGGGGAGATTGTTAGAGCACTGCTCGGTCGAACTCGCAAGCGTTTCTATCTCAAGATTGTTTTTTAAGTTTAGTGATCAAAACTATAAGTCTTGATTTCTACTCTATTTATAGTAATGTCTCGGACTAGGATAGATTGTGTAGTTGAGCTTTAGACTTCACGGCGTTCATCAATTGAAGACGAAGAACTACTAAGGAGAGCTTGTGGAACTTCATCGACAAAAAGTATGTGGAGACTGAAACTCATCTATCATTCAGAAAGTCTATTTCTAATCTATATCCTTCTTCAGACAAAAGTCGTATTACTATATAGTATTAAATTATACACATTTGATATTTCGAGCTGCGTTTAACTCTCTTACATATTTCTTGAAATATGTGTTGGTAGGCTTTTGCTTCAACCAAGTTCATCTTATATTCTTGATTCAAGTCAAAAGATGATCATGTGAAAATCGCCAAGTAACATCTTACATGATTTGTGTGATACGGTCATTTGATGTATACTCGGAATGTTTCGTATAACCATAATTGCATTATAGACATAGTATGCGTACTTGCATATATGTTGATCCAAGACCGATATAGTATGCATACCTGTATGCGTACTGGGAAGGTCAGTTAAAGTCCGGGAACCTTGGTATGCGTACCTGTACATGTACTGGCGAACTCAGTTGAAGTCCGGGAACTTTTGTATGTGTACCCGTATGCGTACTAATTCTACTGTTGTTTTGGATGTGTGATAGTTTGCCGGACACAGTCCAAATCCGGCTACGTAAGTATGCGTACCCGTTTTCATACTTGAGTGGGTTAAGTTCTAGAATCTGTTTGTTCATGAACTAATATATTTATATAATAAGGATTGCAATCTTTTGCATACCGTGGTTATAATGTCCACGACTTGATTCGAGTGAATCAAAATCGATTTTGCTTGAATTGTGTCTTGTATACTTCTATGAGAAGATAAACAATTGAACAACTCTATAACTAGTTTCATTTGAATCATTTGAACTAGTTGTTGTTAAGATGAATATAGTTTATAAGAAATTAAGTATTCATATGTGTTAGAGCATTGCTCGGTCGAACTCGCATGTGTTGCTATCTCAAGCATGTTTATCAATGTTAGTGATCAAAACTATAAAGTCTTTATTTCTAGTATACTATAGATAAGGTCTCGGACTAGGATAGAAAGTGTAGTTGAGCTCAAGAACTCCATTGAAATCATCATACAAGACGAAGGACTACTCAAGGAACCAGTGGATCTTCATCGACTAAAAGGTATGTGGATACTTGAACGTATCTATCACTCAAAAGTCTATCTATCTCCTATATTGAGACAAAAGTCGTATTACTATATAGACTAAGAATATACACATGTGACATTTCGAGATGAGCATATCTCGCTTATCTATTTCTCGAAATATATGTTGGTAAAGCTTTCGCTTTAGCCAAGTTCATCTTTTCCTAGTGACAAAAGTCATGTTATGTTTCAATCACTTTGGAAATTGCTCTGACGAAAACTAGTTTGTGAATAACAACTATATGACATCCTCTGAGAATGTTTCAATGGTTGAAATGAGAGTTTAGACATTATAACCACTTGGGGATATAAACATTGTTGAGGTAACACATATATGTATAAGTCCTTAGCACTTGAACCGAAGTTTGTGAACTTTATTGATCAAGTGAAAACCGAAACTTGAGAAGTCAATCCAGTCCGTGAATGTGCGTAGTTCTCAAACCCGAGAATTTATGTTGGAGTTTGTGAACTCCAACCGGTTAACTTGAGTCCGCGAACCCAGTCCGCGAACTTGAATGGTTATGTCTAAAAACGATGTTTGTGAACTTATCTAAATTATCTAAGGAATGCTATTACAAACCGTGGTTTTATAGTTCATGAATCGATTCGAGTGAATCACATCGTTTTTGCTTCAATTGTGTCTTGTGTAGCACATAAGATCTCATAGCAATTGAACAACTCTCTAACTATTTCATTTGAGTCATTTGGACTAGTTATGGTGAAGAAGAATATGGTTGATATGAAATTTATCATTTGGCTAACCATTTGGTTGACTAATATTGAACCAACTATTGTACACGTTTGGGTACGGTTACGCAAACCCAAAATCATCAAGTACATGTGTGTATGGCAAGCTAAGTTTTCGATCTAACGTTTGAGAGATATTAGCTTGTATCTAATCAGGTTTTCATCTAACGATGAATATTGAATGCTTTGTTACTAAGCTAACATTGATTGCAAACCCTGATTTTAAAGACTATATGAGGGAGAACTCTAGCAACTGGGAAACCTAATCCCCACACATTTTGTGTGATACTAGTTTGCTAAACTAGAGTCGATTCTCCTTTAACCTTTGGTTTTCTTCTTCTAAAACCAGGTTAACGACTTAAAGACTTCATTGGGATTGTGAAGCCAGATCGATACCACTTTTCTTGTAGTTGTGTGATTTGATCTTGCTATTTCTATCATACGAGTATAATTGTAATAATTGGATTGAGATTTCTATCTTCGATAGGAAAGATATAAAAGTAATCAAAAACATCTTCGTCTCATCATTTGTGATTCCACAATATCTTTTTTCGCTGCGTCGATTAAGACTATTGTGAGGTAATTGATAAAATTGAGCTGTTCTTCGGGAATATAAGTCCGGTTTTATTGATTGGTTAATGTTCACCTTGATTTATCAAAAGACGAAACAAAACGCATAGGTTTATTCGTGGGAGACGGATTTACTATCTTGTAGACTTTTCTATGTGAGACAGATTTGTTTGCTTAAGTCTTCGACTTTGGGTCGTAGCAACTCTTGGTTGTGGGTGAGATCAGCTAAGGGAATCAAGTACGCAGTATCCTATTGGGATCAGAGGCGTAGGAGCATAACTGTTCCTTGGATCAGTGTGAGATTATTGGGGTTCATTTACAGTCCAGACCGAGTTAATTTGGAGTAGGCTAGTGTCTGTAGAGGCTTAATACAATGTATGTTTAATCTGGACTAGGTCCCGGGGTTTTTTTTCATCTGCGATTTCCTCGTTAAAAAAATTCTAGTGTCTGTGTTATTTTATTTCCGCATTATATTTTGTTATATAATTGAAATAATACATGTTGTGCGTTGTTCAGTCAATTAGAATATCCGACTTATTGGTTATTGATTTAAATTGATTGACACTTGGATATTGGTCTTTGGTACCATCCAAGTTATCTCTCTTTGATTAAACTCGTGAATCACATTTTCTTGAGTAAATCAAATTGAGAGATTGAGATAATAACTCCTTGAGTATTTTCTATTGATTGAGTCTAGTTCATTCTCTAAAAAAAAAACTCGGAGTTGTCCTTACATATTTGTAATCAAAATATTGGGTGAGGTTGTTAGACCCCCGCTTTTTCAATTGGTATCAGAGAAGGCGAACACTTTAAACCTGATAAGTTTGTGTTTGTTTGTTCCTTGAAAGTTGTCCCATGGGAAATTTATTTGGAAAATTTGCTCTTGGCATCTGTAACGCACACCAGAATTTCTTAAAGATTGATCAAGAATTATTATGGTCAAAACCTCGGGTTTCTCATAATAATCCCGTGTCATCTAAAAAGGAAGGTTTAGATGATATATATAAATCTAAATAAAAAATTAAGAAGAAGAAGGAGAAGTTGAAGAAACGTTCATGGCGCTCAAGGATATGGAACCTCACTAGATTAACCATCAATCTCTATGAGGAGCACTATCATAATGGATCATTTGATAAAGATCTATCCAGAGCATTCGAAGACGTTTTTAGATCCTTAGAAAAACTTAATTACGTTAAGTCTTAGAATCACTCCGAAAAGGATTATGTAGATATTAAAACCCTGAATAATATTGTACAACCTAGGAATCTGAAGAATCTTCCTTCTAAGCATATCAAACAAATGATAGTAAGCTTAGAGTCCCCTAACTACCATCATTATAGTGATTACATTACAAGGACTGTTCACACGGATTAACCAGAAATGTTGCATGAGAATTTCTCTGCACATTATGCCACTTGATAACAAGTTTGGCACTACCCCATGTGTATATATCTTGATATGGGGCAAGAAGTGGTTGAATTAGTGTAATGTTCTCAAACAAAGCTCCTTTTCCCGCATCCATAGTCCCTCACAAAGTGTGTTGACACATGATGCATAAATTTGATATGCTAACATCTAAGAAAATCCCTCCTCCTTTTTTGGGTTGCGGTTTGCAAATGGGTCCAAGCCCATCTTTGGTCATATAGAGAAAAAGTTCACGAACTCACCTCTCTTTCTTCACCCGTCCGCGTACGTGAACTTTTAGGGTTTTGTGAGTAACCTCCATTGAAGAATTTTTGGAGAAACTAAAAGAAGGGGTGTTGAAGATTCACTCCAAGTAAGTAAATTCCTCTTGTTCCTTTCAATTTATTGGATCTCATGATGAATTCTAAGGGCTCAAAAAGAATTCCCAAAGTCTCAAATAGCTCTCGTATGGATCCTCCTTGTGACCAAAATTCTCTTAGGATTAGGTTTGTGGATGATTCATGTGCTATAATTTTTGATAAGATTTCATCTAAAGGTTTTATTTTAGAAAAGAAATTGGATTTGTCTAGTGGACATGATGAGGATTTAACTTGTTTCAAAAATTTCAATCTTGGAAATATCTTTGATGGTCTTGGTCAAGGTTTTGATTCTCTAACATGAATTTTCTATGCCAACATTCATGATGTTGATCTTAATAAGATGGAATTCAAATCCATTGTAAATAGAAAAAGGTTTCTTGTTGATAGAGAGTTAATTTCTAAGATTACCAACATACCGTTGGGAAACGTGCATCTCCCTTTACCAAGTGATGAACGTCCTTCATGTGATGATATCTCTATGGGGCTTTGTGTAAAGAAGGTATCTTGGAATCAAGGAAAGTTTCCGACTAATGATCTTAGTATTGCGTTAATGGAATTTGGAAAACTTGGTATTCCCAATCTTTGTCCCTCCACAATTGAGAATTCTTGGTGGAGCCATGAGTTTGATAAATTAGTCTATTTCCTTGAATCGGGTGTTCAAAGTCTTGATATTTGTGGATTCATTATACATCAAATGGTTTCAATGACTTCTCCCATCAAGATGTTAGGCTATCTTTGTTTGATTAGTCAAATATTCCATGATTGTGGTGTTTACTCAATTGATAATTCCCTTGGGGTACCAAAACCAGTTCGTCCCTGTACCTTCAGGCGCATAAGGGAGAATGTATGCAAAAGACAAAGAGATTCTTCTTTGAATGAGTGTGATCCTATCACCTTGAGTTTACTTCAAAAAATTCACAAGGGAGTGTGTAAAGTCAATTCAAGGGTCAAATGCGTTCAAGAACAATTGTCGGTGGTTGCAACTAAGTTTCCAGAGCTCAAGGAAAAGTTAAACACAATTCGAGCATCATGGAGTATCTCCGATGAAGATGATGAGTGATGTGTTTGTCTCTCTTGTTTAGAAGAATAACTAGTGTTTTGGAATAGCCATTATTGTGATTACACATAGCTATATCCAATGTTTTTCATCTTCTTGTTTTTAGATTTATTGGTTTAAATTCTAAACTTGTTTGGAAGATGATGGTTGCAGTATTAATCTTTATGGTTTTATAAATTGCAATATTTTGATGGGATATGTGTGTTTACGTCCGTGAACTTGATTGTCCCATATTTTGTCAAAAGTAAAGTCGTTCGTGAATTGATATGCAAATATTGATAAAAGGATGAATAGACTTTTGACAAATACAAAAGTTAAGCCTATATTGTCAATTATTGATGTTAGATAGGTTAAAATCTTTTGTGATTCAAGGATTATGTCTATTGTGTGTCATTGTGCAAATGGTGATGGAAACATAGAATGAATCCTTGTTTATTCCACGGTATAAGGTCGATTCTCCGATCCACAAATTTCTGTGTAAATACTGTGTTGTTCCATGAAGTGTCTTATGTTGAGCACTAAAACAACAAAAGTTGATTGCTTTGTGATTATCTTAGTTGTTGTTCCGTAAGGTACTTTATGTTGAACATGATTGGACTAAATCAATCATCTAGCATGGTTATTTAGTTAGCACTCCGTAAGCCTTCTTATGTTGAGCATCTCTTCGACTTATTTAGTTATTCGTGATTAACTTAGTCATTGCTCCATAGAAGTTCTTATGTCGAGTGTGGTCAATTAAATTGATTACTCTTGTAATTAGTTTGGTTGAGTATGCCAATTAGATTATTTAAGAGTTTTCTTGTGAATCAATCTAATTGATTTTTTAAGTCTCCATAAGTTTACTTGTGTTGAGCATATTTAGTCAAATTAATCTTGGTTCGCTTTGGTTAATTTGATTGAATATTTCTTGTTGGATTCCAAATTCATACTTGTATGTAATTTGTTGAGTCTAAAGAAAAATCCTTCGTTTATTTTTGAAATTAAGGTCGCTCTTGTTTTTCCTTAGGGAATGACATATTATGGGGGAGAGTTCTTTTGAACTTGTGCTTAATTGTCAAATCTTTGTGGGGAGTGCGGCTGTGGAATATTAGAGGGGTTATCTTGCGTCTTTATAAAACTCCTTGATGAATGCATTTAGCTTCGGCTTTATGATTGCATCTAAACAAGATGATACACATTTACCTTTGGTCATGAAATGTCTCTTACGGAAATTTCATTAGGATCCCGTTCTTGTACCTTTGCCAATTTTATTGACAAAAGGGGGAGAATTAATATGTAGTTCACACTACAAATACATATAGTTTGCGAATTATTATGTAAGGGGGAGTGGTTTCCATGTGAGATGGAGTATTGACTAAGGGGGAGTGAAGTATCACCATAGTATTGTTGTTGAAGTTGTGATGCAATTGGACTTTGACGCTGTGTAATAATACTGTGACACTGTATAACAATGATTGAGAACCGATGCTTTTCTCATTGTTATAGCTATGAATTTTCAACAACGATGATGCTAAACTTACAACCTTTGGGATCATTGGACTACTTGGAAGTGATGAAGATTTCGAGTATTGTTGAAGATTAGACATGTGGAATAGGAGATACAAAGTTTACTTATATATTTTTTGTATTCCACATGTATTAATAGTTTTTCCACTAAAATTGACAAAGGGGGAGATTGTTAGATCATTGCTCGGTCGAACTCGCATGCGTTGCTATCTCAAGCATGTTTGTCAATGTTAGTGATCAAAACTACAAAGTCTTAATTTCTAGTCTACTATAGCTAAGATCTCGGACTAGGATAGAAAGTGTAGTTGAGCTCAAGAACTCCATGGCAATCATCATACAAGATAAAGGACTACTCAAGGAACCAGTGGATTTTCATCGACTAAAAGGTATATGGAGACTTGAACTTATCTATCACTCAAAAGTCTATCTACTCTATCTCATATCTTGAGACAAAAGTCGTATTACTATATAGACTAAAAATATACACATGTGATATTTCGTGCTGAGAATATCTCGCTTATCTATTTCTCGAAATGTGTGTTGGTAAAGCTTTCTCTTTAGCCAAGTTCATCTTTGCCTAATGATGAAAGTCATGTTATGTTTCAATCACTTTGGAAATTTCTCTGACGAAAACTAGTTTGTGAATAACAACTATATGATGTCCTCTAAGAATTTTTTAATGGTTGAAATGAGAGTTTAGACAATATAACCATTGGGGGACATAAACATTGTTATGGTAACACATATATGTATAAGTCCTTAGAACTTGAACCGAAGTTTGCGAACATTGTTGATCAAGTGAAAACCGGAACTTGAGTAGTCAATCCAGTCTGCAAACTCAGTCCGTGAACGTGCGTAGTTCTTGAACTCGAGAAATTCTGCTAGAGTTGTAGCTCAGTTTCAGTCCGCGAACTCAGTCTACGAACTGACGGAAGTTATCGAACCCGAGAATTTCTGCTGGAGTTTGTGAACTCCAACCGGTTAACTTGAGTCCGCAAACCCGGTTCGCGAACTTGAGTGGTTATGTCTAAAAACGATGTTCGTGAACTTATCTAAATTATCTAAGGAATGCTATTGCAAACTGTGGATTTATAGTTCATGAATCGATTCGAGTGAATCACATCGTTTTTGCTTCAATTGTGTCTTGTGTAGTACATAAGATCTCATAGCAATTAAACAACTCTCTAACTAGTTCATTTGAGTCATTTGAACTAGTTATGGTGAAGAAGAATAAGGTTTATATGAAAGTTATCATTTGGCTAACCATTTGGTTGACTAATATTGAACCAACTATTATACACGTTTGGGTATGGTTACACAAACCCAAAATCGTCAAGTACATGTGTGTATGGCAAGCTAAGTTTTCGATCTAACGGTTGAGAGATATTAGCTTGTATCTTATCAGGTTTTCATCTAACAGTGAATATTGAATGCTTTGTTACTAAGCTAACATTGATTGCAAACCATGATTTGAAAGACTATATAAGGGAGAACTCTAGCAACTGGGAATCCTAATCCCCACACATTCTGTGTGATACTAGTTTGCTAAGCTAGAGTCGATTCTTCTTTAACCTTTGGTTTTCTTCTTCTAAAACCAGGTTAACGACTTAAAGACTTCATTGGGATTGTGAAGCCAGACCGATACTACTTTTCTTGTAGTTGTGTGATCTGATCTTGCTATTTCTATCGTACGAGTACAATTCCAATAATTGGCTTGAGATTTCTGTCTCCAATAGGCAAGATATAAAAGTAATCACAAACATCTTCGTCTCATCGTTTGTGATTCCACAATATCTTTTTTCGCTGCGTCGATTAATACTATTGTGAGGTGATTGATAAAACTGAGTTGTTCTTCGGGAATATAAGTTTGGTTTTATTGATTGGTTCCTGTTCACCTTGATTTATCAAAAGACAGAACAAAACTCATAGGTTTATTCATGGGAGATGGATTTATCTATCTTGTAGACTTTTCTGTGTGAGACAAATTTGTTTGCTTAAGTCTTCGACTTTAGGACGTAGCAACTCTTAGTTGTGTGTGAGATCAACTAAGGGAATCAAGTGCACAGTATCCTGCTAGGATCAAAGGGGTAGGAGAATAATTGTACCTTGGATCAGTGTGAGATTGATTGGGGTTCATTTACAGTCCATACCAAAGTTAATTTGGAGTAGGCTAGTGTCTGTAGCGGCTTAATACAATGTATGTTTAATCTGGTCTGGGTCCTTGGGTTTTTCAGTATTTGCGGTTTCCTCGTTAACAAAATTCCGGTGTCTGTGTTATTTCATTTCCGCATTATATTTTGTTATATAATTGAAATAATACAGGTTGTGCATTGTTCAATCAATTAGAATATCAGACCTTATTGGTTGTTGATTTAAATTGATTGACACTTGGATATTGATCTTTGGTACCATCCAAGTTATCTCTCTTTGATTAGACTCGCGAATCACATTTGCTTGAGTAAATCAAATTAAGATATTGAGATAATAACTGCTTGAGTATTTTTTATTGATTGATTCTAGTTGATTCTCTAGAAAACAACTCGGAGTTGTCTATACAGATTGTTAATCGAAATATTGGGTGAGGTTGTTAGACCCCCGCTTTTTCAATATGGCTAACTTCGGTTAACTATTATTGAGTCAACAAGGTGTACACGTTTAGGTATGGTTACTCATATCCAAATGAAGGTACATTTCATTTGTGTATAACAAGCTAAGACCATCTAACGATGGAGAGGTATTGTTTTGGTTTCAAGCAAACTTAGCTTGGCTCTTAGATCAGGTTTCATCGAACGGTGAATATTGATTGATTTGTTTCAAAGCTATCAAACCATGATTTGAAAACTATATAAAGGAGGACTCTAACAACTGGGAAACCTAATCCCCATACCTCTTGTGTGATACTAGTTGCGACTAGAGTCGATTCTCCTTTAACCTTAGGTTTTTCACGAAACCCTGTAGGTTAACGACTTGAAGACTTCATTGGGATTGTGAAGCTAGACCCAACGATTTTCTATGTAGTTGCGTGTTCTAATCTTACTATTTTCTATCAGGATTTAGTATTATCTTCTTTAATATTTTCTAGAGATTTAATCTCTGATAGGCAAGATAAAAAGTAGTCACAAATATTTTTGTCTCATCGTTTGTGATTCTATAATATCTTGTTTTGCTACCATACGATTAAGATTATTGTGAGGTGATTGATATTTCTACGCTATTCTTCGGGAATATATGTCTGGTATATCAATTGGTTCATGTTCACCTTGATTTATCAAAACACGGAACAAAACTCATAGGTTAATCTGTGGGAGACAGATTTATCTATACAATAGACTTTTTGTGTGAGATAGATTGGTTTATCAAGTCTTCGACTTTGGGTCGTACCAACTCTTAGTTTTGGGTGAGATTATCTAAGGGAATCAAGTACATATAATCCAACGTGGTTCTAGAGGCGTAAGGAACATGATTGTACCTTGATCAATGTGAGATTGGTTAGGGATCAACTACATTCAAGTCTAAAGTTAACTTGGAGTAGGCTAGCATATGTAGCGGCTTAATACAGTGTGGTATTCAAATATGGACTAGGTCCCGGGGTTTTTCTGCATTTGTGGTTTCCTCGTTAACAAAATTTCTGGTGTCTATGTTATTTCTTTTCCGCATTATATTTGTTTATATAATAGAAATATAAATATCACAGGTTGTGCGTTAAGTTCAATTAGTTTTTGAATCCGACCTTTGGGTTGTTGATCGAATTTATTGACACTTGAACATTGGTCTTTGGTACCATTCAAGTTATTTGTCTTATTCGATCACGCTCGCAAATTCATATTTGTTTGATTGCGAATTAAATTGAGAAACTGAGATATAACTATTTGAAATACGTTTCTTAAGATTGAGTCTGACTGTCTAGTTGCTTCTCTTGAAAGTATATTGGAGTTAGTCCATATAGATTGCTAAGCGAAATATTGGGTGTGGTTGTTAGACCCCCGCTTTTTCATCTACCAAAATGACCCATGTTAATCATGCATTTGAGATATTCCCGATTAGTAGTATTTGAACTCTGGGCAATAGCTGCAGCCTTTACTTTACCCACACAACCGGTAGATTCCATCATTTGACTTTGCATATCTGGTGCTATCTCAACTTGAGTCAATAAGGGTTCAACAGAGGAGGTATTTGGAGCAATTATAGGCAGCACATGTGCTTGAGTGGATGGTACCATAAGTCTGGAAATTGGAGGGTAGACATATTTTGATGCAGAAGAGCTAGCTTCCTTAATAATCTTTTGTTTTGCCAGCCAATTAGGACAGACAATATCTCTATGATTAAGAACATGACAAGAATGAGAAAAGGTTCCTCTCTTCCTCTAGTAAGCAGGGGAATACCAGTTGGGATAGCTCGATTGATAGGTATTCTCACATAAATTTTAACATTCTATTTGAAAGGATTAGTACCATAAGGATCTTTGGCATCAATCAGTTCTCTAAGGTTAATAGTAAGCTGCTTCAAATCTAAAAATTCAACACATTCTTTAGGAACATTACATAAGATAAGCCATACCATTTTTTCCTCAAAAAATATTTGAAAGTTTACAGGCCATCCAGTAGGTGGAACTACTCGGAGAACTATAAGGAATCCACAAGCGAACCAAGGGTGTTGTTCATTGACCCTATTAAAATCACTATCAGCTAGAAATCGGATGATAAATTTTTTTCTCAATCCACTGAAGTTGGTAATAGTAGGAGTTTGAGCTAAAGGCCACTGAGAGAAGATGTAGTATCTGATAGAAGAGGTGGGAACTAAAGTCTCACTGCATACGTAACCCACAATAAACCATTTCCAATTAGTATCATTCTCAGCTAGAATAATAGTTTTGTCGATGTACACTAATTTAGATAGAGAAGAAGGAATATTTTTTAGTAAAGTAAGCTTCTCAACCATTTGATATGAGAGGTTTTGAATAGAGGCAGTAGAATGGGTATTACTGGAAGAGTTTGAATCATCCATATAAACAACAAAACGGATGGTGATCTTAAGGGTCAGATGGGGGTATATGTAGATTTAGGATTGGATGTTGGGATAATATAAATTTGTGTTTGGAGTTGATAATGCCAAGATACAATGGGGATCAGAGGGGAATAAAGACAGGTCATGAATATTTTCAGAGATAAATAAATATAAGCCCGTATATAAGACTGAACCTTAAAACTGGAAAGTCTGATAGGATGATTATAGTTTTTTTTTGGTAAAGTAAGAATAAGACTGTGAACGATTCAGGTTTGGTATGTGTTGGTAAGGCTCAATAGCAGTGGTTTTGGGCAATGTATTAGTGGTATCTGCATGATCCTTGATAGATGTTCCAAGCTGGTAGTTTTTTAACGTACTCAACTCCAATTGATAAGATAATAAGACATCCGTAATAATGGTAAAAACACAAAGTGTATAAAAATTATAAAACACATGTGGATGAGGTTTTATTTTAAGAGATGGAAGGTACACTTTTAATTCATTAAGTACTTCTGAGTTATGCATCAGAATTTGAGTGCCTCTAAATGTAATAATGGTAGATAGGGTGTAATGAGAGGTGGTATGAAATAACAATGGGTGAGTTAAAGAGATATTAGAAGACTCAGGATTTGATTTATTGGGATATAGGGTCCTGGGCATTGATTAGGAAATAGTTGATGATTTTGTAATTCATATGGCTACTGGATGTGCCCTAAGTGCCAATGGTGCCTCCTAACATGTGATGCAATATCTGAAACTACATAAAATCATATTCCAAGATTAATACCCAAGAAAAAAATGCTAGGTTTGGTGGCTTACCAATTTCACTCATAATGGTGGAACCATAGAGGAAAGAAGTGGGTAGAAGATTAGGTTTTATGTGTTGGGGAAGTTAGGTCGAAGAGATGCAATTAAGCCAGGACTGGAAGGTCATAGAAAATTGATTATGTGGGATAATTTTCAAAGCGTCATGATGGTTCTGAGTACCGTGTATGGGGTATTGAACTGACATGCATGGTCTAGAGACATGACTCTTAACCAAACGCCATAAATGGCTATGAATGGTATTAATTATGAGTCTATAAAATGGGTTATTAGGTGATCGGAAAGATTACACCCAAAAAAGGCAAAGATTAAGATAAAAGAGAGAGTTTAAGAGAATGGCCGTTATCGGTAATCAAAACCTTCCTGGCAACTCACAAAATTCTCTTCTCGTCGTTCCACCATCATCATCAGCAAAATATGATCAAGCCAAAGCTCTTCCCTTGTCATTTCTAGATCAGGAACTATAGAAATTGAAGAATGATATGCTAGAGGAGATAAACCATCGTACATTGGAGATAATTCGTCAGAGACAATAAAGTGAAGAAATTTCTGCACAAGAGTTGGTTAATCAGAGACTAGAAAAAGAGAAGGTTGGTGCTTTGTTTGATGTCTGGAAGGTGAAGTACTTTAAAATGGTTGATCGGAAAGATGATTAGAGAGCAGTAAAAGCAGAGAAGCCAAAAGGTTTTTGGAGTGCCACTGAGAGTGATTCAGAGGAGTCAGAGAATTCTTTTGAGTACCCAGTTTAGGAGATGAACACCATTGATGAGGATTCCGATGTTGCTGATGAAATGATGAGAATTGAGGCTTATCATAATAGGAAACTTCACAGAAGATTTGATAATGAGAGAACCAATCCAAGGATCTTTGCCATAACCATGCGTGAAGGAGAATCAAGTGATGATGATGAGGAACTTTTGGACGATGTGAGTGATGGCATTGATGAGAGTGAAGAGAGTGAAGGAAGTGATAGTGAGAGGAATTCATCATCCGATGACAGTTAGGTATATCCTGCATCATCAGGCAGTGATTATAGTAAGCAGTATGCAGAGGAGGAGAATTGGAGCTATGATGAAGAAGACTTTTAGAAGTCCCTTCTGGAGTACTGAAAGCATCCAAGTCTTCATAATTTGGATAAAGTTTGAAGATGATTAATAGGTTTTTGAAGAATTGGATTTCTAAGTAGTTGCTCTTCTCCTTTTTTTTTGCTGCAGATGATGGCAATGATGAACTTCTTTTGCTTCTTTTTCTCTAGGCGGACGGCTTTTTTCTTTAGTATTTTAGTATTTATTGTTGGTGTGTAAAGGTGTTGACTGTAGTGAATGTAATGTGGCTTTGAGTAGTAGTTATGAGAGTAATTTGTGTGACTTGAGGGATGAGATCCCCAAGAATTTCAGTACTTTTTAAAAAATGTTGGTGAATGTCTTTAGTAGTGATTGCAGTAATGTTATGGCTTTGGGTTGTATCAGTAAGAGGATTTTGAGGGTGGGGAGTAATGGTAGTCTTCTTGTTGATTTGAGTAGTTCTGTAAGTAGTCTTGTGTTTGCAACTTTTGGATACAATCCTGTTGAGATGAATTAGATAACCGATAATGGAGAAAAGTAAGAACTTGAAATGAGTAAAGCAGGAGTTTCTTATAGGATTTGGTAGTTGCATTAGAAATTTCTCACACCAAAAACAGGGAAGAACAAGCTTACGTCATGCTTACTCAGCAGAGATCGATCAAAGTGGATGATTAAAATTAAATATCATTGACGTCGGTCATAGAAATATTTGATATTTCCGCGGGCATTATTCAAAGCTTCCACCCAATGTCTATTTCTTTGTGTGAGAATACATGCACAAATATTGCACTACTTTTTCTAATCATTTACATTACTTTCCTTTCACAACTCGGATTTCCTGAAATCCTTGAAAAAAAAGAGAGACTATATAGGGAGAATAAAATTCTCGAGCCGGAATAAATGAACTTAAGACAAAAAGTGAAATAATATATAAGAATAATTTTCATTTTATTAATTCGTGTATCGAAAATACACCATGGTACCCATGCAAATGTGGGAAAAAAAGACCATGTTCTGTAATGTGAACTTTATATTGATGCCCACAGTAATTAAAACACCAAACTTGTGGTTATAAGTAAGAGGAAGGATCCCCTCACACTCTTATTTTCACACTATCTTACACGTTTGGATACATTTTTCCTAACCAAAATTAACCGATAACGTACTTGAAGCTGATATCTTGCGAATATGTTCGTGTTACAAAGATCTACATACCCACAAAAAATGAGTTGATTCCGAAACGTATAGCTCCGCCATTTACTACTTTGAAAATTGACGGTCGAAAGTCGACTAATACTCAACCGTTAAAATTAAGACTGGGGGATGGTGAAGTTTGTCATTTCAGAATGGGCTCATTTTTTGTGGATATGTAGAGATTTGTAAGACGAGTATATTCCCAAAATATTAGCTTCAAATACGCTACAGTTTGATTTTGGTTAAGAAAATGTCTCTCAAAGTGTGAGATAGTGTGAAAAGAAGAGTGTGAGGGGATCCTCCCTCTATAAGTAATCATTGTATTTTTTAAGAGAATGTCTCGCTCAAATTTTGACACATTGAGCTTTCTCTCTCTCTCTCTCTTTTTTGTGATATAAAGGAGTCATTGAACCCCAAAAGAATTTTTGTTTCTTGGGAAAAGTCTCAGAGAAGGCCACAGTTTTCTCCTTCAAGTAAAAGTGTAGGTAACACTCGGTTTCTCTATATACATCGTGTTAGCTTCTAACTTTACCCATTCATCTTTCTCTCTATATATAGAGGCTATAATAGTCTCTGTTGCATCTCAAATTGGGGTTTCTCTATTCAAGCTTTCTTCTTCCTGTAGTTCTTCAAAGAGTGATATCAAGATTTCATCGATGATCATGGAGACTTTCATGCTACTGAAATGGCTTGTTAACTCAATAGGAACAATGAATTTTGGGTACAATAATTCATCGTCGTCCAAGGATGATAAGGCTCGGGAGATAAGTTTCTACCCAATGCATGATGATGAAGAGAAGAAATTCACAATGAAATGTGGTGCATCATCAGGTTTTCAAATGCCACGTCACTATCCTCATTACAAGAAGTCAGATTATGAGAAGATGGAGGAATGGAAGGTTGATATGCTTCTCAGAGAATATGGTATTGACAATTTTAAAGGTACCCTTGATGAGAAAAGGGAATTTGCTATGGGGACTTTCTTATGGCCTGATCAGTTCTAATTATGCACCACCACCACAAACTTAAATTGTACATTTGAGGAAATAAAAAAAAAAAGGAAAATTAATTCATAATTGGATATTTAAGACTCAAAATCACTCTAGGCATGATGATGCCACATTAATTATTAGATCTTCCATTGTCAAAATCACTTTAAGCATGCACAAAATCTTGAAGGAAAAAAAAGAAAGAAAGAAAACATACTCCGATGGAGGTACTGAATATCGCAAGATAATAGTTCACGAGTATCGTAATAAATAAAGGAGAAAAGAGTTATAAAATGATACGATGATAGAAGTAGCGCGGAGAAATATGAAGTTTTGCGAGGATGGAGTAATTTTACGAGTATGAGTTGCGATACTTCGCAATTCATATACATCTGTATAAATTTTACTATAAATAGGAGTTCAAATGTAAAATTTGGGAGGTTCTTTTAGTGAGTGTTAGAAAATATCTTAGGAAAGAGAATAGAGGAAGTTGTAACTATTCTAGTTCCATTTAGATACTTATTTGTAATCAATTGAGAACATTAATAAGAAAATTGTTATTCATCATCAAGAACTTCTTGAGTTTTTACTAATTCTACTGAGGGTGTAGTTGTAGGTTATTCTGCAACTACATAATTGGCGCTAAACTTAGGGACTTGAGAATTGTGGTAGCCAAAATTTGAGGGAATTGTGGAAAATTTGAAGATCAAATGAAGTTAGTAGATGGAGATTGTAAAAAAGAAGAATGTAATGTGATCACAAAGACAATGATTGATGAATTTCATAGTAATGTGAAGGGAAAAATATATAAGCGTGATTGTAGAGGAAGAAAGGTCATGGAGGAAGAAAAGATAACAACTTTAGAAGAATGGGAAAAGCAGAAAATCACATTTTCAGTAGTAGAAATTCCAAATGAAGACTTGAACCATACTTCACCATTGGTGATCACAATGCCGATCATGCTAGAAGATAAGAAAGCTGTAGAAAAATGGAAATTAAACCGAATTTTGGTTGATACAGGGAGTTCTGTTAATATCATATTCTATCATGCACTTAAGGGGATGGGAATTAAATATGAATAAATCACAAATTCAAAATGTCTTATTCATGGATTAGGAAAATCTACGACAAAATCTAAAGGGGAAATCGCGCTGCGAATATTACTAGGCGAAATCGAAACACATATAACCTTGTGTGTGATAGATATGGAATCTCCATATAACATGCTGATAGGAAGGCCGTGGATTCATGCGATCAAAGCTGTTGCTTCAACATTACATCAGAAAATCAAATTTCCTACACCAAATGGAATACAAGAAATAAAAGGAGATCTTGATAGTGCAAAATTTTGTTATCAAATTGAAGTAACGCAATGCGGAGGAAGAGCAAGAAAGAAACAACTTCATAGGAAACTTGCGAAGGAAACAAAAAAGGAAGAAGAATTCCGAGTGTATACAGTAAAAGCAAAGGAAGGGAGAGGTATACCAAATGAGATTCCAGAAAAAGAAGGGGAACCAGCAAAAATAATCAAAGAACCAACACCTATGGGGGAGCAAAATCCAAGCTATGTTGCAGCTGAACCAACTAAAGAAATAAATATTGGAAGTAAAGAGGAGCCTTTATTCTTGCAAATTGGAACTAAGATGGATGAAGAAGAAGAAAAAAGAACTATTGATCTTTTACGAGAATATAAAGATATCTTCGCAGGAAGTGTAGATGAGATACCAGGAATTGATCCATCAGTGGCGTGTCATAGATTGAACATAGATAAAAATGTAAGACCATTCAAACAAAGAATAAGGAAGATATCGCAGAATTATCATGTACAGATAGAAGAAGAGTTACAAAAGATGTTGGATGCAGGGATCATAAGGGAAGCAAAATATCCAGAATGGATTGCGAATATGGTCATTGTTCGAAAAAGAATAAAGGAATAAGAATTTGCATAGATTTCACTGATCTAAACAAGGCATGTCCCAAAGACAGTTTTCCATTACCAGATATACCACAAATGGTGGAATCAGCTGCAGGTCATGATAGAGTCACTTCACTTGATGGATATAAAGGGTATAATCAAATATCACTCGCAGAAGAAGATCAAGAACATACCGCCTTTTTTGCTCCAAGGGGTTTGTATTGTAATGTGAAGATGCCATTTGGTTTGCGGAATGCGGGTGCTACATATCAACGTATGGTTGAAAAAGTGTTCGCGAAGTGGATACATAAAACTTTGGAGGTATATGTAGATGATATGTTGATAAAAATCAAGGAAGCTAAAGACCATGTGCAAGATTTGAAGGAAATATTTGAGCAAATGAGAAAGTTCAACATCAAATTAAATCCTGAGAAATGTATAATTGGGGTTTCATATGGAAAGTTCTTGGGATACATAGTATCGAAGGAGGGAATACAAGTTGATCCAGAAAAGGTCCAAGAAGTTCGTGACATGCCAACACCTGCAACGGTAAAAGAAGTACAAAAGCTAAATGGACTCTTGGCTTCACTTGGAAGATTTATTTCGCGAATGTCAGATAAGTGCAAGCATTTTTTCAACATACTTAAAAAGGGAGCAAAATTCAAGTGGACTGATGAATGTGAAAAAGCTTTTCAAGGAATCAAAGAATACCTCGCAAATACATCTATACTACAAAAACCAGAGAGAGGTGAAGAATTATTGGTATACCTCGCAACAACTCCATATGCTCTAAGTGCGTTGATTACGTTGCGAGCAGATGCAGGAGTAGAGAGGCCTATTTACTATATTAGTAAAACCTTTAATGCAGCAGAGAAGAATTATTCTAAAATGGAGAAGTTAATCTTAGCCCTGGTTTATGCATCATTCAAGTTACGAATATACTTTCAAGCACATGTGATAAAAGTGGTAACCAAAGTCCCAATTGAATCAACCATGAAGAACACAAAAAGGTCAGGAAGAATAGAAAGGTGGAATGCACAAGTAAACCATTACAAGATAAAATATGAAGTATTATCATCGCAAAAATCACAAGTTGTCGCAGATTTTTTGGCAGAATTTCCTTTGGAAGAAGATGAAGCAGTAGAGGAAATGATGGATGTTGAAGAAGAATTTGGAAATCCAAAAGACTTGTTAACAGAACCAGATAGATGGGAAATTCTAGTGGACGGATCATCCAATAGTGAGGGAAATGGAATTGGAGTCGTGTTTATTTCACCGAAGGAGAAAGAACAGCATTCTCATTCAGACTAGAATTTGCATCCACGAACAATGAAACAGAGTACGAAGCTGTAGTGCATGCATTAAAGATCGCAATAGAAAAGAAGCTCGAAAGTATAAGGATAACAAGTGATTCACAGTTAGTGATTTGTCAAATTAAAGGGGAATATACCACAAATGAATCTTCTTTGAAGAAATACAAGAAACTCGTTGAAGAATTATCTGCGAAGATACCAAAATTAAAATGGAGACATATATCTAGAAAATATAACCGTCTTGAAGATGCTTTTGCATTTATTCCAAGCATGATGACAAATCCAAATACAAGAAATATTCAAATATAGACAATTCAACACCCATCAGTGGACAAAGAGAAAGAAATTGAGGAAGCTGTTGCGATGGAAGTAGAAAGAGAGTTATCAAACAACATCGCAGATTGGAGAAAAGAAATTCATGCATATCTCGCAACATGAGAAATATCCAGGAACAGACTAGAAGCACATAAATTAAAGAGTCGTGCAACAAACTATGAGTTGCGAGAAGGAATTTTATATAGAAAGTCTTTCAATGGACCACCTCTCAGGTGCTTAACTCGCGAAGAAGGAGAAAAAATATTGAAGATGTTACATGGAGGAGAAGATGGAAATCATAGTGGGGGAAGATCTCTAGCATATAGAGCAAAGATACAAGGATATTACTGGCCTTATATGCATACATACGCAAAATTGTTCATACGAAGATGCAAGGAATGTCAACGACATGGTAAAAGAATTCATGCACCAGGAGCCACGTTAACTTCTTCAACAAGCTGCTGGCCTTTTGGAAAATGGGGTTTGGATATTGTTGGACCATTTATACCTGGATATGGACAAAGGTGATACTTAATAGTTGCAACAGATTATTTCACGAAGCTCGCAGAAGTAAAAGCAGTACAGCATATTTGTGATAAAGATGTTTTTACATTCATATTTGAGAACCTCATTTGCAGGTACGGGGTTCCAACACAACTAGTATCTGATAATGGAAAACAATTTGAGGGGTAGAATATAGAGATGTTACTCAGTGCTTTTAGAATAAAATGTGGGAAGTCAACCCCGTTATATCCACAAGCTAATGGACAAGCATAAGCAACAAATAAAACAATCGCAGATACAATCAAAAATAAATTAGAAGGACATCTCAAAGGGTGGTGCGAACAAGTACCTAGCGCAGTTTGGGCATACAATACAACTAGAAGAGAAGCAACTGGAATGTCTCCTTATTGTCTAACATATGGAGTAGAAGCAGTATTACCCACAGAGGTTGTAATTCCGACAACAAAGAAAGAAGCTTGGGAAATAAATTTAAGTGCGGGAGTAATATTAAGAGAATTGGATGATTTGGAAGAAAAAAGAGAAAAGGTGTTGCACCATATGAAGATTTATCAGGAACGATTAGCTCGAGAATACAACAAGAGAGTCATTGAACGTGAATATAAACCAGGTGATTTGGTCATGCGAGAAACACCTCGATATCAAAAAGAAAATGGAGGAAAATTAGCACCAAAATGGGATGGACCATATGTTATTAAAGAAGTTGTAGGAAGCGGAGCTTATCGGATGATGGATCCAGAAGGGAGAGACATGGGTTTGAGGCTTGGTAGACCTTGGAACAGACTATATTTGAAAAGGTATTATCCATAAAACTCATGAAATTTTTTACGAATATTGTTTGCTCGCAGGAAATTGGGAAAAGTTACGAGTTTAAAAATTTATATTGCGATTAAATTTTCATTAATTTGCGAATAAAAGACCGCAATCTGTGATCAGCCTCCAAAAAATAAAGAGAGCCGCAGAAAATTTTATACAGGCAAACCTTTGTGGCGTACACCCTAGTTCGCGAAGCTATATTTCGTAAGAGGCAAAGTCCTAAAGTACGTCATTTAAGGGG
Source organism: Papaver bracteatum (assembly GCA_023529315.1). Lineage (NCBI taxonomy): Eukaryota > Viridiplantae > Streptophyta > Magnoliopsida > Ranunculales > Papaveraceae > Papaver > Papaver bracteatum. The sequence continues at coordinate 1,904,977 of JAJJWX010003671.1, forward strand.
GTACCTATAATGTGGCTAAGGGTAACCGGAACACCACCAAGGGCCCTTAGTACATGGTAAAAATTTAGGGGTACAACCCAATAATGGGGTACCTATCCGGGTTAGACACCTTGGATTATCACCTAATCTAGCGACATTACACAATATAAAATGCGGTGTAAGAGGATTTAGGTTGGGCGACTAAGGCATATTGTCTTTCCCAAGAAGTGAAGAAAACGATCAAGGCGCCGAGGTACACGGTTGAGTCAAGAGTGCCGGGTGAGGTTGAACCACATCTGCCATTTTTGACAAGTCTTGGCAAATGATGCACTTGGCCCAAAGATACCCCATAGGGTGCAACCTCGTAACTATAAGCCCTATAGGCAAAAAGGATAAGAGGTTGCGATCAAAAGATGGTTGTTGGCAGAACCGGATGGGAAGAGCTAACCTTGTATGGTCGATGTACGCTTCCTTGAAGGGGCAATCAGGGGGAAGATAAAGGGCAGCACCCTCCATTAGGGAGCTGATATGTGCTATAAGACGCAAATGTCACGAGGCTTCTTGTTTGCGAAAACATAAAGGCTTGTCATATTTGTGCAACAAATGAAGTTCTGCGAGCCTTCTAAAAAAAAAAAAAAAAAAAAAAAGAAAAGAATAAAGAACTCGCAGAACATAATAAAGAAGTTAAGATGAGATCAATGGGTCACTACATGAAAGTGTAGAGACGTCCTGCGATTTCATCGCAAGACGGCAATGTCATGGGGCTTTATGTTCGCAAGAATATTTAGGCCTGTCATATTGTCGCAACACTTCCTGAAGAGGCTAAAATACTATACAAAGAAGTTAAGATGAGATCAATGGGTTTTTGCATGAAAGTGTAAGAACGTCCTGCGATTTCATCGCAAGATGATAATGTCACGAGGTTGTATGTTCGCAAGAATGTTAAGACTTGTCATATTATCGCAAATACAAAAATTTACTACAAAAGAGGTGGCAAAATAAGACCTTTACTTAGGAAGGCATGATAAGACCACAGAAATTAATGAAATTCATTGCATCAACATCATTGAAGAAATTATACAAGAATACACATTATGAAGATCTGAAAAGAAGACAACTTCGTCAATATCATTGAAGAAATTTTACAAGAATATACATTAAGAAGTTTTGAAGAGAAGACAGCTCTGTCAATATCATTGAAGAATTTTTACAAGAAGCCCTATCAAAGAAGACAACATCATTGAAGAATTTTAATGAAGACTTAACAAAAGATGCGATTTTGATAGCAATCAAATACAGATAAGTTCATATTCGTAAAAGTTTACGAGAATTACATACTTCTTATACTTCCATATATTGAATATTTCTCCAAAAGATTGAATACTTCTTATAATTCTTCAAGAATATCTCATATTTATTATACTTCTTTAACGGATATTTTATTTGGGGAGGGTTAAATAATCATTATACTTCATCATATGTTACGTAATTATTCACAGATTGAATACTTCTTATATTTCTTCAGTTGGTGAATTGAGTACTTCTAATACTTCTTATATTTCTTCAGTTGGTGAATTGAGTACTTCTAATACTTCTTATATTTCTTCATTTGGTGAATTGAGTACTTCTAATACTTCTTATATCTCTTCATTTGGTGGATTTGGTACTTCTAATACTTCTTCAAAAGTATTGTATATGTAGTATACTTATTAAGAATATTTCATATATTTTATTTTTTATACTTAAAAGGGAGGATTTCTTATTTACAATCGTAACAAGTTGAAACTTCGTAAGATAAATTGAGGCAGATATTCTAATACTTCAAACAATGTTTAATCATTTAAAGAGAAATAATAGGGGGAAAAGGAGATACTAAGCTTTATCTGTGAGTTATATATTATTTCTCTTCATATGATCAAATGGGGAAAATTTAAGGTTAAATTATCTTCGCAAAATATCAGAAAGAAAGGATAAATCATCTTCGCAAAATATCAGATGTACTTCTTAAAAAATAGAATTGTTCGCAAAAATAAAACCAACAGTAACTAAGGGAAGGAATTCAAAAGAAAGGAGGACAAGAGAGTTAATGATAAATTGAAAAAAGAATGTTATCATGCTTCATCAACACTCTGTGCTGGATCTTTAAGATCAGTAGGGTCATTAGCATCCTTCGACTTTTGCGAGATATCATCCTTGGAAGAATATGCAACAGGAACATCTCCTTGAGGAATAGATTCTTTCTCATCATCATCACTCTCATAATCGAAATCACTATCAGGCTCACGAGCAACTTCATCGTCAGATATCTTCAGAGGAGTAATTTTCACAAGAGGCAAGGCTCTTGATAAGAGAATGTTATTCGTAAAGATTTGAGCTTTCAGATGACTTTCACGAAGTATAGCTTTTTGATGATTGGTATCTTCGATATCTTTGGAATAAGCAAGATAGTTGAATCTCCGAGTAGCACGGTCACGAGAGTTGATTAAGCGGGTAGAAAGCAAAGCATTTTTCTTACGAAGCTCGGAACATGAGGCTTCTAATTCAGCTTTCGCATTACGAAGGTTGTTCTCAGATTCTGCAAATAAAACAAAATTCAAAGGATAAAGTTTGCAAGTATAACAAAATTTAAAGATATACCAGAGGAAGTCAAATTTTAATGACTACCTTCTCTTTGCGAAGCAAGAGATTGAGTTAAAGATAGACAACAGTTCTTCATCTGATTCATCGCATTATCAAAACCATCACCAACTAATCCTTTAAGTCGAGATTGAAGCTTTTGATCTTTAGAAAGGAGAAAATTTTTATCCTTCGAAAGTTTGGCATTAAGACTCTTTAATGACGAATAATCTTCTTCAAGTTGATTCTTCTTAGCACTCAAGACTATATTCTTATTAATAAGGGAATTCTTCTCAGTAACAAAAGAATTTCTTTCAGCATCTGAAGACTTCTTTAATTCCTCAAGTTCACCTTTCAACAAAGAAAGAAGATTTTCTTGATCGCAACATTTATTCTGAAGAGTCTTTAATTTTTGCGAAGAAACAATCATTGTATTCAAAAACGAACATTTCTCTTCTGATAAGGTTTTGTTCTCTTCTAATAAGGTTTCTATTCTCAAATTAGCTTTAGTTAAGGAAGAAAAAAGTTGAGATATGTCATCATTCAAAAAATTTCGATCATATATTAATTGAGTATTCTCTTGAAAAAGAGCATCAGAGTTGTCAAGAGCACACGAGTAAAGATCAGATAAATGGGAGAATTGGTTTGAAAGGCTTTCATGCTTGGTTCGATATTCTGTTGCATCTGACTCATGGTGAAGTACCAATCTTCTACATTTCTGGATGGATTCTATAAAGGGGAATGGGTTTTAATGGATGTTTCAAGCATATGAAGAATATAAGTAAATAAAAGGGAAAATATGAAGATAAGCAATCATACCTTTCAATTCATCATTTCTTTTGCGAAGAATCGCGCAGTCGAGAAAATCATTTTGAAGAAGATAATTTTCTTTACGGAGATCCTCGTATTCTGCTTGAGAAGATTTCAAAGACTGGTGAAGCAATTCAATTTCTTTTTCCAAGGATTGACGTGAAGAAGAAATGTCTGGATTGACGAAATTATTTAGAACTTCGCAAAACTCATATTGCGAATGAACATTAGTAGACTTCGCAGTATTGGTCAAAACCTCAGATAACATTCGGAAAGTTGAATAAATTCCATCTCGAATTTCCTGAGGAAGAGGAGAAGAATTTGAAGGAATAAGAGCAAGCTGCAAATTGTCTGGAGAAATAACACTCAAAGGATTTGGGGACAAGATAGGTTTTTCAAGAGAAGAAGTTGAAGAAATATTTTGCGAGGGTTGTTTTTCAAGAGAAGAAGTTGAAGAAATATTTTGTGAGGGTTGATCTTGAAGAAGTGTTGACAAATTGACATTGATGGGAGATTGAAAGGTAGGTAATGGAGTAGAGGCAGGAGTGTGTGAAGAAGCATTTTCACGAGGAGGAGAAGAAAATTCCTTATCAACTTCAGGAAGGAAATCATCAATTGGAATTAATGGTGTGGGTTTAGTTATTCGGGATCTCTTACCAAGGTTTGGTTTGTCGCCAACCTGCGAATCTAAATGTAGATTAAAAACTGAGGAAACAATATATTGTTCAGGAAAGAGGGCAAAGTATTTTAACTACCTTTTGATTCTCAGATTTTCTTCTTCGTGGATTAGGGCTTGGATTTTTTTAGCTGAGATTTCATCTGAGGAGTTATTTTGATGAAATAAACCAAAATCAGATAACAAATTATACAGAAATTAAAGAGGAGAACAAATGAAATACGCAGAAGATAGAAGGAAATTACCTTGGAGAACTCATGAAGATATAGTAGAATAAAAAATTGCAGAGAAAACAGTAATAGAGAGTATGAGCAGAAGATAAAATTGTGGAAATAAGAAGAAGAAAAGGAAGAGAATATAAAGGAGTTATATAAGGGAATAACTAGAAAAGAACGGTTACAAAAGACGTGTCCAAATTCTAAAAGACTAAGTAACGGTTATGTTCTCACGATCATTTCTTCTTCGTATAATTGACATGAGAAGAGGCAAGATGTAGGTACTGAATATCGCAAGATAATAGTTCACGAGTATCGTAATAAATAAAGGAGAAAATAGTTATAAAATGATACGATGATAGAAGTAGCGCGGAGAAATATGAAGTTTTGCGAGGATGGAGTAATTTTACGAGTATGAGTTGCAATACTTCGCAATTCATATACAGCTGTATAAATTTTACTATAAATAGGAGTTCAAATGTAAAATTCGGGAGGTTCTTTTAGTGAGTGTTAGAAAATATCTTAGGAAAGAGAATAGAGGAAGTTGTAACTATTCTAGTTCCATTTAGATACTTCTTTGTAATCAATTGAGAACATTAATAAGAAAATTGTTATTCATCATCAAGAACTTCTTGAGTTTTTACTAATTCTACTGAGGGTGTAGTTGTAGGTTATTACATAAAGCTTAATAATCTTAATAGTACCGAGTAGTATAGTAAACTGACTAGCCTACTGAAGAGAAGTCGATAGTAGGACGTACCAAGATAGTTTAGTAGAAAACTTCATAGTTTGTCGAATTTCTTCTTATAAACAACCATCCTGGAAGTGCATAATCTACACTGGAAGCTAAAAACCGCTGAAAATCATAAAAAAATTCGAACTTAAACGAACTTCGGTTTCCTCGAGGGATGAAGATTTTCAGAGAAAGGATGATTTCCACTTTAGTGTGTAGATGATAATCGATGTACGGGCATGTAAAGATTCCTTCCATATTATGTTTAAAAATATCCCAAATTCTATTCTTCACCCGAGGAGAGGGAGCCTCTACCACTATGAGATCATCATTATTCATATTGAAACTGTTAGATATTCGGGTTGGATCCGAATATGGTCACCCATATTGTATGTGGCAAGTCCGGTAGGGTTCCATATTCCTTAGGGTTTGGAACCTATATAAACATCTCTAGCATATGTGTAAAGGGTTACGTGATTCCACCAATATCACACATAAGTTTACCATAAGAAAAGTGGTAACTCTAACCCTAAAGAGAGTTACCATTAGGATAAAAAAGGTTTTAAGTTCTTAGCCTGTGAATCAAGTTTGTGCTCATCTTTGGAGATTGTAGTACCTGCTGATCGTCGTGTTGAAACCTTGTTGTTTCTGTTGTTGTTGTTGCTGCTGCTTCTTTTTGCTAATCGGAGCTCAAGTTCAAGGTACGAACCGATACCCGCTTCCGCTTAATCGTATAATCTCTGATATTGGTATCAGAGCTATTGGTTTGCTGCGTTTTCATGCTTGATATAACTTGCTTTGGTTGCTTGAAAGTTGCTGATAACATGATAGTATCATGATTAGGGTTCTTGTTGTTTTTTGGGTTAAAAACCATTAATGGATGTACAAATATTTTGGATCTTGATAAGGGAGTTTTGGTTTGAAATATTTAATTGGGTATGTTCATTATTGATTAAAATGATCTCCTGGAAAGTTTTGTATCGTTTGAACGTGTGATTTGAGAGATATAGCAAAACCCTAGTTTTATACCATGTTTGTGAGCAATGGTTTGATGATTGTTTTGATGTATATATGTCGATCCATATTAATTAAAATTAACATAGCTAGATAGTGCTCTTTGAGAGATTTTTTTTGACATATTATTTGCTTGAATCGGAGCTTGTATGAGTGAGATATCATCTCCTAAAGTTGGTCATGCGCGTCTGTACGTTGCTGGAATTTTAGAGAAGACGATGAACAGTAACCGAGTCAAATCGGCGAGTCAATACTGTTCAAAATCGACGAGTTAACACTGTTCAAAATCGGCGAGTCAACTTGGCGGTTCAGCCCGCGGTTCGGACCGGTGGGTCATCTCGCGGTTCAGACCGGTAGGTCGGCTCGCGGTTCGAGCCAGTGGGTTGGCTCGCGGTTTGGCCCTAGTCATTTGTTTTTCACTTTTTCTTTATCTTGTGGTTGTCGGATCAACTCCAATTTTGGTACCCTAAGGTTTTTCAACGCTCTGAATTTAATAAAACTATTTTAAGAACCTAATTAGATTCACATGATAGAGTTTTTTTTGAAATTATATGGTTAATCGCATGTGAATGGTTTTATGTTGTGATTGTCTAATTCCTTTAATATACAACATGTTGGATTGCATTTATATCTTGCTGAATTGTATGTCTAGATAACATGTTGATTGATTAGATAATCATCTTGGTTTGATAACATGTTTGATTGAATTAAAATCTTGATTGATAACATGTTAAAACAATTGAGTGGGAGGCTGTTTGGTTGAGTTTGTTTAATTCCCAAAAACCATTAACTTTCGCATATATTAAATAGATGTAAAAATATTACTTGTGGCGAGAGATGATTAGGAGTTTAACGATTTTTCGATCTTGCGACTTGTAATGTTCTTTTGCTATTTATTTAGATTAATGCTGCAAAGTTATTTTTTGAATATGTGTATAGTGCCATAAGTTTAATATCCTTTTTTTAATTTTTTTCGCCTTCTATGTTAGACTAAATGGCTTCCAAGAACATCATTGCTGATTTGAACAAGGGTGAAAAACTTGATGGCGACAACTATAATATCTGGCGCCGAAAGATCGTTTTTCTCTTGAATGATGATGGGCTGCAGGAAATAACTGAGCATGTGATGCCTCGGCCTGAGGAGGGTACGACGGTTCAACACCGTCGCAACCTCGAGGCTTACCAGGAATGAATTAAGAAGGATCGCAGTGCTCATCATATGATCCCGAGTTCAATGCATAATGATCTCATTGGAGAGTTTGAAAACCACCAGTTTTCTCATGACATGCTAGAGACAGTCATGCAGAAATTTGGAGTTACCTCTATGGCTAAGTTGTGCGCTTTAACTATGAAGTTTAATAATTTCAAAAGAAGCCGAATGTTATAATGAAGCAACATTTGAGGATAATATCGTCAATGATACACGAACTTGAGGCTGCAGGTCATCACTTGACAGATGAACAACGGGTACAAGCTGTTATTCGTTCGTTACCTAACTCTTGGGAGAAGATGAAGCAAAACATGACACATAATGATAATGTTCGCACTTTTGAGGATATTTTTCGTCGTGTGGAACAAGAAATCGAGCGCTTGGAAGCTGCTAAGACTGACAATTCTGTTTTCGCTGTTGAATCTGTTTCGCATAAGACCAATGGGTCTAAGCGCAAGAGGGGTAAGGGTTCCTCTGCTAAGAATCCTAGTGATGGATCTGGGTCATCCACTACCAACGCTCCTAAGCGCAAAAGAGGCAAGCGTTCTAGTAATAAAGACAAAGCAGAGATGAAATGCTTTAACTGTGATAAGAAATGACACTTTGCTCGTGAATGCACTGAGCCAAAGAAGGTAATTTTTGAACCTATTCCTCGCTATGAATGTTTTGTTTCTAGTCAAGCATTAGTTGCTCATTCTCCTCATTTGTAGGTTGTAGATTCGGGAGCAACCAACCATGTAGCGAGGGACCGAGATGGGTTCCTAGATTAAGTTCCTGCTAGGAGCATGCGAGTTTATACGGGGAACATAACTAGCATAGAGGTACTTGGCATCGGTACCTATATGCTAAATCTGCGACAAGGGCACACGTTAATCCTCCATGATGTACTTTATGCTCCAGATATTCAACGAAATTTAGTTTCAGTTAATAGTATGTTGCGTCTAGGCTTTAGTTTTCTTTAGAGGGTAATTCTGTTAAAATTTGCTTGGAACTGAGTTTTATGGTTTTGGTTTTATCTCGAATGGTTTTATGGTTTTGGATATTGACAATTCTAGTTCTAATGATGCTAATAAATCTATTTCATTAGTTGCATCTTCCTCAGATGTTAATAATGATTATGTGATTTGGCATGCTAGATTATGTCATATAGGGAAACAAAGGATGACTAGGCTAGCTAGAGAAGGTCTTTTAGGCCCCATTGCTAAAGTCTCCTTGCCTACCTGTGAACATTGTCTTGCAGGTAAATCCATTAGAAAACCATTTGGGACAGCCAAAAGGGCATATGAGCCTTTGCAATTAATTCATTCTGATATATGTGGCCCAATGAACGTTAAGGCAAGATATGGAGCCTCTTATTTCATCACTTTCATAGATGACTTTACGCGATATGGTCATATTTACTTGAAATCCCACAAGTCAAAAACATTGGACTGCTTTAGACGCTATGTATGCAAAGTGGAAAATCAACTAAATAAGAGCACTAAGGCTCTCAGAACTGACCGTGGCCGCGAGTATCTATCTGACCTATTCAAAGGGTATTATGAGGAAAAATGGATCTTGAGACAATTGACTATTCCTGGTACTCCGCAACAAAATGGTGTAACAAAGAGAAGGAATCGTACTTTGTTAGACATGATTAGGTCAATGATGGTGCAAGCTCATCTTCCTATTTATTTTTGGGGAGATGCGTTACTAACTGCTGCCTATGACCTTAATCGTGTGCCTTCGAAGTCAGTGCCTTCCACCCCATATGAATTATGGACCGACAGAAAACCTGAATTGGGTAATTTGTGGCCATGGGGGTCAGTTGCTTATGTACACAACAGTTCTCATTGATATGGGAAGCTGGGCCCTCGAGCGAAAAAGTGTATATTTATTAGATATTCTGATCACTCAAAAGGCCATGTGTTCATTGGAGAGCATCCTGATGGAAGTGTAACTGAGATTGAGTCACGTGATGCAGATTTCCTAGAACAGGATTTTCCTAGAAGAAACGAGGTAGGGGGAGATCTTAGCCTCTTTGAGGTGGAAGATTAAATGGAAGTCACACCAATTCTTCTAGTTGAGAATAACGAAGAAATTCCTCGTTCTCCTAGGGAAAGTGGGAGTGTTCCACCTGATAATGGATTGGCTCCATCTAATCAGGATCCCTAATCTCGGAGACATGAACATGGAAAGGTCCCTCGTCGTCGTTTTCATATTGAATGGGAGAGTTTCATGGTTTGTTCACATGATGACGCAGAGCCTAAGAATTTCAAAGAGGCTATGTCATCTCCTAAAAGGAAAAAATGGATTATTGCACATGAAGAAGATATAGAATCAATGAGGATAAATGGTGTGTAGCAATACGTTGACCTCCCAGAATGGCGTAAGGCTATTGGAAATAAATGGGTTTTCAAAGTCAAACGCAATGCAGATGGTTTAGATGAAAGATATAGGGATCTCCTTGTGGCGAAAGGTTACACCCAACAGGAGGGTGTTGACTACGAGGAAACTTTCTCCACAGTGGTGAGAATTGCCTCGATACGCCTTATGCTAGCTATTGTCGCACATATGGATTTAGAACTTCATAAAATGGATTTTAAACTGCATTTCTCAATGGAGAACTAGATGAAAAAATTTACATGAAGCAACCAGAGGGCTTAATGATTAAAGGTCAAGAGCGCAAAGTTTGCAAGCTCCAAAAATCTATTTATGGCCTAAAACAATCATCTAGACAATGGTATTTAAAATTTGATCGAGCCATTGTTTCCAATGGGTTTACGATGATAGAGGAAGACCATTATGTGTACGTTAAACGGTCCGATAAAGGTTTCATTATCTTGTCCTTATATGTTGATGATATCCTTATAGATGGAAGTAACATGGAAATTGTTGTCGCCACAAAAGAGTGGTTGTCCTCAACTTTTGAGATGAAGGACATGGGAGAAGCAAGCTATGTGCTTGGGATTAAGATCCTTAGAGATCGTTCAAAGAAACTTTTGGGTAAGTCACAAGAGACATACATTAAAAGGGTTCTTGAGCGATTTCACATGAAATATTGCAAGCCCATAGACACACCAGTTACTAAAGGTCATAACTTAAGCCTTGATATGTGCCCTAATACCCCTGAAGAGAAAGACAGGATGTCGCGGGTACCCTATTCCAACGCAATTAGGAACCTGATGTATGCTATGATGTGTACTCAGCCTGACATATGCTATGCCATTGGATTAGTTAGTCGGTACCAGTCGAATCCTGGTTTTGAGCACTGGCAAGCGGTCAAGAGGATACTAAGGTATCTCAAAGGGACGAGCGACCTCATTCTATGCTACAAGGGTTCAGATCTATGTCTCAGTGGTTATTGTGATGCTAACTGGAATGGCGAAATGGGAGAGAAAATGCACATCAAGGTATGCTTTCTTGATAAATGGCGGGGCCATCACATGGAGTAGTAAGAAACAGTCAATTGTCGCTATGTATTCAATGGAATCTGAGTTTGTAGATTGTCATGCTGTAGTACAAGAATCTAATTGGATAAGGAGGCTCTTTGAGAGTTTTGAATTTGTCACTCACTCTACTGATGCGGTGAAAATTCAAATTGATAGCACATCAATGATTGCTTATGCAAAATACCCAAAGTACCATGGAAAGACTAAGCACATTGATATGAGGTGTTATTTTATTAGAGATGCTCTTGAAAAAGCGGGGGTCTAACAACCTCACCCAATATTTCGATTAGAAATATGTATGGACAACTCCGAGTTGTTTTCTAGAGAATCAACTAGACTCAACCAAAAGAAAATACTCAAGGAGTTATTATCTCAATCTCTCAATTTGATTTACTCAAGCAAATGTGATTCACGAGTCTAATCAAAGAGAGATAAGTTGGATGGTACCAAAGACCAATATCCAAGTATCAATCAATTTAAATCAACAACCAATAAGGTCGGATATTCTAATTGATTGAACATCGCACAACCTGTATTATTTAAATTATATAACAAAATATAATGCGGAAAAAAGATAATACATACACTAGAATTTTGTTAACGAAGAAACCGCAAATTCATAAAACCCATGGGACTTAGTCCAGATTAAACATATACTGTATTAAGCCACTACAAATACCAGCCTACACCAAATTAACTTCGGTCTGTACTGTAGTTGAATTCCAATCAATCTCGCACTGATCCAAGGTACAGTTATGCTCTTACGCCTCTGATCTCAGCAGGATACTGCGCACTTGATTCCCTTAGCTGATCTCACCCACAACCAAGAGTTGCTACGACCCAAAGTCGAAGACTTTAGCAAACAAATCTGTCTCACACAGAAAAGTTTACAAGATAGATAAATCCGTCTCCCACGAATAAACCTATGAGTTTTGTTCCATCTTTTGATAAATCAAGGTGAACAGGAACCAATCAATAAAACCAGACTTATATTCCCGAAGAACAACTCAGTTTTATCAATCACCTCACAATAGTCTTAATCGACGCAGCGGAAAAAGATATTGTGGAATCACAAACGATGAGACGAAGATGTTTGTGATTACTTTTATATCTTGCCTATCGGAGATAGAAATCTCAAGCCACGTTGATAGATAAAGATTGGAATCACGCCTTTTCCTATGTGAGTAGACCTCATCCGGTGATCTACTACGTGAGTAATCCTCCGACGACCGACTCCTTGATATGGACATACTAAGGCGACGGTGATCCGGCATTCTGACTCGTGGATGAGGTTCCCTCTCGTTGCCACTAGAAGACGAAGTAGAATATGTCGAATATTTTGACTCCCACGACGATGTTCTTTGATATCTACTAGGAGAATTCGAACCAGTCGAGGAAGTTGCAGACCTCGCAGGTGAAATAGACCTTGACCGGATTTTACTTTCAGAGAAACTCGAGGAATCTGAATATGTCGGATTGCGTCTTGATTCTACTATATCCGGATCGAATTGCATCAATGTTGGCGCCAGTATGACATCTGTGAAAGAATTATTGTATCTATGTGGAGATGAACTAACTTTCTTCTTCTTTGGGGAAGATATTCTCTGCTGAGTCTCATATTTCTTCATAATTTTTGGACTTAATCTTTCCTGTGCATGTGGAATATCTTCCCACTTTGAATGTCTCTCCATTGTTTCCTGACCTAATTGAAATCTCACACTCTTATTTTGATTTCCGGAATGCCCATCCTTGACAGAGTGATCAGAAACCAATGGAACTGACGAAGGTTGTTGAGGATGCTTCCAAAAATATGCAAACCTTCGTGCTGCATCTACTGCAATAACCATCTTCCTTCCGGCTTTCTTCATTTTCCCACAATTTGGACACTTTTTAGGAGGAGATTTAAAATATTTCTCCTCAAATGTCTGTTTGATCAAAAAAATTAGTGAAATTCCAAACCCTTTAAACCAATTAGATAAGAAATTAAGAAATTTGATTGGATGGAATGTTGAATTACCTTTAGTTGGGACTGAACAACATGCTCCACGATGTTGTTTATCACCCTTTTAAACCCAAGTCCATCCTCATCTAACTGGGAAAAAAAGGGGGGGTTTCAGAGGAAATTGCTTGCAATCAGAATAATAAGGATCGAGAAGAATTAGAACAAGAAAACTTAGAATCGAAATAGGGTTTTGATTTCCCATGCAAGAAAAATAAAATAGGTTGAAACCAGAAGAATAGGGTTAAGAAATATTAAGGAATTCTTTACATACTGTTGGAGAATTTCTTGAGTTTTGCTCTTGATAGAAGAGTCGCCACATATTTTCAATCGAGCGCATGGTTTCTGCAATCGTATTTTCGGAACCCATTTTCGTTCTTTCTTGATTTTAAAGTATCATAGCTTTTAGGGTTCACTCTCTCTCTCTCTCTCTCTCTCCATTTGCTCTGCATAACCGAATATCCCAAAAAACTCAAACTACTTCTTCTTCTTCATCAATTCCTTTTACAAATCTTCAATTACGTATCAATTTTTCAGTAGATTTTTGTGTGTTGCCTAGATTTACTCTAATATTAATTAGGGTAAACTTGGGTAACATTTAAATTAGGTTTTTATGCTTTCAATAAAACTTATCCTTATTTTACAGGGATCTTAAAGTCAGGTTTTGTATATATTTCTCCTGATCGTCTTCTAATGGCTGACTATTGTCATTATGAAGAATATAATAGCCTTAATGGCACTTTGTTAACATGTGATGGTATGTTCATGTATATTGTTGACGACGATTTCCTCCGGCGTGACGTAGGTCTCTGCAACTCGATACAAGATCCATGGCTACCGGTTCTAATCGTGATTATGATGTTATGTGCTTATTACTCCTTGATATGGGAGCATCAAGATTTGAAGAAGTTATCCAAATGGTTGGAAAGAGTTCCAAAAACCATCCCTCAGAAAACAACATTTGTTTTCAATTTGAATATGTATTCAATACTTTTAATATATGTTAGATCTTCTGTATTAGGGGATCTCATTAAATGTATTCTTTACTATTCTTTATCGATGATGTATGAATTTCTGTCACTTGTTGACATTTTATTAATATAAGTACTCTAGGGGCTCTGTTTAGCCCCTTGTTCCTTCAAAAAAAAAAAAAAAAAGATTTTAAATTATCGTTGAGAGAGCCTGAGCCTACTAGGAACAAATTATGCGGGGAGTAGTTACTGGTAACAGAGCGGGAGACTAATACGAAAAAAAAAAAGAGTAGGTTATGAGCAAGTATCGTAGGGTATTTATATGCATGGATAAGTATGTGTCAATTCTTTGAAGAGCAATCTTTGAATCATCACAATGTTTCATTGAAACATTGTTTTGAATCGTCACATTGTTTTGAACCATCACAATGTTTCAATATTGATTGAAACATTGTTTGAAAAGACACTACACTCTTAAGGGACGAATATTTACACAATTGGACTCTCCTATTCAGCCAACTACCTGTTCGGTTCAAAATACCCGGTGTCAGCTTGTAGGTAGTCCTGACAGTGCAACTAACTCTTTCAAAATGATTGTGGATGCAACTCTTTTAATTTCCTTGTGACTGCAGTAGTAACAACAATGTGGGCAAGGAATGTTCAATATGCCCAAATGGTGGCCACTCTGTTGCTTATCGTTTTCTCAACTATCTAGTGTTACTTGTAGTTCTAAATGTCAACAAGTAGTAGATGGTTTGAATGGTCTATGTATCGGGCCTGGGCTTGATAGGCCGTTGTTGTTAGAGGAATGCGAAGGTTTCCTGAAATCAATTATGGAGCGGGAAAATTAAGGGGAGACCCAAAAAAAAAAAAATCTCATTGTCAAGCCCACAATTAATTTTGGGTACTGTGACACCCATAATTATATGAAATTATTAATGAATCAATACATAACTCGTTATGCATACTATCTTTTCAGGCATAACTCGTTATAAAATTTAATTTTTCAGGGGTATAATTGGAAGCGCAACTTGGACATAACATATCTAAAAATCCGCGCCTTAGAATTTTACAAATTTTATATCGTTGGAAATCTTTTTAAAAGAGATACGCAACGAGTACAAACAAGAATATCAATTTTTTGTTTTTCACGAAAAAATCGGAGGTGATCCTCACTTTAGGCAAAATTTTCGAAAAATTGATACATAATCATTATGCAGCCACCAAAAAACGATGCATAACACATTCTGCAGACGCATAACAAATTATGCAACCATTTTCTCCACTGCATAACAAATTATGCATTTGGATAACAAAGTTATGCATCTATAACAAGTTATATTACCATTTTTTGGTTGATTTTAGCGCGTACATATAAAAAATTGATGCATAATGCATTATGCAATCATATTTTCGAATGCATAACAGGTTATGCATCAATTTTCTCGATGCATAAAAGATTATGCAACAATTTTCTCAATGCATAACACATTATGCAGTCATATTTTCGGATGCATAACAGGTTATGCAAACAAATTTTATAGATGCATAACATGTTAGGCAGATATTATTGTAGGTGCATGACAAGTTATGCAGTCTTATTTTTTGTTGATTTCAATACTAAAAAAAAAAAGTAGCTGCATAATGTGTTATGCAAACGTTTTCTAGACTGCATAATAAGTTATGCGAAGAAAAATAAAAGGCTAGAGCTTGATATAAAGGGATTCATTGAAATAACAAAAATTAAGAACATCCGATTCGTACCCCTTGATGATTCAATGAAACTTTACGATTCCCACTTTCATTTCCAACATCCAACACCCATAACTAGTACCACTTCTGCTGCCTTTTCGCATTGTTCATGAAGGCATTTCACCAAACACCTTGTCTGCTGGTGACTTGCTTCCAAACTTCTTAAATTCCAACATTCCCTGCAATCTCGGTGTTTGCGGCAATCCCCAATTAACCATTCAACCATTCATAAAATCAGTAACAATAGAAAGGTAAGCTCTCAAACTGTAATGTTTTTCAAACAGTAAATTTATGTTCAATAATCCCAAGCTAGGAGGTGATTAATTCATTGATTCTTCATAGTAGGACAAATAGGAGATCAATCAACTCTCGTTGGGATCAATCAAATACTATGGGTTAATTATTATTCCCAAAAAATTTCGATTACTGAATGTCGGCTCAGAATCTAAGAGATTGAGATCGGGATCGACATTTTGAGAAAATTTGAAATCGAGATGTTGGACTGAGATCGAGGAGTTGAGGATTTTCTCTTCCTGGAGAGAAAATTGAGTTCTTTGGAATTGTTGAAGACAGTCCAGCAAGAGCTCGTTTTAGATGAAGATCTTTCCTGTTCCGATCTGTGTTGTTCAGTAAATCAAGGTACAGTTTCAAACAAGATGTGGTTTTTATGATTTGATAATAGTTCGGAATGAAGGTTAATCAAATTCCGTCCTTATGCTTTTCTTGATTCTTCTACGTTGATTTACTGGAAATCGAAGTGAAACAACTGTGAAGAAGAAACGATTTTTTTAAATTTTGGGTTTGGGAATAATTTTTTCCCCAAAAATGGGTGCGCGCCTGCAGTTTTGGGAGCGTGGGTTTTACAGTGGAAAAATCTGTGAGAATGGGTGTGGCTATAGTTTTCACTTATGGAGCACTAATAGTCTCGCCAAGTTCACGATTGCTAAAGGGGACTAGTATTAGCAGGGGTACCGTTTGAGTGATCCGACGGCCAGGATCGGATATAACTCTTTTGTCTCATATGAAACGCCCCTGCTAATTCCGGTCCCCCTTTAGCAATCATGGCCAAGTTTGCTAGATCTAATGTTTGTAATGTGGTATACACCTCCTTTTAAGGGGTTTTGTAATTTGTTGCTTGTTTTAATGAAAGTTCTCTGTTAAATGGAATCGGAATCATCAATTCACAACATAGTACACGAAGAGATACAACACCAAACCATAGCTTTGCTCTTCTAAATAACATTAATTAATTTGGATCCTTACATTTTGAGTTGCATATAATATGGATGGAAAGAAGTTAGAGAAGTATTTCATTCGCATGATAAAAAACCAAAAATAACTGACGACAAAATTCCCGTGAACAGGTTTCAACTTTCCATTCAAGTATCCCGTTTCTCTTTTCTACCACTCTTTATTTTCTTGGTTCTGGATTTTACCTCTTGCTGGACTTTCTCATCAGTACTGCCATCAACAACAGGTTCAGGTGCCTGTACCTCTGTCTCTGATGGCTATGATGTTTTGGGAGGTTGCTTCATATTGCTCATCTTTACCAACTGCAAAGATGTAACTAAGCTATATCAAGTTTTTTCCAACAATTTACGAAGAACAAATATAATACGTCCATCTAAGTTATCCGGAAAACAAGTTCTGGGAACAACACCATACTCCCAAAATGTTCACCACCAGTTGAAAATAAATAGTTTGTGTTAGATGGGGTTTACTTTTCATGCTTCTATATACTTGTTTCAAAAAGAAGATAGTTTGTGTTAGATGGTTCTTCTAATAATGAGATTCTATTATGTTTAAAACAACTCCAAATAATATGCATGAATGATTGTGCATTGTAGTTTATGTACGTGACTGAGATTAGTTGCAACAATACCTTCGCCACAAAAAAACCATCCATGTTATCAACATGAGGAGTAAACCTGGAAGTCCAAGAAAAATAGGTGGAAAAATTACATTCATCAGTGATTCACGCGAACAGCGAAATATTGAAGCTTATACCCAGGGCGTCCAAAATCTATTATCGCTTGATTCTGCAAGCGGAAAGTTTAGACTGTTATGTAAAAAAGAATTAACACATTGGTTATGACTTTTAACTTGAGAATCACGTACAAACCTTTGGAATCATAATAGAGCAAGTTGAGTAAACTATGTATCCGCCAGATTTGGGATTAGCATCCACGATATCAATGGCTGCAAGGATCAGTTGTTGCAACAAAAACATGAATTAACAACAGGTTCATACATCATAAGCAATAACGATGGAGACAAGAAAACCAAGTAGAAGCCACTATAGAGGATGATCAAGATTACTCAGATGAATGAAATGTATGTAGGAATGGGCAAATTAGGAGGGAAACAGGATTGACAATCAAGATGGCGTGATGGTAGAAGGGTTAATTAGGCTCCCAGTGTTCAAGTTGTACCCACAAAAACTTAGTTTTTGAGTTCTACGGTCATCAGCACATGCACATTACTGAAAGATCATTGATATCCATGTTTGAGCTTATATGACTCCAAAATGGAGAGCATTCACAACTTTCAAAAAACGGTCAATTGGACATCCATAATTCATAACCATACTCAATAAGCTCGTATATAGTGATATACATATAAGAGGAACAGTTAATGGGAGAGAGGTGCTAATGAAAAAGCCAAGGTCACTTACTTCAGTCCCACTGCAAGGTGCATCCAAAAACACTCGATCAACAGTGTTCATCTCCAATACCTTAGGGAGCTGAAATTAACAATTACATCTCATTAAATACCTTGATGTGGAAATTTCAGAAAGATGAAATTTGTCTCGCTCCTAAGCATGACAATATGGGTGAATAATATCAATTTTAAGCAGATCTCTAAAAAGAATTTCACCAAAACATGTGTTAGTAATTCAACATTCAGTAACTGCAACCATCAAACTTAACTCCTCCCCCTTGTGGACATGTATCATATTATGTTCCAACATGAGAAACACTGTACCCAACGAAATTATATGCGAGGAATAATATTCTTTACAGGATAAGAACCTACAAATGACTACAAATCTGAAGTAATATACTACTGCTAAAGAGATTTTTTGATATTCACCAGCAGAACACGTGAAGTGAGATTCTACAACATTAACCTAAAATAGTATTCCACAACTTTGTATCCTGTATGCAGAGTTTACATGTCCGTCCCTAGTTTTATTTATCCCCCCTTCAGATTTCTGTAGCATCGAGTTTTCCAGAGGCAAGCGTTAACGGAAAAAAAAAATGGGGGAGCAAGGTCCCGACTTTACATGTCCGTCCTTAGTTTTGTTTATCCCCCCTTCAGATTCCTGTAACATTGAGTTTTCAATAGGCAAGCGCCAACAGAAAAAAAATATACTGGGGGAGCAAGGTCCCGACGATTCGCCTAACTGGTCGCTCGAAGATCCCCGCAAGGAGGGGACTACGAAGTTAAACTACAGAGCCTGTACGCTTAACCCGATACTAGTGATGCTGGTCTTGTGGTATAAAGACCAAAGAGAAACTAGTAACCTAGACAATGTGGGGCTAAAATTTGATAAGCAAACTTTAGTAACACCAGATTTTGAAACCTTATCTGTCTCTTTTAATTCTCCCCTCCTATGGAACATCGCCATCGTACACTATTTATTTTTTCGGGTTTTGAATAAATCCGCCAACTAAACTTGTTCTCATGCACTAAAGCCAGAACAACATGAGATACATAATTTGCATACATTAACGTAAACTATGTGCTTCAATCTCCGCCAAGGAATCCATTTAATAAAAGCAAGTGTAAGTGCATTACAAAAGAGAGAAAAAAAATCCAAAATGAGAGTGCAAGATTGTTACGGTAAAAAACAAATCACCTACCTTTACTGCTAGACTTCTTGTCATAGCGATCCAAAGCCACTGATTGGCAAAATCTACAAAAAGAGCAGCTAACAAAGGTAAGCTTTCTGTTGTCATACCAAAATCACTTCCTGTTGTAGCAAAGCCAAGTTAAGATGACATCAAAAACGCTGAATTGTACATAAAAAGAAAAACCTATATTTTAGTAAATCCAAGGTTGCGTTGTTGGTGGACCGGCTTGGCGTGAGTCTTGTTAGGCATCTACATTCTCCTCAGGGACAAATATGTCCCTTTGGCACCTGTTCCAGACCAGTAAAATAGAAAATTTGAACGATGAGAGAATACTAAAAAAACATCAATGTGAGGCATATTATTTTTCCTTTACCATAATAGTTCGATATTTCTCAGAATTTTGCGAGTCCACCAAGTAGGTCACATTGTCTCCTTCCAAGAACTATATCTCCATACTCCATTATTCGCCTTCCCTAAACCAGGTGATATCTTTTTCCCAAAACCAAATCACCAGTTAGACTTAAAGTTGGGAGCATACTAAGACCGTACACCTGGAAAAGAGAAAAAACACTCAAACACAATTGTCCCATTATTTACAGAGGCAAAGAGTAGAAAACTGGGATCAATTGCTTACAAGAGCAGGACTGCAGATGAAGGTACATTAGTAACATGAAGAAAGCAAAGAAATTTTCCAGCTAAAACTGTTCGATCAAATGCTTCTTTCGAAATCTAGATGCCCTTGCCTTTCAACAGATTTCTCAATCCATTCATGTCTTCAACTTGCATTTATAACAAATTTAAAACTTCATGTATAAGTGATAAATTGGTATCAAAATTTACAACCTGCTTATTAAACAGACCAAACTAGTGCATTTTTTTCTATACGTACAAGATCAAAAAATTCTAATCGACATTTCATCGAACACTTTCATGGCATGCAACCAATAATCACATACAACCCAAATCTATGAAAATCTACACAGGGTATACAAAAGATTACCTATTTAACTCATCACAAACCAGCTTCACTTACGCTTTTTCCCGAAGAAAAAAGAAAATAAACAAGAAAATGCTTTAAAGGCATTGAGTTTTTCAGTTCAGAGGAAAGTGTGAGAGCATAGCGTCCCGATTCAGATTCATCATCACTTGACTAGTCGCTCGACATCCCCGCAAGGAGCAAGCTACGAGATTAAACTACAGAGCCTGTACGCTTAATCCGATGCTTGTGATGTCGGTCTTGCGGTATATAAACCTAAGGGGAACTATAACCTAGGCGTTGTGGGACTAATTTTTATAAGCAAAATTTAATACCACCAGATTTTGAAACCTTATCTGTCTGTTTCAACTCTCCTCCTAGTCCTGACTCCCGAGCATGGATAAGTGAAATTTTGGAATGTTAAAATGATTATGAAACTAGGAATGGGATCCTTATGATTTCTCTCTTTACACACGCATTTGGAAGAGAGGGAAATGATTGACTGGTTGCCATGGGGATTCTGTTTCTACATCTATCAGCAGTGTGCTTTTCGGTTCAGGGTTCATCTTATCAGTGATCACTCACTAACTGAACATGCACAATGACAGGTAACAACACAATGAACATGCACTTACAGGCCATTGGATTTTGCTTGTGGAGAAGAGCGGTGCAGCACAATTTCACAAGTCTTAGAAAGGAGTTGCTCAGCTAAGGTGCATAATGGAGTTATGGTTTGACAGTTGGTTTGGTGAGGCTCTTCTCACCAGTTTGGCCTTCAATGCTGCTGAGTGGGGGAGCTAATTGACAATGGAAGATGGGGGATACGACTAACAACCAGTCGATCAGGAAACACAAGAATTCTATAATTTGCCTGACAACTGGGTCCAGGTTGTTTCTTTTCCTTTTTCTTTCAATAAAATTTTATCCTTTTTAGGCTCAAAAAATACATAAGAAACAAGAAGCAGATAAACTTCAAAAAAACAATCAGTGACAACTTTCTAAGCTAAGAGTTTGATTTATTACAAAAAAGAACAAACAGGATGTTGAACATAATCTACTTATGATGCCGCCAAAGATTGGAACTTATTATCAGTTTTGGATGATATGAACAATGATAGTTTTAAATTGTTTGACTTCTACCTGTATCCGAGATTCTGGCTTTGAAGAATTTGATTGTCCTCTGAAAACAGTCATACTCGAGCAGCAGGTCGTTAGATTGCTTCTGCAGGGCGGCAACATCAGATTCTGCTGCAAGTACCCATTTATCCTTTTCTTCAAATTCTGATTTGATCATCTCAAATTCTCTTTCAGTTTGGAGACTTATTCATTTAACAATCTTCTTTCTTTTGAAGTCATTTCTTCCTTCTCTTTGATTTTCAGTGGAAGCTTTGCCACTTCCTCTTTGCAAAACTAGACTTTAGTCTTTCAAGTTTCGACCACACATTTTCGTATGATAGTGGTACAGCCGGTAAAAAATGAACCATAGAAAAAGAGAGAATGCTGCAGCATAGCAAAGGAAAATGAAAAACCATAAAGAGCTGAATCAAATAAAAAATACTGCGGAAAGAAACCTTATGCAACTCACAACATGCATGGAAAACACTAAAAAATATCTATTTCATGCCACTGATCCACCTTGTGAACTGGTTTACTAGTTTAACTTAAACTCACAATTCATACATGAAATAGATATCAGCTATAAACATAATTATGGCTACCAAAGAAACTAAAATGACATAGAAGAAGCAATTCAATCTCTATGCCAATTAGCAACTTTGATATGAACTTTGAGATTAAAGTATACAGCAGAATTGGCATGCAAGCTGGTGAAAACAAGACTACCATATGAAAGGGAACACTTCAAACTCATCTAGCAGCTTTATCAGTGAATGCGACACTTATGCATCCTAAACTTAACATGCCAATTACTCAGTTTAGAACCAGCATTGGGTGTCTAGCGATGAGTTTAAAACCATAAGTGTAACAGACAGTTCAGTAACACTAACTACTAGAAAAACACCCGAGTCCCTGTGATTATATAGCTACTAACTCGGTCTCCAAATTTGCAACCTGTTTTAAGCAGACTGAACTAGTGCGTTTTTCCATATGTACATGATCAAAAAATTCGAATCAACATTTAATAGAATACTTTCATGGGATAATCTATGCATCCAAGAATCACATACAGCCCAATTTTTTTATTACCAGCGACAAATAGTTTTCCATATTTCAGAGTCATCCTTTGAAGAAAAAACTCGAATAACAAAGTGCCAGCCATAAAACCAAGGCCACCAATTTTGCTATTCAATATAAACAGATCAAGGATTTTCTCAAATATGATACTAAAATTGATTGTCTAACTGTAAAAATCTACATGGGGTACGTAAAAGATAACCTATTTACGGCTTGCAAACCAGCTCCACTTTTCTTTTCGCCAAAACATGTATTTGAACTGTGGCAGAAAATGGGGTACATCAACTGTTTTATGGAAGTCTTAGTGTCCATCAGCAAGCATTCTGCAGAAACTTAGATTTTTTTCCATTCAAGAACTGCAAAACTACCCGTTTACCCCTACATTCTTATATGTTCTGGTTTTCTAGGAAGAACTAACGCAAGCTACTGGTTTTGTGGGAAAGAAATCCTGATGTCAACATCATTATCGAATATCGAGATATATCACGTGAAATACATTGCCTTTTTAATGTTCTACTGAAGTAGTTTTTCTTTTTTCACTAGAAAGGTTATAAATTTATAATATTATTCAAAAAAAAAAAAAAAGAGAGAGAGAGAGAACAACAAAAAGAAAAAAATATACTACATCAGTGTTACAACTGCAGACAAGACCCAGGCAAAGCTAAACAAAGAAAATCCCGAAGAAGAAAAAACAGACAACACCCTACCCTAGATACAAGCTAGTTACCCGATTTTTTCTTCACAGAGTTCCTTTTTCCCCTTCATGTATTTAGTGAGGCTGGTTTCAAGCCAAAAGGATAAAAAAATTCGAGATTTTACTCAGTGGGCTAACCATTTAGCTAAAATTTAACAAGTAAATACACTTGCATGGGATAATCTATGCATACAATTGTCAATGGCTTCTTTTAATTAAGTACCTAACAATTCAAGCATTTCCTGATTACAAGAAAGGCATTATTGTCCACCAGCAGACCAAGCTAAATTTATTGTACATAAACCAACTTCCTTTTTGAGGAAATAAACAAATAATAAAAATGAATTCATAATTGGACATTTAAGACTCAAAATCACTCATTATGCGACATTATTAGATGTTCCATTGTCAAAATCATTATAAGCATGCTCAAAATCTGGAAGGAAGAAAAAAGAAACGAAAACATACTTCAGTGAAGTTGATAGGAGGACGTACGTAGCTTAGTAGAAAACTTCATATTTTCTCAAACTTCTTCCCATCTCCAGCCAGCCTGCAGGTGCATTATCTACAGTAGAAGTTAAAAACTTCTGAAAAGCATAATAACATTCAAATTTCCGTCCTCCTTGAGGAATGAAGGTTTTCAGAGAAATGATGTTTAACACTTTAGCGTGTAGATGATAATCCACGTATGGGCATGGAGAGATTCCTTTCAACTTAGCGTTAAGAATATCCCGAATTTCCACTGGACTAGAGGGAACATTTACCTCCATGAGCTCATCATTATTCATATGAAAATTGAAGTATACCAGGTTTTTACCGTCGAACCAATAGAAGACCAACTGATCAGAGAAACTCAGAATACGTGTAGGAGGGGTAAATCTATCAATCTCTTCAAGGCAAGAACAACGAAAGGCATCTGGTAGATGATTAAACTCATTGTCCCTAAAATTAACTTCGAATAACTCCTCCTCAGTCCATACTTGCTCGACCGTGTCCTTGAGTACGTACATACGAACATCAAAACCACAATGACAATAACTGTGGCCAAAACGATGACCAACACGATGACCTGGTATGATTGACATTCTCTTCTCAGAAATTGCAATACAAGGATATCCTTTAAACTCCAGAAGATGGTGATCAACTAGAACTGCGAAATCTGTTAGAATTTTCTTGCTCACTGCCGTTGTACTACATGCAGTTGGGAGTCGAATAAACTGCATCTTCTCGCTGCAGATACTAAACGAGAGCAACATTTCCTCTTTGTTATTATCATTGATTGTTGTATCTCCTCCTACTTCTTGTATGTAATTAGTTATCTTCCAATAAAGATCACCACCGCAAAGGGTGGCTGATCTACAGTATTCTCTCCAAGGTCTTGTCACCATTCTTCGCCTAGGCAGCGGAAATGAAGAAGAAACTGGTGGTGTGATTTCAGAAATGCTAACGAACTTCCTTTTCCATTCAGCTACTCCAGATGTATAAACCATGCAAACAAACTCCTCTTCTGCTTCTATTCTTGTTGTATAGATAACTACAACCTTGTATTGATGTGACAATGAATCAAAACCAAAACCATGACATAAATAATTCCCAATGCCGTTACCTCCACCACGAGTCGTAATAGGGTTCAAATAAAAGAGTGCAAGTGTCTCATTCCTTGCCGGGTTGATCACAGTTATCCTAGCTCTTTCTACGTTGTCCTTGGTCATTTCTCTAATACAAACTAAACCATTACAATACCCTACTAGTTCATTTGGGATTTCAAAATGTGTTCTACTGAGTAATTCATACTCAATTTTACGATTTCGTTTTTGTCGTAAATTGAATATGTAACAAGTTTCATCGTCCCTAACATCATCATCGAACACATTGAGAAGACTGAAGATAAAATTATTTGTATTAGAATGAGTACTCTTTTGACGAGACAAACGAGTGATCTGATGAGATATGTTTAGTGTAGCAAATCGTTCATCATTGAAAATTGAGTTGTACCAGTACTTACTGACGCAGCCGAATCGGGCGAGTGATCGGAATGGTAATCTCGTCAGAATATTATCGATTATGATTTCCCATGGAACAATTTTACCTGAATCATCATCGACAACTCTCTTCTTCCTCTTCTTCCTCTTGTCACCAACAGAGACGGATGCCCTTTTCCTCGTCATTTGTATTTCAGCCAAATTGAATCGAAATGGGAAAAAAGTGGAAAGAGATCAAGAAAAACCTTAGCCCTAATTCTCTAAGGAGTATAAAAGAAGAAATTGGAGTCGTGAATTGTGAAAGAAAAAAGAAGAAGTTGGGAATTGCCTCTAATTTCGCTAGTAACCTTTGACGTGGTAGAAATGGCCGACGTGTGACATTTTGAGCTCTAGTTTCGGCCCACAGCTGTCAGTTTTGACTCATGCACTTATTTTTTTTTATTTTTTTTTTAAAGGCCATTAGATGAGCCAATGGTCTCCTCAAATGTTTGGAGGATCCAAACAGGGGGTGTAGACCAGTACATAGAGTGGTTGTTTTGCTTAGCCCAAAGAGCAAGCTCATGAGCAACAGAATTACAAGTCATATGTTGGAAATTGAAGATACAAGCAAGAAGTTTGGAAGAAAAGAAAAAATATCTTTAAAGATGGCATCCGTCCTACTATCTCCCTCAAAATTTCCAACTGAAATTTTTTCGATGAGAGCTTTAGCATCACTTTCAACAATGATGTGGGTTAGCTTTTGTTCCACAACTTTCTTCAGAACTGCCCATATGGCTCTAGCTCCGGCTTCTTCAGCAGAGGTAACATCAAAGACTAGAGAGGCACAAAAGGTAGCTTTCTTAGAGAAATCACGCATCACATATCCTGCACAATTTTCTCCAGTTAGGATATCAAAAGCACCATTAGTGTTACATTTAATCCATCCAAAAAAAGGGGGCATCCAATGATCACAAATATTGACAGAAGGACTAGAGACAATATGCAAACTTGAATGATTAGACTTCCTGGTAAGAAGCATGGCTTTGGCTCTAGAGATGACATTAGAAAAGTTTTCTTTTGTGTTCTGAAAAACAAGGTTGTTTCTACTAGTCCAGAGGGACCAAAGAATAGCCACAAAGAGACATTGGTTTTCATTAGACAGTTTAGAAACAGGATCAACAATCCAAAAAGAAGCCAATCTGTGAAAGATTTATTATGAAAAAACTGGGTATTGATGTTGAAGTCAGAGATAAACCAAACCCTGCTAGCAAAGGAACAATTAACCAGAGCATGCATAATAGTTTCAAGAGGATCAGAGCATCTAGTACAATCAACACAGTTCATGGGCATTCTAGTTTGGAGGACAACCCTGCTAGGTAAAGCATTTCTAGAAGCTCTCCAGAGAAAAACCTAAATTTTGTAGGGTACTTTAACTTTCCAAATACACTTCCATAGATTTTTACAAGGGGAAGGCATAAGGCCTCTAATCCCTAAGTAGGCATACTTTGAAGAAAATTTTCCAGTCTCAGAAAGTTCCCAAGCCCTCCTATCAGGAGTGCAAAGCTGGCTTAAGGGAATGGTGATGATCTTCTGGACAGAAGCATCATCAAAATGGGTGGTAAGTATTGGGACATCCCAAGACCTAGAAATGGGATTAATAAAGTAAGCAACCTTGATACATGGATTAGGGGGAACAAGAGGGTTGGATGTGGCAGATCCCAGGCTTGGGATCCACTTGTCACGCCATGAGTCAATAAATTGACCATCCCCAACAATCCAAAAAATAAAATGTTTTATGAGTTCTTGTATGGCATGGAGGCATTTCCATGTCCAAGAGCAATTATCAGAACATTTGGCATTTAGAAAATCAGTATTGGGAAAGTATTTAGCTTTCAAAACAGTAGCCAAAAGACAATTTGGGTGTTCCAAAATTCTCCAGGCATTCCTAGCAAGCATAGCAATATTGTTCAACTCAGCTTTTCTAAACCCCATACCACCTTCACTTTTAGGGGAACATAAGATATCCCAGCCAAAGAGATGAAGTTTTCTGTCTTTAGGATTCAAGGTCTCACTCCACCAGAACTTGCAGAGGTGAGAATCCATTTTCATGCACGGATGTTTGGGGATAAGGAAGGCTCCCATTTGGAATAGGGGAATGGATTGACTAATATGCTTGATCAGGGTAGTCCTGACAGCCTAAGATAAGAGCTTGTGTAGCCAGATAGAAATTCTAGCATCCACAGCTTGGAGAATTCCCATGTGGGTTTGAATTTTAGAAGCTTGGAAAATAGTTGGAGTTCCAAGATATTTTTCTCCCAGATCTCTGCTCTGAATATCTAGAATATTATCCAGAATGGCTTTCCTATGCTCAGGAATTTTCCTACTAAACAGAATACCTGATTTTTCAAAATTTATTTCTTTCCTAGAAGCTAGACAATATTTCTGAAGATAGTCATTAATAACATTAAAAAAAAATTCAGTATCTTTAGAAAATAACAAAGAATTATCAACAAATAACAGATGTGTCATTTCTGGAGCATTTTTGCAAATCTTAATGCCTTCTAACACACCTTTACTCTGAAGGGTATCTATGTAAGAAGATATAGCTTCAGAGAAAAAGATGTAGAGATAAGGTGATAGAGGGTCTCCCTGTCTCAGGCCTCTTTCAGGCTTAAAAAAACCATTAGGACTACCATTCAGGAGGACAGAGTAGGAGACAATAGAGACACGTTGATTTATTAATTTAACCCAATGTTTTGACATACCCATCTTAGTTAAGACTTTCTCCAGAAAATCCCACTCTAGCTTATCATAGGCCTTAGACATGTCAAGTTTGATGGCAGCAATGCCTTCAACCTTATCATTGTGGTTAACAGCATAAATAGCCGCATTAGCTAGTAGGATATTATCAGAAATGCTCCTTTTTGGTATAAAGGCACTTTGGTTTTGAGATATAATTTTATCCATGAAAGGCTTAAGCCTATTAGCTAGAGTTTTAGACAAGAATTTATAAATAAAATTGCAGAGACCAATTGGTCTATATTGGGTAACCAACTCAGCTAAAGGGACTTTAGGTATGAGGGAAATGTTGGTATGATTAAATACTTTAGCAATGTTACCAGTTCTAAAGCAAGTTTGAGTCATATAAACAACAGCATCCCCCACAATATCCCAATGCTTTTGGAAGAAGAGGCATGTGAAACCATTGGAAAACATCATTCTTAATTTCCTCTAGGGTAAGAGGCAAATTTAGGGATGCATTTTCCTCTTCAGAAAACTTAATGGGGTAATCAGCTTGGATATCATCTTGGAAAGATTTTGGTTGGGAGAAGTAAAGATTTTTGAAATAATCTATGAAAGAATTTCCAATACTATCTCTATCAGTTAGGATATCATTTGGGGAATTCTTTATCCAACTAATGGCATTTCTTTTTCTTCTAAAGAGAGTTACTCTATGAAAATATGGTGAGTTTATGTCACCTTCCAAGAGCCAAACTTCTCTAGATTTGTCCTTCCAAAATAACTCTTCCAGATTGTATAGGTATTCCAATCTGGCTTTGAGTCTGGAAGTGTTGTTGGTATCAGTAGGGTTATTGATCTGAATATCAGCTAACTCCTTCCTAATATTGGAGATATTAGTTTGAATATTTCCAAAAGAGGACTTGTTCCAATCTCTTAGACTTTTCTTAGTATTTAAAAGTTTAGCTTTAAGGTAGGAGATCCTACCACATTGACAGACCAAGAGTTGGCTATAATATCTCTACAAGTAGGATCCTCAATCCACATAGCCATGAAATGAAAAGGTCTAGGCATACAAACATCCTCATAGTTGAAACCAATATGCATAGGACAATGATCAGAGGAATCCCTAGGGAGATTATTGATACAAAGTTTAGGACAAAGATCTTCAGCAGTTTGGTTTATAAGACATCTATCTAATCTTTCAAGGATTAAATCAGGACCTTGTTGCACATTAGACCAAGTAAACCTGGGACCAGAAAATACAGGATCATGCAAGTTAAACACAAAACAAAATTTTCTAAGATTTTCAAAATCAGGGTCATCAACTTCTAAGCCACCATTTTTATCCTCATTACTTAAGAGAGCATTAAAATCTCCAATGAAAAAAACAGGTTCATCCCAGGGAGCTATGACTAGTTGGCATTGTTCTTCCCAAAAAGTTTTCCTTAGATTACTATTAGGTTCACCATACATGAAATGAATATGACAAGTTTTAGAATAGATGATGTCAGTAGATGTAACATAGATGCCCCTTTGACTAGAAGTATGACATTAAGGTGAACTTATTTTTTCCAAGTAAGAGCAAGACCTCCACTCCTACCAATACTTGGTACATTGAAAGTGCAAGGATACCCCATATTTCTTAGTTTTCTAGCTGCCATATCTTTATTCATTTTTGTCTCAGATAAGAAAATAATATCAGGATTGATATTTTTGCATAATAAACTAAGTTCCTTATTAGAATATTTTTTCCAAACCCCATAAGATTCCAAGCAATACAATTCACATTGTTAACAGGGAAAGGATTTATAATGGTATGATCACACTCAGTAATGGGAGATTTTTGAGGAAGGTTTACCTGGGTGGTATGATCAGATCCACCATTAATAGAAGCAATAGTATATCCACCACTTTGAGAAGCCATTTGGGAGGAATCCAGACTAGAAGTAGCAGCATTGAGGTGAGAATTATTGCATACATCAGTGTTGCTTGGGGAACCGGAGGTAAGAATATTGTAATTACCAAAGGAGTTGATGAGAGGTTGGGTATTGAAGGAACAGGTAGAGAGATATATGTTTGGAAGATCTCCAAAATTTGTGATAGGGGGACAAAGTTGAGCATAATTGGGTTCATATTGAGAATTTTCTTCAGAGGTTGTTACAGGGTTAATGGAACTTGAAGTAGCTCGTGTTCGTTTACGCAACTCATCTCTGGGATTGATCTTCCTTTTAAGATTAGCCAAAGCTTCATGATCGGTGGTATTTGCAGCTCCTCTAGTGACAATTGAGATGGGATTTGGAAAAGCGGCCGTTTTAAAATGCCTTGACATGTTGGTAGTTCGAATCGGGCCATTTGGGTTCAGCTCAGCACCAATAATAGAAGCATCTACATAGACATTTTGAGTAGTAATTTGTTTGAAAATCAATGGCAAACCATTTTC
The DNA here is from genome assembly GCA_023529315.1 of Papaver bracteatum. Taxonomy (NCBI): domain Eukaryota; kingdom Viridiplantae; phylum Streptophyta; class Magnoliopsida; order Ranunculales; family Papaveraceae; genus Papaver; species Papaver bracteatum. The sequence continues at coordinate 1,935,246 of JAJJWX010003671.1, forward strand.
TACCAGAGTGGTATGCTTCTGAACTGGTCCAACATCAAAGATTTTCAGGGTTGATGATCTATTTACGAATGAGCCCATTTGGAAAGCATTAGAAAGACTTTTTTGGATGGAAATACCTTGGGACTCTGATATGTCTACACTCGATCAAGAAGGGGTCTTTTCTTCCACTTGTGAAGAGTGGGATACCAGTTGGAAGAGCTTTTTGGACATAAATCTTGATACATACCTTCGCATTTTTCATGAGAAGATGCTTCCCAAAGGGATTTTGAGCTTCCACTAATTCTCTTATCTCTATAGTGAGTTTCTTGAGATCATCAAAATCAGTGCATTCGTTTGGAATGTTGCATAAGATGAACCACATAATTTTTTCATCAAAGGAAAGTTGATGATTGATTGTCCAACCTTCAGTAGGAACAACTTTCAACACAGCCAGATAGTCGCAAACAAACCAAGGTTTTTGAGATCTAATTCTATTGAAATCTTCTTTAGATAGAAATAGAATAAGAACTTTATATCTTTGACCATTCCAGGTAGAGATTGTAGGATGTTGTGCTAGAGGCCAGTTATGATAGATGTAGTATCTGATGGAGGCAGTAGGAATCAATGTTTCACAACAAATATATCCCACAATGCACCATTTCCAGTTACAATCAACTTCAGCGAGAATGACTTTTTTTATCTATGAAGACAGGATTAGCATGGGAAGATGGTAAAGTAAGTTTCTCAGACATTTGTGTAGTAAGGTTTTGGATATCTTGATTCAAAACTTGATTTTGCTTAGAGGTTTTGGGTATATCCATCATAAAGGAGAGATAGATAAGAAAGATTATATGTTGATAGAAATTGATCTTCTGGATAGTCAGGATAAAATACAATTTTAGGGAGAGGATTCCTTGGTACTCACTGATCTGATATTGAACCCATATAGAGAATTAAGAGAAGACATAAGACGTTTTTGTTTGGTTATAGTTACCAACCTTAAAAAAGGAATGCGACTCTTGTTGACTATGATTTGGGGGAAATTCAGGAGTAGATTGGTGTAAGGTAGTTGTAGCACGATTACAAATGTTATTCTGGAGAAGGATGTTGGGACAAGGAATGTCGTTTTCATATATGGGGGAGAAAGGTGGGTTCCGAGCCAAGTGATTCACGTGAGATATAGAGGTACATGACCACTTGTGGACAAATCCAATAATGGTTCGATCAACTTTATGATGCGACGATATGTGGAATTGCAAAATATAAAAAGAATATACAAGACATTTATCAGTTTTGGCTGTATTTGGGTGGGGAAAAAAAACAAAGGTTATAATGATAAAAATTTGGTGGGAATGTTTGGGTTGAGGGTGGTAGAAATGAGTATGGTTTCCGTTGGTGATATTAGTAAAACTTCTGCCAGGGGTTCTCCAAGCCACACTGCTGCCTCTCATCTGATGCTGCCTCCAACTAGTCTGCATTAAAAATAAAATAGTTTTAATTAGAAACCAAATGAAAATCTCAAATTTAGAGGACTTACCAAGGCAACACTTAATAGTGGTTCTGTTAGGTATTGAGATAGTAAAGAGGATTAGCTGTTGACGATAGGGTTCGATAGGGTAATGATGGTTATTAGAGAGAATGGGATACGCATATTTTTGCATGGGCGTAGAGAACGAAGCGAGTTGACGGTTAACCAAATGCCATAAATGGCAGTTAATAGTAGGAGTTATGCCTTTAAAAGGTGGGTTTTGATAGTGATTAAGAAATTCATTTGTAATTTTACTAGAATAGGAATGGTTAAGGAAAAAATTAAGAGATGGAAAACTCCAGAAGTGCGGTTCCCGTAGCCCCATCAAGGTCCGATCTTTATGATCAGATAAAATCGCTTTCAAGTAATTTAAGAACAGAAGAGTTGCAGCAATTAGGGATTGATGTTCAAGCAGAGTTGGATCGTCGTGAAGCAGTTCAACAATAACAGAAGGAAGGGGAAGATCGAAAGCAAAGAGATGCACAATGAAAGGAAAGAATGTATTCTGAGTGGATGCCTTAATACTTGAAGAGACGGGAGAGAAAAGATAGTGAGTGGGAAGCAAAATAGGAGGAAATGGTTGAACGGAAGGCCAAGGGACCTCGATATGGAAGCGATAATGATGAAGATACAGATTCAACTGGTGGATTTGATGTTGATGAAGAGGCTGGAGGAGAAATGGAGACCAGTGACCTGGATTCTGATTATGGATATAGTAGTGAGGAGAGGGTTGTTGAGCGTATTGAGTATGATGAGGAGCATCTAAGAAATCGATTTGAACGGGAAATTTCCAGCCCCAAGAATTACTTGCGAACCATGAATGAAGGAGAACAGATTCCATTAAGTGTGAGTGTCAGGGTTCCTTATTTAGATGAGGAATAAGACTCCAGTGGGACATCTTTAGCGCCGTCTAGCAGCGAGGATAGTGAGCGGTAAAAATATAGGGGGTATCAAGACATGTGGTTAACTCCACAAAGTTACCAGGAGAAGCCAAATTTTCTGGAAGTTTAAAAAGTTTGAAAATGATTAGCAAGTTTTTTGTGAAAAGGCTCTTCTGGCGATTTCCTTGTCTACCCCACTTCTTGAATCTGCAATTGAAGGTGATGGAAAGTTTCTTGCTCTTTGTTTTTTTCTCTTCTCGGCTGGGAATCATATAATGGTGTTTAAGTTCTTGTTCTTGTGGAAGTTTTGGAAAGCATTTGGAACTGGTAGCGATAATGGTGTGAATGTTAAATAGTTGTTTTTCTACAATTTCAATGGTTTCTGTAAATTTGGGCTGCAAGTAATGAAGTTGGTAATGGGTCTTAGGTTTTGGTTTGTAATGATGTTGAACAAGATGCTACTATGTCTGAAGTTTTCTGTACTTTGATGTCTACCTTTAATGTTGTTTTTGAACTCTTGGTTATTGCCCTCAGAGATGTTTGGATAGAATTTATGTTAGGATTTGATACAATTGGAATTGTTTTGTTGTTCTTCTCTGGTTATGAGCTTGATTACATAGCACAAAAATCTGTAATTGAGGCAGCTAACAATGAGGAATACTAGGTGAATGACAGAATTCTGAAGCACTTCTGTAAACATAAAACTGGATCAAACCAAGGCTAAGAATTGAGTTGGCGTCCGATTTGCAGAGCTAAAATCAGATGAAAGAGAAAGTCTGAGGCAAAACCACTTTTGACTCATGCACTTGCTGAAAGCAAGGGTCTTTTACATGGCATTAGAGTTACGCCTGATTGTCCTCATATAAGTCACCTATATTTTTCGCAGACGATTATCTGATTTTCTTAAATGCTAGGCCTAATGAAGCTAGAGTTTTGCACGATATTATAAGGAATTTTAGTAACCTTTTTGGGAAATCTATTAACTTTGAAAAATCAGGCTTAGCTTTTAGTCCAAAAACAGATAATAGGATTAAGAATGACATTGCTAACATTTTAGATATTAAAAGCATGAGACTGCAGGATAAATATTTGGGTGTCCCATTACTTTTGCAGATGAACAAAATGGAGTCGTTCAAACCGTTACTAGGTAAGTTTAAAGATAGATTAGGTATCTGGAAACTGAAACATTTAAACTTAGCTGGTAAAGCAGTTATGTCACAGACTATGCTAGGATCCTTAGCCTCTCATCATATGGATGTTTTTCCAATTCCAAAGGACCTGACTAGGAAAATAGATTCTTACCAAATGCGATTTTGGTGGAATCAAGACTATGAGTCTAAAGGTTTAATTCTTAGAAAATGGGATTATGTTGCGATTCCTAAGAAGTTTGGTGGTCAAAATTTTAAGAAATCTGACATTTTTAACATTGGTTTGCTTGTAAGGCTAGCTTGGAGGATATTAGAATAGTTGGATGCTCCTTGGGTTGTTATTCTTAAACATAAATACTTCATGAATCTAGATCCCCTTACTGGTGATATTCCTACTCATGGCTCCTGGATTTGGAGAGGTATTAGGGAGGGTCTAGAAATAGTAAAATCTAATTATTGCTGGGAAATAGGGGATGGATCTAAAGCTAGTGTATGGAAACATAAGTGTGCTCCTAGATTAGATAATACAGTTGAATCTAGTAGATGTTCTATGAGCATTAGCAATGTTAGTGATCTGATAAATAGTGAAACTAGATCTTGGGATGTTGATCTGCTGAATGCTCTTTTTAATGAGCAAACTGTTAGTCAGATCATCCAAATCAGGATTTACTTCCATGGTATTGATAGGATTAGATGGACTTTGGCCAATAATGGGTGCTTTAGTGTAAAATCTGCTTATAGGTTTATTCTTAATAGCATAATTGATATGTCTTTTGTTCCTAATAACCAATTTCTTTGGACTAGGTTTTGGCAGGTGCAACTTCCTCAAAAGATTCTATTTTTTCTTTGGAAATGTATCCAGAATTTTATTCCAGTTAGTGATCATCTTCATAAAGTCATGCACAACATAAACAGTACTTGTCCTTTTTGTAGGAACTGTTCTGAAACTGCTCAACATCTATTCATTGAGTGTAACTATGCTAAGGATATGTGGATATCTATTAACCCTAACTTATAAAATATAATTCAAAACAAAAACTTGATTAATTGGATTAGGGAATGGTTTGTTAGTCCATCAGGTATAAATGATCATATGCAGAAAAAAATTCAACTTGCAGGAATAGTACTCTGGCATATTTGGAAGACAAGGTGCCAGCTAGTATTTGATAATATACGCATTCCTGTTGTAACTATGTCCATGCAGGTGAAGAAATTTATCTCTGACTGGGACAAAATTTTATCCTCAATGTCTATTAATGGGAAGAATGTACAGGAAAAGGCAGACATGAACATTAGCTGGATTGTTCGTATGTACTCTTTTATGAAAATTAATTTTGATGCAAGCATTCCTTTTATTTAAAAAGGATTGTAATAAATGTGGTCTTTGTCTAATAATGAGGTCTTTTGCAGGTGAATGTGGAGGTACAACAAGCATTCCCTTAACAGCTTTTGATGAAGAGCAGGCTGAAGCTCTAGGTGCTTTGCAGGCAGTCATATGGGCAAAATGAAATAATATTGATCACCTACATCTGGAAGGTGACAACTCAAATGTGATAGCGGCATTGAATGGTGCTTCTACGGCTGTGAAGTGGACTACGATCTCGGTTATTGAGGATACTTTAGTTCTTTTAACTCTTGGAAATGTATATATGTTCCATGGGAAGCAAATAAAACAGATCTTCTATTAGCCAAAGAAGCTTACAATGCTTCAAATAGTTTAGTTAGATTATCAGCTGATTTTGATTTTCTTATGTGGTTAAATTCCTTTCTAGAGGAAGACAGTGTTCTCTAATTTTTATAATTCAATTAAACTATTTTCCTAGTAAAAAAAAAAAAAAAGTTCAGATCTGAAAATGGTGTCCCAAAAATTACCACTATTTTTCTTCTTCAGAAACTAGGCATAGGCCCATCCTGCCCCCTAGCAGCGTAGCCACCGGCTTACTCCCCCTGAGAAAACTCGGCCCCCTTCCCCAGAGTAAATTAGTAATAATTACAAGTATTGGGTTCTACCTCCATGTGAGTATTGTGCATAGTCACACTAGCTTTCCAAAAATTCGGTTGACTAGGTACTAGAATCGGTTCCCCACATATATACGGTATCTAACTTGTATGTGTTGCACATGTAAAAAGGATCGGTTCCCCTTTGCCTAAAAACGTGTTGCACATGTCCATAGGATTGGTTCCGCTTTCTGCTAAAAACTTGTTGCAACTCATACAAGGATCGATTCCCCTTTGTGATAGGTTGCACCTCTTACTAGGATCGATTCCCCTTTACCCAGAGTCGGTCAAACCAATAACCCAAAATCGATCATATCATCTCAGGTGATTACTTAGGATCGGTTTCACTAATAAAAGTCATACCAATACAAAAGTCAGGCCTTTGTGAATAGTTTTACCAAGAATACAAACAAGTCATGGGCGGTTTTACTAATCACACATATTGGTAGTTCAAAAAGTATGCAATGAATAACAATACCAATAATGCTTGGCTATTTCCTTTTCGATTCACAAAATAAGTTCATGAATTTACTTCCTTAAAACACATGTAAAACATTATTTCCTAGAATGAAATCCTCACCTCATACCCATACATAATCACAATAGCATTCAAACGATTATGTCGATGTCTTATCTACAAAGTTTAATGGTTAAGCAATAAACCTCGTATTGTATTCTTTAATACTATGTCTAACTAGAGTGTTCATGCTTCGCAGTTTTGTTTTTAATATGCATGACTTGAAAGATATGTTAGGGAATGAAACATTTCAAGTCAAATATCACTAACCTCAAGTGGAATGATGATGTTGTCATTGTAGCTCCTTGATTCTTCACTTATTCAAGTCTTCGCAATACTTGTAGTGCTTCATATCCTAATACATTCAAGCTAACCTATACGAATTTGAATCTAGTACATAATCAAGCGACTCTTTAAATGAGTTTTGGATCACTAAAATATGACAACCAAACTTGACATACCAACGCTTGGTGGGTTCAACCGAGCTATGCTCTAACAAGATTGGTTCCCCCAAAACTACAAACTTGTTGCACATCTTTGAACACATGGAGTAACGCGTATCTTTTATTTTTCAAAGTTATTCCTTAATAGCTAAAGGAAGAAAATCCCGGATCAAAAAATAAATAAGTAAAGAATCTTTTATTTAAGGTTTTTAATTTTATTTTAGGAAAATGAGAATTAATGATGTGTATGTACTAGTTGGAGATTTTCCAAATAGATTTTCGGTCAATATTTTGGACAAAGCATTTTCAGGAATTATGGAAACCGAATTTTAAATTATATTGCATATCTTGAGAATATTTTCGGTTTTGGAAATTCCTTGGTGTCAAAACTTCCTTGTCTATAAATACTTGAAGTTTGCATTTCGGGCAAACTAATCCTTTGTGACAACAAACTTCCTCAGTTGTGTTGTTACTGGTGAATCCGCCTATTCGGAGAGGAGAGTAACCTAATTAGGCAAAATCTCCTACGGACGCTCAATTTAAAGTCTTCTTTGGGATTGAGAAGCTCTATTAATACATTTGGTGGGAAACTAGATAATTGCGGTTTATCTTTTATTTTCGATTGATTTGATTGACTAACGGTGGTTGAACTTTGATTGCACCTAGTTTGTTTGTGCTTGAGAATCTTCTCTTATGATATAAGATTTACTCAAACTAGATCGAAGTTTCGATAGGGATCTTTAGACTGTTTGTAGATCTAAATACGTCTTGTGATAATCCATTGTTAATAGACTCTGTTCTGTGCGTGATTGATCACAAGAGATTCAAGTTGTTGTGCACAGGTGTTTATTGAAGATCTAAGAAGATTTGAAGACAAAAAAGACTTTAAAGATTTCTGAATTGAGTTCATAATCTTTGGTGTGCATAATACTTGTTTCGGTAAAATAGGATCCAACTATAATCGGTTTATCCTTGAGGTAGATTAGATTGATTATTTTGTAGATCGACATTAATACAATTCTTTGTGATTAAAAGTATTGATTGCAAAATCTTAACAATTACTTTGGTAATTGATAATAAGATAGATCTAAGAACCCGGCGAATAAGTTTATTGAGATAAACAAAAGAGCCTTTGTCGAACTCACATCACTTGGTTGAAAAGAGTTGATACTTAACAGATTTGTTGGTCCTTTACTGTGTGGAATACGAACCAATGGAATTGTTCCAAGTACGTGACTTATTACAGGTCGGAGGCATGGGAATACAGACGGAACTAGGTGAACTATAGGTTTAGTTTCTTGGTATCAACTATACGAAGTTGGTTTGATTTTGTATAGCGGCTTAATCCTGGGAGTATTCAATTCTTGACAAGGTCCCGGGGTTTTTCTGCATTTGCGGTTGTTATTATAATTTTAAGTAAATTACACAAACGTTAATTCCTATTTACTTGATAGCAATCCTATTGTGTTTGGTTAAGTCCAAACCTCTTATCAAGTAAACATACTTTGCCGTTGTATTGTATCGATATCGTATCCATAGACGATCACACGAAGTGTGAACCGATTAGTTGTATTGTCTCGACTCAGTCCATAGACTATCACTTTCGGAAAAGGACTTATAGGTGAAAAAGTTTTAGATTGAGGTATATTTGGGTACTCTCATCTTTTCAATTGGTATCAGAGCAGGCAAACACGAAAAAATATAACAAACTGTGTTTGGTGCGATCCAACCTATAAGAAAATGAATCTAATGAGTGATTCAGTTAACGTACCACCAAGATTTAATGGGATCCATCTTCTATGAAAGATTTTATTCAATCCCAAGATTTTATACTTGGTTATTAATCGAAGATGGATATCAACAACCGATGGATTATTCGGAAACAGAGTTCAAACGTTTAGTGTTTTATACTCATGAATAAAGGATTCTTGCAAAGCAAAATTATGATGGTCTAAATGTCATCATACATGCAATTAGTCATGATCTTTTACATGATGTTCTGACTTGTAGGTCTTCTAAAGAAGTATGGGATATTCTTGAGACTGTATTCGTGGGAGATGATTCTGATAAAGAAGTTATACTTCTTTCCCTTTCATCTGAATGGGAACACCTCAAAATGGATGATAACGATACTTTCGAGGAGTTTAACTCTAAACTTTTTGAGATTGTTAATGCATATTTTTTCCTTGGAAAGGCTATACCTGAAAAGGAAATAGTATTCAAAATTCGCAGATCATTACCATCCAGATACGAATATAAAAAACATGCCAAAATAGAAGCAAATGATCTTTCTATACTTTATCGAAGCTCTCTTGTAGGAAAGTTAAAGATATTTGATAGAGAAATTCTACTGAAGAATCAAACTGAGAAATGTTGCCAAGAGGACAAGGTACCTGTTAAAAAATGGCTTGACTCAACTATTATGCATCTAGAGTAATGAATTAAGGACATCGTATCTATTGATAAATGTGTTCCAGATACATTATCGTTTTGTCATAAAAAGGGTAATGATGAAGTACAATGCTTCAAGTGTCGTAGATTCAGACATATGGCAAAATATTATCCCAGCAGAAGAACTCAAAAGTGCAACAAGGCATACATCTCCACTCTTGATGAAATTCTAGAGGAAGAATCCAATGAAGAAATATATGATTGTAATGCACTTCTTACCAACTCTAACATTGATGAATCATGTGAGTCTAATCAGATTTAATAGGGTCTTGAGTTGGGTATTAAGGAAAATAAAATGTTAAGCCTGGTACTTGAAAACCTTTTGAAATTCCTGTTAGAGAATTGCTCGGTCGAAATCGCATGCGTTACTATCTCAAGCATGTTTTTCAATATTAGTGATCAAAACTATAAAGTCTTGATTTCTAGTCTACTATAGCTAAGGTCTCGGACTAGGATATAAAGTATATTTGAGCTCAAGAACTCCATGTAAATCATCATACAAGACGAAGGACTACTCAAGGAACCAGTGGATCTTCATTGACTAAAAGGTATGTGGAGACTTGAACTTATCTATCACTCGAAAGTCTATCTACTATATCTCCTATCTTGAGACAAAATTCATATTACTATATAGACTAAGAATATACACATGTAATATTTCGAATTGAGTATATCTCGCTTATCTATTTCTCGAAATATGTGTTGGTAAAGCTTTCGCTTTAGCCGAGTTCATCTTTATCTAGTGAAGAAAGTCATGTTATGTTTCAATCACTTTGGAAGCCGCTCTGACGAAAAATATTTTGTGAATAACAACTATATAACATCCTCTGAAAATGTTTCAATAATTGAAATGAGAGTTTAGATATATAACCATTGGGGGATATAAACATTGTTGTGGTAACACATATATGTATAACTCCTTAGTACTTGAACCGAAGTTTGCGAACTTTGTTGATCAAGGGAAACACGAATGTGAGCAGTCAACTCATTCCGCAAACTCAGTCGGCGAACGTGCGTAGTTCTTGAACCCGAGAATTTCTGCTGGAGTTTGTGAACTCTAACTAGTTAACGTGAGTCCGCGAACCCAGTCTGCGAACTTGAGTGGTTATGTCTAAAAACGATGTTCGTGAACTTATCTTAATTAACTAAGGAATGCTATTGCAAACCGTGGCTTTATAGTTCATGAATCGATTCGAGTGAATCACATCGTTTTTTGTTTAATTGTGTCTTGTGTAGTACATGAGATCTCATAGCAACTGAATAACTCTCTAACTAGTTCATTTGAGTCATTTGGACTAGTTATGGTGAAGAAGAATACGGTTGATATGAAAGTTATCATTTGGCTAACCATTTGGTTGACTAGTATTGAAAAACTATTGTACACATTTGGGTACAGTTACACAAACCCAAAATCGTCAAGTACATGTGTGTATGACAAGCTAAGTTTTCGATCTAACTGTTGAGAAATATTAGATTGAATCTAATCAGGTTTTCATCTGACGGTGAATATTGAATGCTTTGTTACTAAGCTAACATTGATTGCAAACCCTGATTTGAAATATTATATAAGGGAGAACTCTAGCATCTGGGAAACCTAATCCCCACACATTCTGTATGATACTAGTTTGCTAAGCTAGAGTCGATTCTCATTTAACCTTTGGTTTTTTTCTCCTAAAACCAGGTTAACAACTTAAATACTTCATTGGGATTGTGAAGCCAGACATATACTATTTTTCTTGTAGTTGTGTGATTTGATCTTGTTGTTTCTATCGTACGAGTACAATTGTAATAATTGGATTGTGATTACTATCTCCAATAGGCAAGATATAAAAGTAATCACAAACATCTTCGTCTCATCGTTTGTGATTCCACAATATCTTTTTTCGCTGTGTCGATTAAGACTAGGTGATTGATAAAACTGAGCTGTTATTCGGGAATATAAGTATGGTTTTATTGATTGGTTCCTGTTCACCTTGATTTATCAAAAGACGGAACAAACTCATAGGTTTATTCGTGGGAGACGGATTTATCTATCTTGTAGACTTTTCTGTGTGAGATAGATTTGTTTATTAAAGTCTTCGACTTTGGGTCATAGCAACTCTTGGTTGTGGGTGAGATCATCCAAGGGAATCAAGTGCATAATATTCTGCTGGGATCAGAGGCGTAGGAGCATAAATGTACCTTGGATCAGTGTGAGATTAATTGGGGTTCAACTACAGTCAAGACCGAAGTTAATTTGGAGTAGGCTAGTGTATATAGCGTCTTAATACAGTGTATGTTTAATCTGGACTAGGTCCCGGGGTTTTTCTGCATTTGCGGTTTCCTCGTTAACAAAATTCTGGTGTCTGTGTTATTTCTTTTTCGAATTATATTTTGTTATATAATTGAAATAATACAGGTTGTGCGTTGTTCAATCAATTAGAATGTCCGACCTTATTGGTTGTTGATTTAAATTGATTGACACTTGGATATTGATCTTTGGTACCATCCAAGTTATCTCTCTATGATTATAACTCGTGAATCATATTTGCTTGAGTAAATCAAATTGAGATATTGAGATAATAACTCCTTGAGTATTTTCTATTGATTGAGTCTAGTTGATTCTCTAGAAAACAACTCGGAGTTGTCCATAATGATTGCTAATCGAAATATTGGGTGAGGTTGTTAGACCCCCAATTTTTCAATTAGTATCAGAGCAGGCAAACACGTTTATAGACCTTACAAGTTTGTATTTGTAGCGATCTGACTCTATGGAAGACAAAGTTTCTTATAACACTTTACTAGGATTAAAAACCAATGGTAAAAGAAGTTCTGATAAACTAGTTATTCTTCAGAAAAGGTTGGATGAACAAATCCAGATCAATTTTGATCTTGTTGCAGAAATTGCAATCCTAAAGGATTTGAAACCCAATTTAAGTTTCTTAATGGATATGAGTAACTATAGTAGTTCCTCTCTAAGGAACCTTCATATATCAGATGAAAAACAACGTGTAAAGTTTGGGAAATCTGATATGACTCAGACCTGTTCTACCAAGATTAAATGTGTTGGTCTATATTTTTTTTGTGATTCCTATAATCACTTTTAACATAAGTGTGTGTCTTTTCAAAAGAGATTAAAAGTTACAAGTGATCTTTCAAAGAAAACAAAACAACTTCTTGCGTCTCTAAAAAGACATACATAACTATTAGAAAACACCAAATAGGATAGCACTAATAGTATGGGAGCATTTGCTTCAAAATAAACGCCACCCTTTCAATGGTTCCTTGATAGTGGATGTAGCAGACATATGACAGGTGATCTTACTTGGTTTGTTTCCGCAGATGACTATGAATGAGGACCAGTAACATTTGGAGATGGAAGATGTTGCTATATAAGTAAGAAGGGAACGATCAAATTACATGGCGTACCTGAAATCCATGATGTAGTCTACATAAAAGGTATGACTGCAAATCTTCTTTCTATTAATCAAATTTGCGACAAGGGCCATCGATTTATCTTCAATGCAAATGGATGTGACATTGTAGACAAAACTGGGAAAGTAATTTTTCAAGGAACTCGTGGTAAAAATAACTGTTATCTTCTCGATACTCAGTTTAGCAATTGTTTCAATTTGACTAAGATGGAATATACACATCTTTGGCATGAACGTTTTGGTCACATCAATTATCGCCTTCTAACTAAGATCATTAACAAAGAACTTGTTAGAGGTGTTCCAAAAATCAATGCAAAGATTGAAGGTGTATGTGGTGCCTGTCAAAAGGGTAAACAAACAAAAGTGCACCATAAATCATCTCGAGATATTCTCACCAAAGCCCCACTTGATTTAATTCATATGGATCTCTTCTGACCAATTCAACAACCCACTGTTGCTGGAAAGAAGTATGCTTTCGTTATGGTAGATGATTACACCAGATTCACTTGGGTTGCATTTCTATCTCATAAGAATGAAACCCTTTGAGAATTCAAGATTATTGTGAGTAGAATCTAGAAAGAACAAGGTCGTAAACTAAAGAAAATTAGGAGCGACCGTGGAACTGAATTCAAGGACACTAAAGTGTTTGAATTTTATGACGAATTGGGGATTACTCAACAATATTCTCCACCCATTACTCCTCAAGCTAATGGATTTTCCGAGAGAAAGAACAGGAATATTCAAGAGATGGCCAGGGTAATGATCCACAAATAAAATCTACCTTTAAGATTTTGGGGAGAAGCTGTTTTTACAGCATGTTACTTGATCAACCGTATTTACTTACGATCTAAAACTCTCAACACTCCTTATGAGTTGTGGTATGGTAGAAACCCCAACTTACACTATATTAGAGTGTTTGGAAGTAAGTGCTACATACTAAAAGATCGAGCGCAGAGAGGGAAATTTGATACCAAAAGTGATGAGGTATTTTCCTTGCCTATGCTTCTGATATTCGTGGGTTCAGAGTATTTAATCTCCAAACACAGGTCATGATGGAATCTTCTAATGTTGTTATTGATGATATTAGTGATTTCCATCATGATAATTCTCCTTCTAAGTTTCCTCCAACAGACACAATTGAGAAAGTCAAAGAAATACCAGAATCAGTTGAAGTCATTCCAACTGCTATTGATCCTGATATTTCTGGTGACGAGGAGAAGAGCTCTGATCAAGCTGCCCCTGACGAACCAGAACGTCTTTCCCCTCCACGACACCTCTGGGTTCAAAGGGATCATGATCCAAATAGTATTATTGGAGGAAGAGATTCTACAGCTAGAACAAGAGGACAACTTCAAAATATTTGTAATTTTGGTTGTTATCTGTCTCTTGTAGAACCAAGCAATATTGATGAAGCTCTTAGTGATCCCGCTTGGGTGAATGATATGCATGAAGAGTTAAATCAATTTCAAAGACAAGATGTATGGGAACTCGTACCTTGTCCCTCCAATGTTAATATTGTTGGTACCAAATGGATATTTAAGAACAAGTCTGATGAATTTGGCACAATTGTTAGAAATAAAGCCAGACTTGTCGCTCAAGAATACTCAAAAATTGAAGGTATGGATTTTGATGAAACCTTTGCACTTGTGGCACGCCTTGATTCCATTAGACTCCTATTATCTCATGCTTGTTTTCTCAAAGTTAAACTTTTCCAGATGGATGTAAAATCTGCGTTCCTAAACAGAATTTTAAAAGAAGAAGTCTATGTTGCTCAACCAAAAGGGTTTGAAAACCTTGACTTTCTAGATCATGTTCTCAAACTCAAAAAGGTTTTATATGGGTTAAAACAAGCACCTAGAGCCTAGTTTGAAAAACTTACTACTTCTCTTATTAGGAAAGGTTTCTCAAGAGGTAGAGCTGATAAGACTTTGTTTACCAAATGGAGTGGGAAAAACGTTGTCATTGCTCAAGTATATGTAGATGATATCATCTATGGATCAACTTCTGAGAAGCTAGCAAAGGACTTTAAAGTTTCACTGGCTAGAGAATTTGAAATGAACAATGTTGGTGAACTGAAAGTCTTTCTAGGATTACAAAAAGATGGAATTTACTTATCCTAGGAAAAGTATGCAAGAGATCTTGTGACACAATTCGGGTTGGATAAGTCTTCTCCAAAATTGACACCTATGCCTACTACTGGTAAATTACATAGAGATGAGAAATGAGCAAAAGTAGATCAAAAGTTGTATCGATCTATTATTGGAACCCTTTTATATCTAAAAGCTACTAGACCTGATATTTCTTTTAGTGTTAGTTGTTGTGCTATATTTCAGGATGATCCAAAGGAATCTCATATTGCAGCTGCAAAAAGGATCATACGTTATGTCAATCACATTGTCGGGTATGGTGTATCCTACACTTTTGATACTAATACTGACCTTTCCGCTTATTTTGATGCTGATTGGGCAGGATGTGTTGAAGACAGAAAAAGTACATCAGGGGGTTTCTACTATGTAGGACTGAATCTTGTTGCTTGGCACAGTAAGAAACAAAATTCACAATCCCCGTCTACATGCGAGGCAGAGTATATTGCTGCTGGGTCATGATGTACACAACTTTTACGGATGAAACAAATATTGGCAAACTATGAAGTTGATAATGGAATAATGAAGATCTTTTGTGATAACTCTAGCGCGATTCGAATCACTAAGAATCATGTTGAGCACTCAAGAACAAAGAAAATTGACAAAAGGTACCATTTTATTTGAGATCTTTATGAGAATGGTATCATAAATATGGAATTTGTGCCTTCCGAACAACAGTTGGATGACATCCTCACCAATCCATTAGATACTTCCACTTTTCAACACTTAAGGAAGTCTATTGGTGTTATTTCGGTTCATTAGATATTTCAGTAACTCTTGCCCCTGTGCTTATATCGATCTTTTGGGCAATTGAGTTGGAACTCCGGTAGGTGTATGCCTTGTTTGTAGTTGATTCATCTATTATTTTCTGTAAGTGTGAATAAATCCTTCCTTTCTTTTGAAATTAAGGTCACTCTTGTTGTTCATTTGGGAGTGACATAATATGGGGGATAGTTCTTTTGAACTTGTGCTTAATTGCCAAATCTTTATGGGGAGTGTGGCTGTGGAATATTAGAGGGGTTATCTTGCGCCTTTATAAACTCCTTGATGAATTCATTTAGCTTCGGCTTTATGATTGCATCTAAACAAGATGATATACATTTACCTTTGGTCATGAAATGTCTCTTACGGAAATTTCATTACCTTTGCCAATTTTATTGACAAAAAGGGGGAGAATTAATATGTAGTGCACATTACAAATACATATGGTTTTCGGATCATTATGTAAGGGGGAGTGGTTTCCATGTGAGATGGAGTATTGACTAAGGGGGAGTGAAGTATCACCATAGTATTGTTGTTGAAGTTGTGATGCAATTGGACTTTGACGCTGTGTAATAATACTATGACACTGTATAACAATGATTGAGAACCAATGCTTTTCTCATTATTATAGCTACGAATTTTCAACAACGATGATGCTAAACTAACAACCTTTGGAATCATTGGACTACTTGGAAGTGATGAAGATTTCGAGTATTGTTGAAGATTAGACATGTGGAATAGGATCTACAAAGTTTATTTACATATTTTTTTTATTCCATATGTATTAATAGTTTTGCCACTAAAATTGACAAAGGGGAAGATTGTTAGAGCATTGCTCGGTCGAACTCGCATGCGTTTCTATTTCAAGCATTTTTGTCAATATTAGTGATAAAAACTATAAAGTCTTGATTTCTAGTCTACTATAGCTAAGGTCTCGGACTAGGATAGAAAGTGTAGTTGAGCCCAAGAACTCCATGGCAATCATCATACAAGACGAAGGACTACTCAAGGAACCAGTGGATCTTCATTGACTAAAAGGTATGTGGAGACTTGAACTTATCTATCACTCGAAAGTCTATCTACTATATCTCATATCTTGAGACAAAAGTCATATTACTATATAGACTAAGAATATAGACATGTAATATTTCGAGTTGAGTATATCTCACTTATCTATTTCTAGAAATATGTGTTGGTAAAGCTTTCGCTTTAGCCGAGTTCATCTTTACCTAGTGAGGAAAGTCATGTTATGTTTCAATCACTTTGGAAATCTCTCTGACAAAAAATAGTTTGTGAATAACAACTATATAACATCCTCTGAGAATGTTTCAATGATTGAAATGTGAGTTTAGACAATATAACCATTAGGGGATATAAACATTGTTGTGGTAACACATATATGTATAAGTCATTAGCACTTGAACCGAAGTTTGCGAACTTTGTTGATCAAGTGAAACCGGAACGTGAGAAGTCGACTCAGTCCGCGAACGTGCGTAGTTCTCGAACCCAAGAATTTCTGTTGGAGTTGTAGCTCGGTTTCAGTCTGCGAACTCGGTTCGCGAACTGACGGAAGTTCTCGAACCCGAGAATTTCTGCTGGAGTTTGTGAACTCCAACCGGTTAACTTGAGTGGTTATGTCTAAAAACGATATTCGTGAACTTATCTTAATTAATTAAGGAATGCTATTGCAAACCGTAGCTTTATAGTTCATGAATCGATTCGAGTGAATCACATCGTTTTTGCTTCAATTGTGTCTTTTATAGTACATGAGATCTCATAGCAATTGAACAACTCTCTAACTAGTTCATTTGGACTAGTTATGGTGAAGAAGAATATGGTTGATATGAAAGTTATCATTTGGCTAACCATTTGGTTGACTAGTATTGAACCAACTATTATAAATGTTTGGGTATGGTTACACAAACCCAAAATTGTCAAGTACATGTGTGTATAACAAGCTAAGTTTTCGATATAACGGTTGAGAAATATTAGCTTGAATCTAATCAGGTTTTCATCTAACGGTGAATATTGAATGCTTTGTTACTAAGCTAACATTGATTGCAAACCCTGATTTGAAAGACCATATAAGGGATAACTCTAGCATCTGGTAAACCTAATCCCCACACATTCTGTGTGATACTAGTTTGCTAAGCTAGAGTCGATTCTCCTTTAACCTTTGGGTTTCTTCTTCTAAAACCAGGTTAACGACTTAAAGACTTCATTGGGATTGTGAAGCCAGACCGATACTACTTTTCTTGTAGTTGTGTGATCTTATCTTGTTGTTTCTATCATATGAGTACAATTGTAATAATTGGCTTGAGATTTCTATCTCCGATAGGCAAGATAAAAAAGTAATCAAAAACATCTTCGTCTCATCGTTTGTGATTCCATAATATCTTTTTTCGCTCCGTCGATTAAGACTATTGTGAGGTGATTGATAAAATTGATCTATTCTTCGGGAATATAAGTCTGGTTTTATTGATTGGTTCATGTTCACCTTGATTTATCAAAAGATGGAACAAACTCATAGGTTTATTCGTGGGAGACTGATTTATCTATCTTGTAGACTTTTTTGTGTGAGGCAGATTTGTTTATTAAAGTCTTCGACTTTGGGTCGTAGCAACTCTTGGTTGTGGGTGAGATCAACTAAGGGAATCAAGTGCGCAGTATCCTGCTGGGATTAGAGGCATATGAGCATAACTGTACCTTGGATCAGTGTGAGATTGATTGGGGTTCAACTACAGTCCAGACCGAAGTTAATTTAGAGTAGGCTAGTGTCTGTAGCGTCTTAATACAATGTATGTTTAATCTGGACTAGGTCCCGGGGTTTTTCTGCATTTGTGGTTTCCTCGTTAACAAAATTCTGGTGTCTGTGTTATTTGTTTTCCGCATTATATTTTGTTATATAATTGAAATCATACAGGTTGTGCATTGTTCAATCAATTAGAATATCCGACCTTATTGGTTGTTGATTTAAATTGATTGACACTTGGATATTAGTCATTGGTACCATCCAAGTTATCTCTCTTTGATTAAGACTCATGAATCATATTTGCTTGAGTAAATCAAATTGAGAGATTGATATAATAACTCCTTGAGTATTTTTTATTTATTGAGTCTAGTTGATTCTCTATAAAACAACTCGGAGTTGTCCATACATATTTCTAATCGTAATATTGGGTGAGGTTGTTAGACCCCCGATTTTTCAATTCCTATCAGATAAAACATGTAAGGTAAAATATGAACAAGAAAAATTGGGTGAAAGAACCAAAAGAATCAGAAACTAGTTTTTCTGATAATATGACAAGTTCTTCATGTGGAAGAAATAGCCACACCGCAATTTTCTTTGGAAATAAATTTATCAAGGCACTTCATAAGGGGATAGGGTTTTTGAAGTCTGGTAAGTTTATGAGATCTCAAAAGGAAGTTGCAAACTCTTGCAATTACAAGAGAAAGAAAGGTTAAAAGGAAACACAATTTACTGTGTTTATAAGTCATCCTAAGGATGTCTTTGTTAACTATGGTGAGAATAATTCTCACCTCAACACACACTTGTAGTTGCATAAAATCCTACACTACACCCTTGTTAAGAATTTGTAATAACCAACTCAAATTTGAAGATTAAGAACGACACTTTTTTATTTGATTTTCAGAAATGTTTACAAGAAATGTAAGAATTCAAGAATACAACTATTCTCTTCAAGTTTCTCTCTCCTCAAGACTTTCTCAACTCTCAAAAATACATCATCCTTTTCTGGACATATTGGGTTTCTATTTATAGGGTAGTTATATAATGGATGGCAGCTAAGTTTTCCTCTTATTTCGGATTTGTTCTGCGATTGTACCACGATAGTTACGATGTTCATTCTCGCAAGCTTTGTAACCATCGCGGGACAAACATGCTTTTCTCATATTTTCTTCAATCGTCAGCTATTACGTCACTCTTTTGACTGCTTTTGTGACATTCACAAAGTGTTAAAAAGATTGCGGTGATGCTCGCTGGGAGGTGTTATTAATTTCGCAGAGAAGTGTTGTAGCGATATTCTGGTCCTACATCTTGCCTCTTCTCATGTCTTCTTCGCAAAATGGAGAGGATATGAGAATCTTCAACTCTTTATAGTGCTCGCAGCTTGTTTTCTTTCCATATTTTCTTCTCGACATAGCTCTGTTATTTTAGCTTGACTGCCTACATTGTTGTAAATTCTTCTTTTTACTGACACGTCTCTAACCAACAAGTCACCCCCTTTTGCCTATAAAAGGTAGGATTAGGTTACAAAACTAATTTTCTTCTTTTAGTTTTCTATCTTCTTCATCTGTTTGTTTTGTTTTCCGTCTGCAACTTTTCTTCTTCCTCATATTCTCCTGCTACTGTTCTAATGGAGTCATCAAGGTATGCTTTTCACTTATGATATTTGTTTGAACCAATTTTTACTCATATCTTCCACTCTTCTCTATTTGATTCCTCATAATTCTCATATTATGTTTTCTTCAGTGGAGCTACTCCTAATGCCCAGTCTGTAATTCAAAACCCTAACTCTCGTAAAAGACCGACTGAAAAGACGAAGAAGAGTTCTTCGAGTAATAAGGTAGTAAGAAACACATTTTATCTCTTAATAACAATATTGTTGCCTCTGTTTCTTATCTAAGTTATTATTCGCAGAATGACGAGCGTATCGCTAGACCTACTAAAAGATTTCGTCAAAACAAAACTCTTGAGGCTGATTTCATCATTCCATAGTTAACGTCTGCGAGAGCTACTCCCATTTCCTTGCAATCAGATCTTCATTCTTCTGTTTGCGAGAATATCGATGTTAACATCCCTGACTCCTTGTTAAATAAAACCCTCATAGTTGTTGTTAATAATATCCCCTCCAATCCTTTACAACCTTCAACTGTTACTTTTCCAAATACCCCTCCCTCTGATGATGCCACCATTACAAATAACCCAAATCTTCAACTCGCCATTCTTAATACTTCTTCCTCTACACCTCTTCCTTCATCTAAAGAAACATCAGTTGGGGTCGATGTTTCTTTTGAAGTTCTATCTAATATTTTAGATGATGCTAGAAAATCTTCTACTGATCCTCTCAAACATATTGTTTGCGATACTTTAACCAAATATTTTGGTTCTGATGGATCTTCCTCGCGAGCAACTTTATAAAATGAAATTGAAGTTTTAAAGAGAGACCTTCACGTTAAGACTTCAGAATGTGATATTCTTCATCAACAGCTTCGCAACTCTTCTCTTGACTGCGAGAATCTTTGCGGAAAAAACAAGGAGCTGAAACGTATAATCAATCTTCTTGCCTCTGTCTTTTCATTTTTCTGTTTCTAGTAAATTTTCATCTTCCCTATACTTAAGTTTTTTTCTTAAATTCTTGGCTTGCATATTTAGTTTTAAATCAGAGTCGATTCATTGAAAGACTTAAATTTGAATTTATCGCTGAAGAAGCTCGTGTTGAAAAAGATTCTTGAATGGATAAGTTTAATAGGCTAGATAATCTCTACACATATTCAGTTTATCAAATAGATAATCTCACTAATGAGAATAATCAATTATCACAGAGCCAACATTTATTAAATAGCGAGGTTACTCGCCTCTCATACTTGTTAATCAAAGCTAATTTGACGACAGAATCTTTATCAGATGAGAATAGAACTTTATCTCAAGAAAAACATAAATTTTCAAGCTTGATGGCGATTTCCTCGCAACAATTGAGTAATCTCCAAAGAATATGCGATAATCAAGAGCAATCTCTACGTTCTCTTAAGGATGAACTCAAGGAAGTAACTGAATCATCTGCCGCTGAGAAGGATAAACTCATCAAGGGTAGGTTAACTCTTAGTTTAAAGTCCAGCAAGCTTCAAGATCAATACTCCCAATTAAAATAATCTTATTCTTTATTAGCAAAGGAAAACTCGTATCTACGCACCAAAGAAGAAAACATGAAATCTCGTCTGAAGGGTATGGTTGGCGATAAATTTGATGACGCTATGAACCAATGGGAGAACTGTTTCTTTACATTAATCCAAAACTTAACCTCTCAAAAAGAAGGTAGTCAATTGTCTGCCTCATTTGTTGATCTTTATGTCACATTTTATGTTATGTTTCTTGCGGGATCTCTGTCTGAATAATCTTTTGACATTTCTATTGCTCGCAGAATCTGAAATAAGCCTTCACTCTACTATCTCTGATTTGACTGATAAACTGGACAAAGTTCGCAAAGAAAACAGGGTTCTCACTTTTGATTTTGTAAAATGTCGCGATGTGGAAGAAAGAAGACTTGATTATCTTGAATACTTCAAAAATATAGAGATTAGAAATCGTGATAGAGGTTTCCTTCGCAAGGTCCACCTTAGTGCTGAAGTTCTCGTGGACAAGATTCTAATTTCTCAATCTCTCCCTACTGTATCTGTCCCTCCTCTAGAAGTTGATGATGATGAAGTTCCTCTTCCCATGGATAAGGAACTAGAATATGCCAACGGTGAAGAAGATAGTGAAGAAGATTTTTCTCAGGAAGACCCAAAAGAAAAAAGTCCTCCTAGAAAAGTAACTATAGGTGGTGAAGCAACTGTAAACAATGAAGGAGAGACTCGCAAAGATATGAATGTTGATGAAGTTGATCATGCTGGCAAAAATAATGAATCTGGCGAGACCAACGCTGAAGTTTAAATTTTTTTTTTTTCTTTTCTTTTCCTTCTTCTTCCTTGCGATCAATGTAACCTTTTGCAACTTTAGAATCTAACTTTTACTTTTGCTTTTGCTATTTTGAATGTTTCAAGAAAGATAATGAGATTTTTGTTTTTCCACTCCTCTTCTTGCCCTTCATTATATTTCTTGCGATGGTGAATTATTTCCTGTATCTGCGATTATAGAAATGGATCTGCGATGTAACGAAGGTTTCTTGCGACATCTTCCGCTAAAAATCCTGATCTGTAAATAATGTTTCTGTAAAATCTTGAAGGAATATTCTTTTTCATATACTCTCCTGAGAGAAACAAATAAAATAGTTAATGTTTGAGATTGTTCTGTTGGTCTTATTTTGCCTTCCTAGTTAAAGGTCTTATTTTGCCAAACTTTTCTTTCTGCGACAAAATCGCAGGACGTCTTTACATTTGTATGTAAAAACCCATTCATCTTACCTTATCTTTGTTTTTTTAGAATTTTCTGTGACAATATGACAGGTCTATATTATTTTGCGAGAATGAAGTCCTGTGACATTGCCGTCTTGCGATGAAATCGCAGGATGTCTTTACACTTTCATATAAAAACCCATTGATCTCATCTTAACACTAGTGGAAAATGGAAGTTAAACCACTGCCAAGACAAGAGGTATTATCATCCAAAACGACTGTTTTTAGTAGTTGGAATCTGGGAGTCGTTTTTTCCAAAACGACTGTTTCTCACAGAAGTTGAAATCCTTAAAAATACGACTGTTTCTAACAGTCAATTGATACCACTGACATTCACAGTGGTTTTTAAAGTTTTAAATTAGAAAATATAAAAATTAATCGGCAGTTTTGAGAAGTGGTTTATATGGGCTGAATACTTTTAAAAAATCTGATTTGTCTGAATCCCAGTCTGACTAATTTATCATCTGACTGGTCTGAAATTTTAAATTTAGAAAATATGATTCACAACTTATTTCTAACTGGCATAAAATTTGAAATTCACTAAATTTGAACTTTAATAGATGCTCATTTGATAACAAAACATTCACCACTCAATCCAAATTCGAAATAAGTTTACAACAGTAACTCGATTTACATCAATCGAGCTGACAATTAGTAAAAAATACCAAAAAGTGAATTTGCACAGGTAACGAATTCACCGCATTCTAAGTTATAATTATACTTGAGCATTCTTAAAACATAATTTTCTTACAATCACTGAAACCCAACCTATAGACAAAAGATGATCTGAGCTCCCCAACTGAACGGAATTTTATCCTGCATAAAAAATAAGTTTGGCGTTAAGCTTTAATAATAATAAAAAAATCCTAACAACATAGTATGACCTAAACATATTCCTAACCACTTCAATTTCAAACCACTGTTGACCTCTTACAGACAAGTGCATGTTGAAGGAACCAAAAATCTGCAACAATCACTACACCCATTCACAACTAACGGAATATGGAAAAAACAACACACAAGAATGTGGATTGATGTGCTTACTGCAAACCCAAAGGATAGCATAAAAATACAAAAAAAACACAAATAGACAGACCATTACATGTGATGCAAGCATTTCCAGCATAGAGAATATAAAAATAAGAAAAATTCAAGAATTCAGTTGAGATATATTACCTGATCTCTATCCAATACTCGTCGTCAGCTAAAGATGTTAAAGAAAGAAGGTTGATTCGTGGTTGCAGCAAACACATATGGATCTTCATAAGCATTCACCTTTAGGCCGGATCTTTTGGGAGATTCTAATACAAGATGCCAATGCTTTCTAGTCTCATCAACGCAATAAAAGACTTGGGCAGCTTGAGAAGCATGGATGAAGGGTTCGTCAACTTCTCTTAAACTTTTCGAAGTTGACGAACCTCGAGTTTGTCTATGCATCCACATATGATCCTATTGTTTTGTCTTCGACACGGACCCAGTCATAGAGAAAAACAACTTCTGTGAAGTCTTCATAATCGAGCTCAAGTATCTTTTTCAAAATGGCAAAGTAAGAAGTATCATCGCCCACCAAGTTGGTATCTTTGGCGCTTGCTCTAAAGTTGGTGAAGGCATTCATTGTCACTCCACTATTTTGTGTAGTCATAAGCTGCTCTGCCTCTGCTGTATAAAAAGATAACCATTCACCGAATACGCTCTATAGGAAACTGTCTTGAAGGATGGACCAAGTACGAGCCTATGAAAATCTGTCATGGGAGTGCCTAGAAGTTGATCTCTTAACCAGGGAATGTAATCCTGACGCTTACTCCTTGATCTTCTGTTAAAAGTATTACTGTATGCCTTGTATTTCTTGTGAAACAATAAAGACAATGGTACATGACAGGGTTACTTCATACTATACAGATTATATGGTCAAGATGGTGTAAAGAAACTGTTGACAGACAAAGTTAAAGATTTTACTTACTCTTCCCATTCAGTATTTTCATCTGAATGTCTCAATACCCAAAGACGAACTTGTTGATGCGGTAAGGAAGTTAACTGGTATGGTTTTCCTTGTGAATTAGGAGGTTCTGGACCTTCATAAACCTCATCGTGCAATGATTTCTTTCCATGACACTTATAAGACTTTTGATTACCCTCGGGAATGAACTCCATCCAATGGCGCGCTCCTTCATCGACCTCATATTGTGCAGTTATAGACCCTTCAATATAGGTTTTGTTCCGACCATAAACCTTGTAGGTTCTCATCATCCTGCACATATAATGAGTAACACAATATATATAAGGTATACAAAAGTTCATAAAGTAATAAAGAAACCGAAAGGGTCAACAGTTAAAATAATTATACCTCTCAAAAGGGTACATCCACCTAAATTGAACTGGTCCCAATGTTAGTTCCTCTTCGGCCAAATGTACGACAAGATGAGTCATCGTAACAAAAAAAGCCGGTGGGAAGTACATCTCAAACACACATAAAGACTCCACAACACGTTCATGCATTAGACGAAGCTCTTCACGATCAATAACCTTAGAACAAAGAACTTTGAAAAACAATGACAATTGACGTATTGCCTCACGCAAAAGCTTATGCTCTTTGAAACAGTACATTAGAAAAATTGGCATCAAACCCTGCATAAGCATGTGGTAGTCGTGGGACTTCAAACACTTAAATTGTAACTCTTTCATATCCACTTTGGTTTTCCAGTTTCCACTATAACCAATAGGAACTTTCAGTTTGCTAAAAGTTTTACAGACTAGTTCTCTTTCAGTCTTATGCAAGCAATAAGGAGCAGGGGGCGTTCTACTTTACCATTTATTTCCGTCAACCACAAGCCAGGTTTTAAGTTTAGGAGTTCCAAATCTTTGCGCGCTGGATCCCCATCCTTAGACTTATCTTTGTGGTTCATGAAAGTCCCAAACAAGTTCTCTGCAAAGTTCTTTTCTACATGCATCACATCCACATTATGACGAATTTGCAGAAACTAAAGTTAAGAATAACTAAGTTAGCAAAACTTACAAATAACAAGAACATATTGATTAAAGTTATCAAATGCCTAAAAATAACTACATATTCACATACCTTCCAATATGGCAGATTGTATAGAATTGATCTCTTCGAATACGGAGAATCAACTAGTGACCGCCTTACCATCTTCCCGAATTCCTTACTTATTGTTGCAGTCCTATCAAAAAATTCAACGCCACTCAAACGAATTGGTGCACCTCTCTCTTCCTTAAATCCATTGAAATTGTTGGTTTCACGTCTGTAAGGGTGAGACCGATCTCTTAAAAATCTTCTATGACCCATGTATGCAAACTTATTACCCCATTTTAGCCTAAGAGCCTCAGTATCTTCACCACACACCGGACAACCAAATTTTCCAGATGTTCTCAGACCAGACATATACGCATAAGCCGGATAGTCATGTATACACCACATTAAAATTGCTCTCATTTTAAAGGAAGTCTTTGTGTGCGCATCATACGTCATCTTTCCTTTTAACCATAACTCAATTAACTCATCAATTAAGGGCTGCAAATACACATCAATATTGCCATTAGGACCACTTGGACCAGGAATAAGTAGTGCTAACAATGTAAAATCTTTTGATGTGCATAACGATGGAGGAAGGTTAAAAGGAAAAACCATGACGGGCCAAGTACTGTGCGTAGTCATCATTCCAAAAGGATTAAAACCATCGGTGGCTAGTCCTAGACGCACATTACGTTTCTCAGCAGCAAACTCAGGCCACTTCCTATCAATTGACTTCCAAGAAGAAGAATCCACAGGATGTCGCATGTGTGTAATAATTTCTTCAACATTAGAATGATAGTACATCTGCTCAGCAATCCACAAAGTACCATACCAACGTTGTAACCTTTCAGTAATTGGGAAGAACCTTAGTTTCTTCATTGGCACTTTTCTAGCATTTGGATCACTTCCTTCAGGAGGTACTTGCCATCTACTTGCATGAAATTTAGGACACTCATCATAATCAGCATACTCTTTTCGATAAAGTATGCAATCATTAGAGCAAGCATGGATAATTTGTACTGGCAAATTAAATGGCATAAGCATACTCTTAGCTTTAGCACATGTAGATGGTAACGTATTCCCTTCCGGTAAAATAGTTTTCATAAATTTTAATAATTATGTAAAAAAAATATTGGAACATTGATACCTTGCTTTCATACTAAGCAACTCAATCACCGTCGACAATTTTGTATGTTCACCACCACAATCTGGATACAGGGGTTGTAATGCATCCAACATCCTATTTATGAAATCGACATCAACACCATCTTCATAACTAGCACCATCACCGCCTTCTACATTAGAACCATAACCTTCATCGACATTAGCATCAGAACCATCTTCATCAACAACACCATTTTCATGGTTACCATACTCAGTGCGACCTAGTGTGTCCAAGAACAAGTCGACCATTCTCGGAAAAGAAGCTCCATTCACAACATTATTAGTGGGTAATGCATTAGCTCTAACAGTGAAATTATTGTCACGAGGTTTCTCACCATGATGGATCCACGTTCGGTATGTCACATCGAACCCATGATCAAGAATATCCCCATGTATTTCATCAAGAGTTTTTGGTCGACTATTGTAATTCTGACATTTCATGCAAGGACAATGAAATTGATTTATATTTTCCCCAAGACTGTCAGATGTAAATTGAATGAAAGATTTAACGCCTTCAACAAACCTCGGTGAACCCTTACGTGCGGTGAACCATTCTTTACTAGGAGGATTTATACAACGTTCTGACATCTACAAGTGAATGACAAAAGCAATCAGTAGATACTAAAGTAAGAACACCAATTACAGACTAAAGTAAAATGCTACAAGACACCAATTAAAGACTAATGTGAAGATTCACTGACAAATAAAAAATTATGCTTCTCCTAAAAATAACAAGCAGCAGGATACCAATTTCCAAAAGTTTTCACCACTAGAAACCCCAAATTTAAGAAATCAATTTATCTAGAGTTTTCACCACATAAAATCAGTTCAAAAACCTAATTAAATAAGAATTTATCTAGAATTTCCAACTGAATTAGAAATCAATTAAGATATAACTAATTATATAATTGAACCAAGTAGATTTCCTAATAATTTTGAACTCAAGTACATACCCTAATATGAGATCCGGAGTTTTTCGATCTAATATTGTGCTTAGAGTTGTTAATCCTTCATAAATCCCCTGAAATCAGAACCCGACAAGTAAATACGTGCGAAACTCTAATAGATTTATCTCATGTATGTGTCATTGATTATCTTCAAAATTTGAGAGAGAATGAGAATAACATGTTTCTCAGATGGGAATGAGAGAGAAAGACGAGATAAGGTTTCTTTTTTCTTTACAGATTTGTTTCAAAACCTGACTATAATAGTCGAATTTGAGTCAGATGACAGCATCACCTTACTGGGCTGAAACCTTTACATGTCTTTAGAATCCTCGTTGATGTCCAATTCCATATCAACAATACTTTCCCTATTGCCACTCAGCTGATAAGAACCTTGTGGACAAGTTTCAGAGGAAGAAAACATTTTCGCCGTGGATATATCAGAAGTTTCACTCCTTAAGCCATCGCTAAATTTCTCAAATAGTTTTATAAAGGCCCTTAAAATATTCTCAATAGCATGCCAACAACCACACAAATTTTGGCAAATGCATTTTTATGGGAACTGTAATAAGACTTGAGATCACTGGACATACTACAAATAATAGGATCTGTAATCTATAAAGACAAACTAAGTTACAAACTACAAGTACTAGATTTCAGCAATTTATAAACAACAAGAATTGAAATTGATATATGAATGCTTTTCATATGAACTGATAATGGGATCTGTAATCTATATATGATAATGGGATCTGTAATCTATATATGAACTGACATTGAACAAGTGATAACTGACCATGATAATATTTCATTAGATAATAGCAGGGCTATAAAACCTGCTGAAGCTACATAATAAAGATTGGGATTTGAATTTCTTCTTTACAAAGAAGAAAAGAGACTACAAAAGAAGAGAAGAAACTCAAAACCACAAGTTACACCATATCCAAAATACTCGCATCGGGATCAACTGTCCCAAATTACTTACACCATATCCATATATTCCTTCAAAAATCTGCATCAAGTACTACTGGCCAAGGTCCAACAGAGTGCTTGGGCCACAAAATCTTGTCACCATGTTTCACACTGGAAAGAGTTCCTTCTCCAATGCAGAGCGGCTCAGTGTGTATCAATACTTCATCAATGAGGACGAGAAAATAAAAATCATCATTTTCATCAGCATTCCTATCAATACGTCCAAATGCAACTGCACCCTTGCGCATATTTCTTAATACAACGTACTGGACTCTTTGACCATCCACATTCATTGGCTATAAACAAAAAAACACATCCAATAATAAGAAACAATCCAAACTAATTGTTCTAAGTTGATCATTTTAGTTTAAATAGGACCAGTGTTCATTCATTGTTTTCCAGTGCTAACTAAAGGTGTTAAGAATATATACCTGAGTCATATTATTAGCATTGTTGGTGGCAAGGTTGAGATTTAAGGCTCTTAGCTCCTCAACTGTCTCCTCAAGATTACGGACACGATTTTCTACAGAAGCAGTCTTCAATTTCTCCTTATGCAGTTGCTCCCTACTAACTGCAGATGCACGTAACTCAGTCTTAGAGACCCCACCTCCCAGGCCTCGAACAACACCACTTCCATCACGGCCAAGTACATATCATCAGATATATAAAATTAGTTAGTACCAATTTTATTATAAAATACATCAATATATAATCATCTCAACACACCTTCGCAACTGCATCCTTATCTAGATCGGTCTCGCCTCTAAACTCATCTGTTTCATTCAACTCCCTCACCTTTCGCTGCACAATATAACCAACATTATGCATATATAAGAGGATAACAAATATTGGAAATAGTCAATCCAATTTAGTCATTAAACATAGAACTTACCACATAATCTCTTGATGTTACTTCATAAGATAGGGGATCGAACTGTACACGGTCCTATTCAGACATTTCTCGGTACACATGTGTATCCAGGTACACGTCAACCCTTAATACCTTACCAGTAGGACTTGATTGTTCCATTTCATGTCGACGTTGTGCAATACCACGCCTACCGGTACTGTGTGCAGCTTTTAGCTTTGACCTTGCTGTCTTCATCTTGTCCCTAACCTCCTTATCTTCGCCTTTACTAACAATATCAACAAAGGCATCCCAGTCTTCTTTCTTCAAATTTTTGGGTATCTTGTTTCTCATTTCAGCAACACTGGAACAGTCATCACATATCTCCCTTAGTTTAGTCTTCGCATTTTTCCATGAAAGATTTTCCATTTTCAAAGCTTTGGCCTTGATATATTCAGGAACCATGTATGCATTGGAGAGACTCCTCCATATTTCTTCCTTCAATGCCGGGGGAACTTTCTTCCAACTTTTATATGCTGGTGGGACGAGATTTCTGGTTATTTTCCCAAGCTTGGTGGCATACGTCCTTTTGGTAGGTCCTATAGGTTGGCATATGTCATTAAAATCAATTGGTAGACGCTGATCACCTATACAGAACAATACAAAGTCATTAAAATTTCTAAGAAAACTTGAAATAAGTAACCTATTTAGGGAAGTAAGATAAAACAGCTACATTACTAATCATGCTTTCTTCACTAATTTCAGGTTCACTATTTGTCTGACATAGAGCCTCATGCCACGGCTCTGAACCTCCACTAGGAGAATGTTCACCCTGAGACGATGGATGAGACCCAGACCCTCCACTTGAAATCGGACTTCTTCCATGACTGTCTGAACCATTAGTAGATGGAGACCTTCGTGTA
Organism: Papaver bracteatum; assembly: GCA_023529315.1. Lineage (NCBI taxonomy): Eukaryota > Viridiplantae > Streptophyta > Magnoliopsida > Ranunculales > Papaveraceae > Papaver > Papaver bracteatum. The sequence goes on from JAJJWX010003671.1 coordinate 1,965,525, forward strand.
TCAACCAAAGGAGTCCAGGTTGGTTGATTTGTGGTAGGAGTTCCAGATCGACGAGCTATGATGCTACTTCTAGGTCCCCTAGCCATATTATCTGATCAAAAAACCCATAATAAGCATCAATACAAAAACTGCAGCAGTGGTACACAATATCATGACATAAAACGATTATATGTAAACATCTTAACCCATCATAACTAACGCCGCCACCATCGTTGATGTCGCCGAAAATGGTGGTTACCTTCTACTGTTCTACACCCTAGAATTCATTCGCACATGAGGAACATTTAAACCAAACAGTTAGCATGCATTCTTTACCATCCAGACAAACAAAGCATGGACCGACGTTATGGGGTAAATAAATACTATGGACCTATATGCTAATTAATGGCAGCGAAATGCTTATATCAACAAGTCACCAATGATTTCATACAGGTCACAATAGGATACAGAGCATTTCTCACAACAGACGTATGAGTAGTAATGAGCAACTATCTATATGAGACGTCAAAATGAAAGCTCGATTCATGGACAAGACATTAACTTAGCATCTTAGGATTAATGACTGCAAGCAATACGGAGAATCCATGTGGGGTATAAAACCAAAGTATAACGGAGCAAATCAGACTACGATGGACTTTCACTTGTGATTATTATTCATTCTAAAATCATGAAGTATTTGGTCTATGTATATATAAGACATGAATCAAGTTATTAGCATATGAACTCGATCCGAGCAAAGGCAAGATCATGCACAACACAACTTGCAAAATAACAAAGAACAGAGTTAAAAGAAAATCATTAATCAAAAGAGATCAACTGTACTTTTATTAGTTATCACATGCATCCATCATACAATTGCCATTTTTCTCATAAATGATATTAGTCTCAGGGATTATGATGTCGCTTAGATAAGGATGATTCAACAAATTATGGAAACTCATCCTGAATCTGGATTAAATAACACACTGTCCAAGTGACAAGCTGTGATAATTAGCTTTGGTGTATAAAATGGCTCATATCAGGCCCTCCTTGAACCAAGTTTTTTGAATAAAACATTGAATGCTAAATCACATAAACTTATGGGAAATTTCATTGGACGATCTAACCTATAGTTCATACAGGTGTACGCTATATGCTCAGACAATTTCCTATTGCCGGGATGGATTTCAAATGCTAGGTTTCTATCTTTCTCTTCAAACCTACTTATTATTCATTGAAGGTATATATAATAATAATCACTCCTCATCTGTCACACTAGCTTATAAGTATTACCAGATTAGATTGAAACATTTGGCGATTACTTTGGTGTGTATTGTTTGTTTGAGAAATTAACAAAAAAAAAATCATAATTTGGAATCAATGATGACTGTAAATGCTTCATACCAGAGCATCCTTGAATCAAGTTTTTAAATGAAAACATTGTATGCTAACTAGTCTTAAAAGGCCGGCCCTTCATTTATTTCTTGGAAAGTTGCTGCATTCATAGTGTCAGAATGTACATTGAAATCTAGCCTAGACGTGACACAACCATCTTGCCTGGACTACTGCTGTCAAATTCAATAGTATGGACGATACTGGGGTTTCAGTTGATGTGTACGTATCATGAATTTCCACTGCTAACTCAATTTAGTGTTAACAGGATGCGAGAATACATCCTTTGGTTGTAATACTTGTAGTAGGATAAGGGCAGTCATTATGGTTCACTATATAAAGTTATAAACTAGTTAAATCTAGTTTATAAAGGTTTCTGCTTTGTTGGACCCAATCCCTATTGGAACTGAATCAGTTAGTAGTGTGATGACCAAGGTGATCCCTATGAAATACAGTTAATGGCAGGGATATGCAATACTGTACCTTGAATCTCTAGATTTACCAATACACATTTTGGATCTTCTATAAAAATCTGTTGGTTACATTTTAGTGAAACGAACGTCCAACTACATATATTTACAACAAGACGAAGACCCACGAAAAAAAATCTCTTTAAATCGTTAATGGTTGTGTTGTAACTGGAGACGGTGGGTGGAGCCTTAGAGGTGGTGGCAATTGAAAATTACGCTAGCTATATTTAATTTGTTACGGAATCAGAACCTTTTCCTATAGGCCACATGTCTCTTCCACGTGTATACTAACCACAATGCAATCCGATAGCTACTAGAGAAAAAAAAAGGGTCTAAATATTGAGTGAGGCGATGACATTTCAGGGAAGTGAACATGAAATCAAAAGCCAAATGTAAGAACATGAAAGGCAGAGCCAGGAATTTAACAGAGGGGGTGCATATTTCAAAGAGATGCAAGTATAAATAGTGTTGGTAGCTAACTAACTAGGATAGATAGCATTCAAACTCGATTTGCAATAACCTTGCTGTAACAGACGGTGTGATTACAATATCAAACCAGCTGGTGGCAAACAAAGAAAAACCCTAGCAATGTAAATGGTTTTATGAGCTATATAGAAAATAAAAACTCCCAAAGATAAGAAGCATGACTTAGAAAAACCTTAAGCAGGTGCAAATATAAAACTTGAGAAACCATCCAAAGAAATCTCAGATGGAAATCACGAATCCCAACAAATACCACTATGGACCCAGAGATTGCGTATCTTCAAAGAACCACATGCCACATAATAGAACATATCAATAGAATACTTAGTACTACAAAAAATAGCATGCCTGATGATAGTTGATAGATGGAAATTTTGAACAAGTGTTTTGCGGACCAACTATTTATGCATAAGAACATGTCACCACCATTTCAAATCAATTCTACGTTCCTAATCAAAACAACCAAAAGATTGTTACCATGGTACATGGACCTAAACAACTACCAGTTCTTAGTTTCTATTTGAATGAATACCGAGGACCAAAATCACATATTGGGTTTAGGTATTACGCCCAGTCCCCTTGAAAAGTTCTTCAGAACACCACCCTCAACCCAGAAACATTTCATGTCTCTAGTAAAATGCAATTTTTCCAGTCTAACAGATACATCATGGAATACAAGGGCATGCATATCAGCAATGTTCAAATTTCAAATCCAAAGACTGCAAGGGTACTGAATTGCACATACTAAAGAGTGCTAGTTAAAACACAAAAACCAAATACAAAAGGTCATGAATACAATTTCACAGGAAACAGATTCTTTCAAAGTTTCACTATTCAATAAATCAAAATCTCAAAAACCTAGTGCAATGGGGTTTTCTTGTATTCATCATGGTAAGAACTAAGGAGGACATTGCAATAGACCATCAAAAGTAAACTTGCCGAAAATTACTTTTTAAATAGGAAATTGGATAATCCACAACATGGTAAGTAAGTTACATGCATCCAGTAAGGCCGTCATAAAAAATTCAATGCTATACAAAGAAATAAATTCAACATCATAGAAGAAAGTCAAGACCTGTAGGCTTCAGAGATACGCTAAGTCAGATAGAGATCTTTAAGAAATTACTGCACCTCTTCTACACAAAATTAAAGACAAAGGAACTTCAATTAAAACCCTAACAGATAAATTGAACAAAGGAACTGGACAATCTATCACGAAATTAACCTCTACCAAATTCAAATAGAATCAAATTGAAGGAGTTATTATACCTGAAGATTAATCTGCACTTGAAGGACTTCTACATTCAAAAAAAAAAAAAAAAATAGATTCAAACCCTAACATCAGAGAAATTGAAAACAAAACAAAAAAAAAATTACTTTCTAAAACCATAACATCACCTGATGAAAATTGAGGTTATGAAGAAAAAGGATTTTGAACATACGACGAAGAGAAATTGGGTTTGAGAAAAGGGGTTATAGATACAGAACAAAACTAGGTTTTTGAGAAGAGGGGTTTACTAATATAGATGAGGAATATGATTTTTTCAACCTGAAATCATTTTTCTGGCTTTGATTTCTATTTTTGTCTCTGGGATTTATTCCCTGTGTAACAAGAAGCGAGAGAAGTGAGAGAAACGTGTAATAGAAAGGTGAGAGAGGAGAGAAATATATACAATCGATATAACCGAGGATTCTAATCTCTCACCGTTTATCCATTTAGTCTCATCATCTAACCCATTGCTTCTGGCGCGATAATTCCCGCCAAAAACATGCATCATAGAAGCTTCTTTTCCTCCCAGTAGTTTTACTAGTCAGACAAATTGTACCTGACACCACTAAAAATTTGCCTTTATAAAACAACTGATATTGTGACTAGTTTATTTTTTTTTATTTTTTTTTGATAAAACAACTGTGAATGAAAGTATGGATAAGTACTTCAGCCCAACAACAGTTGTTTTTGAAAAGCCAAGGAAGTTGTAAAAAACCAATAATACACTAGTGTAACTTTTCTCTTT